>JAYKKI010000118.1:3277500-3470000 GCA_039881145.1 Druceiella hillmani
AGATCTTCGATACACTTCTCCGAATCATCATCCGTGGTACAATACAAATATTTAATCACGATGACATAATAGTCGATCGCATATTAATAAACAATATATTCTACCACCGCACGCACACGAGCGCACATCACCTACATACATATCCATAATAGCTTATTGTATTCGTTTTAAAGCACAATTTTATTGGTCGCCGGCCTGTCTGTAAGCCTGTACCGGGTGGATATTTGCATAAACAAACGTATTAATATGCGGGCGAGCTCCCGCTTCGGGATTAGGCTGTTTGAATATAATTTATTAAATATTTTTATTATTCGTTAGGAACACCCAGTGCCGCACACGTGGTCTGAGTGCCGGCCTATTGGCTTTTGTCGATGGATAATAAATTATAAATTTATAATGTCATAACGATAATAATATTTGTACTTTATACATTTTATTGTGCTTATGGTAATTGATAAGGTGTTTGCTTCTTTTGCGTCCGAGTGGGGAGACATTGGTCGTGTGACCCTTCCCGGGGTCAAATTCAGTCTTCGCTGTAGGTTATGTCGAATTGTGTCAGCTTCCTTTGGCTTTTATCGAGCACGCAATTTAAGCATCCACTGTTCATGTAAAATATTACATACATATATAAAACGTAACGTAAACGTAAGTCTATTACGAAAGTCTTATTTTGAGCTAATCTCGTTACTATCAACATTACATCAAATTATATGTATTGCATCTGCAACCAAATTTATGTTCTAAAATATAATAAACAGTTGTTTTATTGCATAACTAGGTACATTATTTATCACCTTAGCAACATCATAGTAACATTTATTCTACTGGTTAGATAAAATGTAATATTCATCTGATATATTCGTATCCACTGTCACTATTTTTCGTTGTTACCAATATAAATTACTATAATTCATTAATTCATCATGTCCTAAATAATCACATGCCATCCAATATATTTTTCTCAATTTCCACTCAAATTTTCCGTAGATACCACACTACAGTTTCTACAGTTATTTACTTTATCTCAGTCCACTTTTTCGTGTTTGTGATAATATATTTTCTAACGTGTTATAGTGCGTTTTCCAACTCGTTATGAAAACATTATATCTCTAAAATACAAAATGCTTTAATATACAATACAAAAAATATCTTTACTTAGTTTACCATTTCGAAAAATAAATAAAACTCAAAATGGTATAAAAGAACATGAATAGAACTAGATACAGTACAGAAATCCGTTATTTATGTTAGATATACGATGTCGATAGTTAAATATAAGAAGTGTGTATTGTGAATAATCGATATGTCAAGTGACGAATTAATTAGGTATGTGCCATCGCGAGAAAGCGAATAACGTTTAATAATAATAGTGACCCGAATCTCCTTATCGATGTCTTATAATCATGTATTACTCTAAATCATGTATAAATTGAAGAAAAACTGTGCTTTATAAGAGACCTATAGTAATGGAAGATTGGGGAAGTAGGAAGAAGCCGCAAAGAGTATAATAATAATGTCAAATCCGTCATTAATTTTTACCACTACTACGCTAATAAAAAAACAACAAATAATTATCTACATCATTTATATATATATATATATATATATATATATATATATATATATATATATATACACATACATATATATATATATATATATATATATATAAAATTGTTTTTCTTTTTCTCCTACAGTGTTTATTTATGAAAACTTTCGCTGTTTAAAAAAAATGAGGTATCAAGTAAAAGAAATTAAAGAAACTAAAATTAGTAATAATTTTATATAATTCATACCAACTATTTCGTTTTCATTTAACAAACGAAACGACATATGTATAATTCCAAATGAAACGATCAAACAATTTTGGTTTTTCAGACATTATATAAATTACAAAACTGATTATAAACAACGACGATGAAGTTTTAGGCGGGCGGAGTTAAATGGTCAAAACCTATGAACGCTGTTTACAAAAATTTAATTTCCTACTACATTTTTAATGTTACAAAAAATGGGTTTATCTCGTAATCTTATTTATTTGAATTTATTCAGCAGGATAAAAAGAATTTGAAGTTTATATGTCTGGACCTCATAGTCTTGATTAATTAGTACTTGTTATTAACACTGATCGGTTATACCACAAAAGTTAATTCTCAAAAAATACAAGGCATGAAAAACTTTCTGTGTAAATATAAGCAAATAAAAACTATTAAGTATAGTTATTCATTATTGAAATAGGTACCTATTTCAATAATGATAACCATAGAAGTATAGTTATTCATTATTGAAATAGGTACCTATTTCAATAATGAATAACTATATAAGTATAATTATTCATTATTAAATAGGGATTGTTGGCTGTGCTTATTTTAAACTGAATATCGACTTTAGAAAGTAATAAGTATGATGTAAAAGCGCAACCCGCAATAAGACGAGTTGGCTTGTTCACTTCCTGGTCACCGCAATCAGAGGGCGCTGCAGTCGATTGTCCAGTTAAGGCTTACACGGTAACCTGAACGAGATACGTCCAGAGATTGGGACATGATTTAACAAAATTTATTTGTCAATGTCATTAACGGTTGAACAATTTGTGAATACATAAGGACATTAAGATTGTGTACCAATAGGAAATGGTAAGCAAATATTTTCATGAACGTTGTAATTATTAATCTCTTATTACCTACTCGTATGTTCTGAGCTCTACGCTTTATATTGATCAATATGTCAATCCTCAATCTTCGCTTGCAACTATGAATTTAACTATACATATATATATATATATATATATATATATATATATATATATATATATGTGTGTGTGTGTGTGTGTGTGTGTGTGTGTGTATTATACCAAAGAAACGTGAAGATCCCTGAAACAATAATTTAGCTACACACTAATGCTGTTAATTACTAAAAGAAGTTATGTCGCGGGATATAAGACCAAAGTGAAACATTGTGTGTGTGCATATTTTAGACTATAAAAGGAATTGATAAATAAAATAATAGTTAAAAACATATTAAAAATAAAAAACATAATAAAATGTAAAACATTTGTTTTCAAACGTCAATTAACTTCTGCGAAGTTAATTGACATTTGAAAACAAATTTGCAAGTTGATTCTATTTCAATATTGCAAGTTGATTCTATTCAATAGTACATTTTCTTGTTCTAAATGTCAACAGTGAAAGAATTAGAGTAGAAATTATTTTAAAGTTATGAACAATGTTAACAAAATATATGCATAATTTTAAAATGTTATTGCACGTAAATATACGAAAAACAGATTGTCATTGCGCCGTAACCCTTTTTGCTTTCATCTCGCGAGCGTTTTACTCTTTGAATGAAATGCAGGTGCCATATAACTGTCATTTAAAAAAAACAAATTTCTACTTCATTAACAACAGCGTTTGAATAAATATAAGTTACAATTCATTCTGTCATAGAGTCACACTTTACACATTGTTCAAGAGGTTTGCTGGGCTATACTGATGCGAGACGCCAATAAAAATGTTGTTTAGTGGAGACTTGGTAAAACTTTATAACATAGTGTTCAATTTATTTTATTCGAACAATAAATTACATGACTAAGATCTGAGTACAAATACATCCCCCTTCGATTCCTCTCGATTCACAATGAGTTCGCAATAGAAATTATCACGAAAGGAAATAATATCTAAAGCGACTTAGGGCTAATTGCAATACAATCAATAAGTTTAGATTTATTTCACTTATAAAATACTTTCTGACTTAATTCTCGCTGAACGTGTTAGTGTCTCTTGTCGTGTTAAGATCTAACATCAAAACTCAGCTGTTGCTTATGGTAAAAATAAAATCAAACCGTTAACCTTAAAAAAAACAAAGTTAATTGAATAGATAGTCATAAGAAAATATAGTGAAATAGATACACAAAACTTGTTATAGTACCTAAAAATTTATTTATTTTTTGACATATAAGGTAGAATTTTCTTCATAGATCGTCAACATAAGCAATATGATTAAAAATATAATCACAAAAATCCATTGATGATGTTTGTCACCAATCATGTAAAAGTGTGAAATCTAGCCTGAATAGCTAGCTACGAAATTGATCAAAAATGAAGCAAATTATAACTAGAATTCTAGTTATAATACATATCAAACAAGTGTGCTGTTTCATATGTTACATTTCAACAACAGATATTTACCTATTGCAAACTCTTTAGCCCTAACCAAAAGTTTTATGGTAGACGTACTTCTCCTAAACATTCCACCTCGTGGAAGCGCATCATAAAATCAAGCTGACCTCGGGAAACTTGCAGCAAGATGAATGAACCCGTCAGATCCTGTCCGGGGATGCTGCGCGCGGGCCAAACGCGCAGAGTAAATAATAGTTATCAGTCGCGATCTCGGCAACGAGCGGTCGTCTGACGCTGACTCGGCTGCGGCCCTCGGGGAATCGAAGCAAGCACATCTAGCCGGCGCACTGTGTACCTAATCGTAGACGGGTTGGTTTTTAAAAACTTCGTCTAACCAGTGGTAGCCATAAAATAGACGCAATAGCCAGATTGCGGTCACCACAGGCAGATCCTTCTCGAAAGTATTGACAGAATAATTATTTATATATTGCAAGTCATACAGTCAATGTAATTAACAAGTAAATAATGGACATAAAAAAATTCAGTAACGGATTATGAAAGTTAATAAAGTAAATATTACAAAACTATAAATTAATAAAAGAGAACGAAAATATAATTAATCAGAATGAACTTAAACGTCACTAAGAAGTAAATGCGAGTACTTGTACGCTACTGAGCACTTCCGGTGTATGTGGAAACAAAAGCAATATAGTATGGAAGACGCATCGTATGAAAATTTGCGAGTAAACCTACCCATCATTCATTATGAAACAAACAATGAACATTTTCATTTAAAGTCAATCATATTTCTTTATTGACACCTTGTGTGAAATCAATATTGAATGAAACTTTCCCCTCAGCTGTGTTTATATATTTCCTTAGATATATTTTTTCAAAATTGTTTCCCGCTTTTAAAGTTTTTCCGACAATGTCATTTCACGTTTTACGCAGTATAATTTGTTTCACTGCCCACACAATAAAAATGTTTTAAATAATTATCGTCATCTTCTGGCAATCCGTAGATGTAAGAAAACTATCAATTTTGCATATTTATACATTAAAATTATTTACATTAGTACAAGAACAAAGAAGTATCTGGCTACTCGACGCGCCATAATTATACAAATGCATAGTGTACATCAATAGATGGCACCACATGTATTTTAAATGGTGCAATAAAATTTCCTACCTGAGGTTATATTGGCGAAATGGGCAACGCCACAAGTGAAGTGTCGAGAGGTGTAAGAGGGGTAGGGTTCTTGAGTAAGCAACCCGAATACGATAAATGGTGTTGTCGATCGGCATAAAAAAAATTTCATTGTTATACTCGTATATATTCGGTATAAGCTTGCTTTGTTTCCTCGAGTTATTTAAAATGTAATTCAATTGCCAATATTCCAATACAGTCTGGTGCTTCAATTACGAACATTGTTTACAAGGAATCTTTGTTATAGTTAACCTGGCTATTGAAATAAAAACACTTTTTTTTTCGTGAGCACAACTAATATCGGTATAATATTTAACAACAATAAACTGTCTAGTAACGATTTTTATTGCTTCTGGCGATACAAAATGTGCTGTTGCATATTCGTCTCGTTTTATCATTGTATTCACTTTGTTATCAATATTTGACTCGCAAATCTTTGTTCGTTGCTAGTTTAATTAAAGTATTATATTCATATTTGTTTTTTTTTCAAATGAACATTCTAATTATGAGTATTCAAAATATATAAAAACGCTTTTTCGACATTTATGTTATGGATTGATATTTTTATCTCCGTATGGAAGAGCTCGTCCTAAAAAACAAAGGCTTCGAAAGATTAAATTTTCAAACAATTTCATTACTCAATTTTAAACAAATTCAATGTTCCATTGATGTACCTAACGACTGAAAATGGACTTTTTTATTCCATAACATACAACAATAAAATATTTTAAATTAAGAAGTTCCATTAAAATTGAAATTTTGATCATCAGATATAGTGTGACTAGGTGATTATAGTGATTTTATTATACTAAATCGAAATTTGGTTATAATAGATCTACGACATTCTAAACTAATAATTAAATATTGGTTAAATAGAATTATCGTTACTGACTAATAAAATGATCCTAAAAAAGAAAATAAGGTTAACGCTACATGAGTGAAAATTATTTACTTTTTATATATTGTAAAATAAAAATAATAAAAAGAAAATAATATGACAAGTGAAGAGTTTTATTACTTGACTAGTTATGCCCCACGGTTCCACTTGCGTCAAATTCGGAATAAGGAAAAATTGTTTTTTTTTCATATGTTGCTCTTGGTTATAAACTATTAACTTATTAAATTTCATCAAAATCCGCCCAACAGATTTTGCGTGATGTATGCACAAAATAACATATAGACAGACAGACGAAAACTAAAAAAAGGTTTTCCGGCTTCTATTACCATTCTATCCGTTATTTCAATTGCTCTTTATTAATATATCTTCCATATACAGAATTTACTCTGTTACAATTTTGTTATATGTATATATTAATTTTTGAAAATAAATACATTTTTATGGTAAATATTTCCATATAGCTGTAGATAAATTGAAAAAAAACTAACGTAAATAAAATATGCATACGTAAGATAATGTATATGTGTATGTAAGAGAAGACGAAAATATAATGAACTTCAACCATTTAGATTTTTGAGTCAAAAAACAAAAGCATTGAAGTGTTATTGAAGTGTAGTCATTGAAGTATTATCCACAAGCAAGTTTAAACTCATATACGAAATGCCGAAGAGAAAAGGCGGAAAAATATATTAAAAATATATGGAAAAGTAAAGAGGTAGTATTGAATGTATATGAAAGAAATGATAGAGTTAATTAAAGGATTTCCCTGTCATTTACAGTTAGATGGGTGATCGCTTTGAGCGGCACTTGAGCGAGATGACAACATTAAATGGTCTTAGAGCATCTATTTTGTTGGTATATGATTTTTTGTTATCATCGTTCCGCCGATCCAATATTGACATATCATTTATAATTAATTTAAGTTATAAACTGTAGCTATAGATAGTGATAATATAATAATTATATAATAGTGATAATATGATTATTATATAAGCCTGCGTAAAAAAACATGTAACTATGTGTAAAAAGATTTTGTATATATACGTATCAAACAGGTAAAAAATAAAAATGTACTGAAAAGCACCACAATGTTGACAACCTCGACTAATATTATAAGTGCAAAAGGGCATTTGTTTGTCCATCTTCAAGTCGCAACGGATCGGCGTATTTTTTTGTACGGCGGCCGGGAAATGATACAGCTACTTTTTATCCCGTGAAACTTTAATCTAATCTTAATCCCTAATTTAGAGGAAAATATATTTGTTTTTATTGAAATAAAGAAAATAAAGACTCAGTATTTAATTTCCCTCAATTATTCTATTCTTCATGTTTTATTTTCTTGTTGTAAGTCTGTAACTATAACCACCCAGCGAAGCCACGGGTAAAAGCTGGTCATAAAGTCATTGAACAAATTTTCCAGTTTTCCAATAACCTAACTAATACGACATAACAATCCACATTGCTTTATTTGACAAAAAAAATAACTACCAAATTCAAAAGTCGAACCACGCCGTGATCATTCACCAGCGCACGCCGCACGGCCCGATGGAGACATACCGACGGACATATGGCGGCAATAATTTCATTATTAGAGACGATCGATCATGTAACGCCGGTATCGGCCATTGAGCCGGAAACTCTTCCAAGTGGCTACCACGCGAGTATGCTCGAGTCTCCACCGCGTTTACGACGCCTTTCGATTTGGATGCTGCTTGTGTAACGTTATAATATATTATAGGTCTTGTTTCAAGTCGCCAAGGAGCTAGACGTACGCGTGTTGCTGCGACCGAGAGCGATCGAAACTGTTTAAATGTTACAATCCGACTGACCCCGAAATCTAAACTTTTATATAGGAAACAATTCAAGAATGTTTATTATATTTTTAAAGCCACTGTAGTATTGTATAAGCATATCACTGTATGTTACTGTTCGAACCGAATCTGAGTTAAATATATTATTTGTGTTATGTAATTTTAATAGTAGGCATTAAGAATGCTGTTGATATTCTTAAATGAAAGCAGGATTTAATTATACTTATAACTGATTCAATCATCGTTCACAAAATCAATGTATACCTGCAGGATTCTCATATTCACCGCCGATAGACAAATGCTTGGGTTGGTAAAATTATTTTATAATTACAACAAATTCCACACTTTTTCAACCACCATCATCTATCAACCACTATCGATTATCCTTTAATGCAAAAATGAGAAATGCTTTTTATCTATTATTCTTGAATACACACAAAATATTCCTTCATATTAATGAAATGAAACGAACAAATTTAAATTTCGGAAATGTTTCTGAATCACTTCAGTGCAAAGACTGATTTTAAACATAGCCTGTGAACTATTACATTGTACAAACAGAAAAAAATCTATGCAAAATGTATTACAGGCACAAATCAGCAATGTCACGTTATTTGACCAATTGATTAATTTCACCCTGTGGAAACTGATTTCTAATATTTTTAAGGCTTAATCAAATAGAAGTAAGCTACGATGTTACTAATATTGAATATATTTGGCGCTAATTTTGTAGAAATTCATTATTCACAATTAAATGAAACTACGTGATGCAGTATTATTTCTACTTTCTTTAAGTTCTTTACCACGACCTAGGTTTGGTTGTATTACATCTTCAGGTGGGCTATTAGCAAGGATATCTTTGCTAATAGCCCATCTGAAGATGTTGTATTACAACGTAACCTAGGTCGTGGTAAAGAACTTAAAGAAAGTAGAAATAATACTACATCACGTAGTTTCATTTAATTGTGGCTACAATGTTACATTAAAATTATTCAACATATAAAAATAAAGTCTGCCTCTCACTTTGAAAGTTTGACAATAATTACACACATATTTATATACTATTGAATTATCGTATTTATTATTTTGGTATCATATTCACGTTAATCGAACATATATATGTTTAAATGCAACTTAAAATTTTGGAAACATCCTACAGACAAATTTTACGGAAGATCTAATTAGCTATTCTCCTTGATACGGCATGAGTTCTAACAGAATACAAAACTAATTTTACTTTCATAAATAGCAATATCCACAAGCGTATGTCATACATTTCTATACACTACAAAATAATACTGAACAATGTAATATGTGTTTCATATAAAATCACCACAATATAACGTGGTGATTTCATACGAAATGCTTACTACACATAAACCATCTTTATTTTATAATTAGCCGTCTATTCAAAACAAAACATCGTCTTAACGCGCAGTCTTCTTAACATCCAAATATGGTAACGATCGCGTCTCGCCTCGTTAGATACGAAATAATTTGTATGCTCACGTGTAATGCAGCTCTCAAGGTTAATTATTGAATGGCAAATAAGTTTATAACAGCGTTTATACGTGTAAATTTTAATTGTTTGTCTCTTCGAATCACCTCACAAAGCAGTCAGTTAATCACGCAAGTATGCGAAACTAGGTCATAACGACAAATTGGCAACAAAAATATGTTATCGTGGTTATGAAAATAACACAAATTTACTACAAAAAAAAACGGTTAAACTAATTTGCGTTGCACACTACACGAGCGCATAAATATTATACGCTGAGTAGCCCAATTAAATTAATAAATATATGTTAATTCTCAATAATAATATTGTATTAAATTGAAAAGTAACTCGTTTAGGCCATTACGTGGCTGCAACAGGAACAAAGACGGATCCGCTGTCAGTATGGCGCGCGGGTCGCGTTTATGTCAGAATGATCGATGGGCTTACTCCGCTCGCTGCTTTTGTACATTTTTTTTAAGTTCGGTATGATATACTCCACGCAACTGAGATAGGTACAGTGCTTTATTTCCGTTCGCTTGTTATTGTTGTATTAAGTCGTCTGTTTGTTTGTTGTTATTGTTAAGTTGGATTGTTACTAAAGTTAGTTTTATAATATCATTAATAATAGAAGTTTAATAGCTATTGATATGTATCACACGCCGTTTTGTTTCGCCTGATAGAGATCATGTCTATAAAATTACTGCTATATCATTAATATACAGTAGCAGCATATTTATCGGATAGCTGGAAATCAGTAGATTATAGTATTGTAAATGTGACGATAGATATCGATAAATTAGGTGCACATGCAGTGATGTATATAATAAATTTATTGATATCCACATCATACATGAACGCAAATAGTAGATTAAAAATACTGAAGTAGAAAATAAAACACAATTACAATACAATTTCAAATTATAGAAGATGAAAAATAATACATGGGTGTAAGGTAATAAAGAGTGCCAGAGTGATAATTATGACAGTACCTACTTATGGAATAAGTAAAAAGAATGATAATATGGTTAGGACACACAGAAAGAATGTAAAACGAACATCCGAAAAAAATAATATATAAAAAGGATAAGTTTCATACAAAAATACATGAAAAATCAAAAGAATAATGTAATTAGTCTCTTAATATTAGGGTGCGTATAAAGTAAAAATTGTAATACATAAAAACAAAAGGTGACCAAAATTCATTTCTCTGATTCTTGTTTGAAAGGCGAAAACATATTTTGTGTATTATCATTATCATTGTAATCATATTTGGATAGTTCCAAATAGGCCAAAATTGCCTGCTAAAATTTATTGAAGGACAGCCGTGTGATTTCGCAAAAAAGTATTACCAATCTGCAATGTGATACAGAGATCATATATTTAAATTAATATTGATCCTAGAAAATTTCAACAAGTAAACATATATTTATATATCATTACGGCGAAATACTTTAGCACAGCCCATGGTGTACGGATCACGGCGCCCCGCATAGGCACACGGAGTGGCTGGTAGCTCGTGCTGAGCACGATGATTAACAAGACTGCGGCCGCGGCAGGGCGCTGACGTCACGCGCGCGGTCACTCACTCGCAAGCGACGCGCCTCTGTCGCCGTACTCCAGCATTACGGACGATAAATTACGTGAGTACAGACGCTGTACCGCTCTTTTAAAGGAACTTTATTAATTGGGACTCGAATTAAACTGAACAGCTAATAGAACGAAGGCTGTGAGGAATATTATCCTTGCTGAGATTGTAAATGAAGGAAAGATGTAAACATTTATTTTCGAGAAGACAAAGTCGGTACGTAAATAGCTACTGTACATTTTAGTAGAATAATATTCAGTGTAATAAATATATTAAGTGTTTTATTTCCTTTTAGGAAATAAATGTTTTATTTTCTTTTAGCCATCGAATTATTAGAAAAGAGGGTCTTCTGGTTATTTAATGCGTTAGGTGACAGCGTTCTACTAAAGTGTTAGACATAATTTGTTTTCTATCCTTCCCGATTTCCACATTTTGCTACACTGAAAGAATTTACAGTCTAATTATATGGAGCCGAAATAGGGTCCTAACAAAAGCGATAAGCAAGAAAATTCAGCTCTTTGATATGTGGGTGTGAATCTCATGGGTTCAGAAAATATATAATACAACGATATTGCACTGGATGAAAAGATCTTAAAAAGCATAGAAAGACAAAGAGACCTTAAAAATATATTCAAATAAAACACGTAAGCTCCAATACCTCAGACATATCATGCACCAGAGGAAATATCAACTCGTGCAACTCATTATGCAAGGCAAAATACTGGGCAGAAAAAGGCCTGACAAGAGAAAGATATTCTGGCTAAAAAATTTACGCCAATGTTATAATAGAAATATCCGTTTTTTTTTATATTTACGAGCACGCCAATGTTGTAATAATGTTTTTTCCAGACAGCTGCGTCCAAAGTTCAAATAACTGTAACGATTGCGCAACTAAGTTGGAAAAAAACACACAAGAAGAAAGAAAAAGAATTCTACAAATCTGATGGTAGTTAAATAACTATTATCTATGTATTTTCTTAATTTGTTTATCAAAATTTTACCACATTCGTAAAGTTACTAATTTGCAGAATTTTGCTAGAAAATTGAATAAAGTAATGCAATTAATAAATTAAGTATTGTATTAAATTACAAGGATTTAAACATTTTAAATTCATACCAATCAAAACCTAAGTTCACCTTTGCTGAGAACTTAAACACCTTACAATGAGGAGATTTTGAATCTCATCACAAAGCATCTAAATAACTTAGTGTCGCCAAAATGACAGTCAACTAATGATCATTCAGTCGTGAAAAATAACCAGCTGACTTGTTATTCCGATATATATGATTACGTGTGTAATAAATACATTAAATGTGCGTTAAACTATTTCTGCAAGTCATCGACTTTTTTATAAAACTGTTAGGAAAGTATAATAGCTTCAGAAAAATCTGGAAGGTCGAAATAGACAAGGGTTTAAGTACGTAAATATTCTTAAATTAATTTTTTTTTTCAGAAACAATCTTTGCATGGCTTCATGTTGCTAACTGTTATTACGTCGATATTACGCAAGATAAACAGAAGCCGAAGTTAATTGTAAAAGTTTGGAACTCGATCAATGTGATCAGTTAGAACGCCGTTACCTAACTGAGTTCAAACACGATAAGCCTATTCTTATTTTCATTATTGCTTTTGTTAATAGATGTTTCGGATTAGTCGAATAATGTAACGGCTTGCAACACCAATGACGGGTAGGAATGAAAATTACCCAACTAACTTCGAAAAGTCGTTCACTGTTGCAACATTTTAATGACAGAACATAACCTAGATTCATTTTAAAGAGCTATTTGGTTTGCAAGATAATTGCACCAAATCGTCACATAGCCGATTTCGCAGCCGCTAAAGACGCAGATCTGCATTCTACCTGTACTGACTTACTACGCTGAAATGTGGACACTCACTGTCGACCTGATATATTATAAACTGTAGGTTGTTTCTCTGTACGATTAAATCCAAAATGAGGAAGTCCGACGGAGAAACAAAGTAGTCGACATAGATTAGCTTAGCGTAAACGAACTGGTAATGGGCAAATAATATTTGCCGAAGAAGCGATGGGGTAAACAAATTCTCGAATGGAGATCACGAACCTCACAGCGCAGTGTGGGACGCTCCCTAACCAGGTAACCAACGAGAAGTGATTGGGTGCTAAAGGCGGAGGACCGTGTGTGGTGGCGCGTTTTGGAAAAGGGCCAGCAGTAGATCGATAAAGGTTGAGGATGAATCTCCAACATGTTTGTTGTTTTATAAGTTCACGTAGGTAACAAAGAATACTTTTATAATACATGTAGCATCTAAAAAACTTTGTGTATTTTAAAGATCATTACCGATGAAGACCGAATTAATTGATTTAAAAGAGCGTGTAAACAAGATAGGCAGCATTCAGAGGCAACGTTTGAAAAACATACTTAAATGGTAGTAAGACCGATTGTCTTAATAAAAAGTTAACATCCCTATATATGTATTTAGGTAAAAATAATCATACTTCATTATACAAACAACATTTACACAGAATAAATTTTTGACAAAATCTATTACATATTCAGATAATGATGATACTCTTATTTAAATATTAAGAGTAAATAAAAACTTAGACGCTTGAAGCTGTTTAACCATCCTATAGGTGTTAGTATATAATCATATTCAAATATTTTTACATGCATATATACAAAGTTATAAACGTTAATTATTATGAAAACTAAAAAAAAAAAACCTTCCAAATACATGCATTATTTATATAAACCAAAACAATTTTTTTAGAATCTTTGTCTATTTGGCTGCGTATTTATTTTTAGAGCAGCAGACAAAATTATTGAATTTAAGTGAAATTTTTGCTGGGATAATGAAACATTCAGATCAAACATTCACTGGATTCTTTATAATATTTAGCTTAAATGTTACCTTTTGTCTAATGGGGTATACCCAAAGAGGGTATATCCCATTAGACAAAAGGTAACTATTTAATTCTCTATTTAGTCGTTTTTCTGTTTATACGCAAAAACGTCTGAAGCGATTTGAGTAGAACTTTCACAGAAATAATGCTATAGATACAGGCTAAAATCTAGGGTACCTTTTGTTCGAATGAATATTCGAATAGAAGCACTTAAGAACTGAAATATAGATATTATCGAGACGATAAAATATAAGTAACTCTTATTCTAGTCAGGTAATTTATATATTAACGTTAAGATGTAAGTTACTTTTATTCTGGTCAAATAACCTACTCATATATCTTAACAGAATTATCATGTTAAGATACAAGTAACTCTTATTCTGGTCAAATATTTATATTTTAACGCAAAGATTACAATAAGATGTAAGTTACTTTTATTTTTATTCTGATTATGTAACTTATATCTTAATATAAAAGTCGTTTTAAGATGTAGATTAATTTTATTCTGGTTAAGGGTACTTTAGAAATGCAAGCATTATATCAAACGCACTAAAATAATCTACCCACGGACAAAAACTAATTAGGTATTACATATCTGGTTAAATACGTGGAAAATCATGTTTAGTTCTACCCGTCTCTTTTTTGTCAATGTCTCTCTCTCTCTCTCTCTCCCGCTATTTTGGTATTGTTCTCGCTTTGTTAGATTCGCAAACCGCTAGTTTCAGCTCTATTTATATAGGAGATGCTTGAAATATTTTTATTATTGGAAAGAATTTAACTGTATATTTTAAAGAATTAAATTCTGAACTCATCTGACTGAAACGCCTTGCTGCCACGGCCACGCCTTCTGCACAAATATTGCACAGCTTCTGCACGCGCTCGCAAAATCAGCTCTCGCCAGTTGCAATTGCAGTTGCTTACAAATTATTTACTTATCTAAAATTATCTGACGTGAATGCAATTAATTTTATGACGACCTAGTTATTTGTAGCTGTATAAAAGAATTAGTGTCAAGTTTTTTTTATTTAATGTGAATATAAAAGCTATGTAGACGTTCTATCAATATTTTATATTGTTTTCGGCTAGAACAAGAGAACAGCAGATCCCCACAATAGGCTGTCGATATATCGCCACATGGACGTCTTAACAGCCATCACAAAGTGCTCTTATGTATACAGCTTTTTGATTACCTATTTATTCTTTTTTTTATAGTCTTGCTTTGTCAACGGATTCATATTTCTTTTTAAAAAATTTTAATTTTGTCTTCTATTAAAAATTTCCTCTTTCTGTTTAAAAATGTTAATTTATATATATCCTGAATTTTAATTAAGATAAAATAAAACTCAATGTTTTACGCATGTTTTTATCGCTTCATTTTAGTTTTTAAAAAAGAAATAATTTTTACACATTTCATTTTTTTCTTGAATGTTATGCATAGTCTAAAATAATTAAATTTTATTAATAGATTCGTAAACTAATAGATTCGTATCCATAAAATCCTTTTTTCTTTTAAAATATCTCTTAAATTTTGCATGCATTAGTACAGCAATAACCTATAATTTATGACATAACTAAATCTTGTGTTGCCTGAACAAAAAATATGTAAAGATATTTTTTAATCTTTCAAATATATCCAAAGTATAAACTCAACAAAACAACGAATGTATATAATTCGCACAGTCGGATACACATTATACTATCATATGTAAGTACCAAACTTTATTCATTACGCAACTAGACGCAAATCTCATTCCGAATCGCAGAGTACTTCAAGTCGGTCTAGCGAATGAAGCCAATGACGCGTAAGAAGCCGAATATTGGCGCGAGCCCGCTCCTTCGCGCGCTTATTGCTGTCATGGCGGCTGCGTTCCGCTCATCCGCGATAGAGACGCTACGGATGCGTTCGCGCGTGCAAAACACGTTCGTAAGTTTAATTACTGTTGTGAAACATAATTTATCTGGGGCTCGGTCGGCTTAATACGTATTCGAGACAATTCTTGTTAAAGTTTTCACCTTAATATTTGACGAAGTTAGTCTGATGATTTGGTGTAGGTAATCCAGCAAACTTATATGAATACACAGATAAACAGATAACATTTCGTTTTATCTTATATGCATATTAAAGTTAATGTAAGGGTTATGTAACACTATTTATTACACTGGTTTATAAAAATTATTGAATGTGTAATTATCCAAATCATGGCAAGAATATTAAAAAAAAATATCCTTTGGGACAATTGTCAAGAAAAAATAAAAAAACGTAATGACATAAAGACAATTTTGAAATTAATAGAAACAAACATGATAGGTACGTGTAGTGGGATGCGATAGGCTGCAACTATAAACAGCATTTTAGATATTTTGTACCTTTAATGTAGATAATGACTATATTAGTAAAATAGTTTCCAAAATGTTTTTGAAAATAAATTTTAAATTTAATATCGTTCAAGTAGTACTTAATTTTTTTAAGTGCTACGAAACTGTCGCTCTCTTACCATAAATAGAGAATATTTATTTTTTTATTTATCCTTATTACATTATAATTAGTTTCCGTTCAGTACTTAGAAGTAATATACATCTATGGAAACAGTTTATAACCATGAAAACAGTGAACACAAAACGAAAAATTGTACACGTTTCTTGTCAAATATTTTCAGAACAACTTTTATAGTGTCAAATATAATAAAAAGATTTACAAACTTACCAAATTTAAGGAACAAATTTGAACACTTGTCTAATATCTTGTAATATTAACTACAAATTATTTAATAAAATTTATTTTATGAGTTTTTTTTAAACTCATTTCATCATTTATAAAATATAATAATACAATCCCCACGTACTGTTATGTAAGCCTTCATCCCACTAATATAATAACGTAAGAAACGCGATTGTCTGCGTACAATTAATTTCCGACTTTCATTCACGATTCAAAAACCGTCCAGCGTTCTGCTTGCGTTAACAATCGCCCACCACAACAATTTGCATTCAGCTCTATTTACTACAAACGGCAGAATTGCATTAAACACATATTTACTTACGTCTACAATTAACAGCACTTAAGTATATAATTGCCGAACCATTTTCTCCACTTGAAAAGTGCATGCATTCATCAAGAGAGACAGTGTATATTTCTAGTATATAGATAGTTTCGGTATACGTATACACATTTACATAAGTCCGGTCGTCCGTACGTGAGCGTGGAATATTCAAATTAGCAAGGACGGTAACTTGGCGACTGTCAAGATGTATGAATAATAATAAGCGTTTAATTAAATACAGACATGCATGTTGATACTTGACATTGTTTCTAGGTTTATTGATTGACATGTCACTTTATACCTGTGTTGCGGTTGTTAGCCCCGGGGGGCGGATCTAGCGCGAGCGGCCCAAGCGAGCATCATTTGGGCGATGTCTCTTAAGAAGCGTCATTGAAGTGAGATGTAATCATAGTTTACGAACACATATTCTTTTAGAGTCGTATATTATGTAATAGCTCCTAATTAATATTTGTCTAGATTTATGTCAGGGCGGCCGGTTGGCGTACAGTCGCATTTAGGTAATGTTGGTTCTTCACCAAATGCTCAGTGAAAAACATTCTGATTCTTAATACATAAGATAGTTTTATTGAACTAGTCGATAAAATTTTTGTGTTTTATAGAAGCTTAAGCAACACATTTTTTTGATTAATCACATCTTGGCAAAGAAGTGATATTTTTAGTAACGGTATTATCAAAGAGGTGAGTACTGTTGTATATGATATCAAGTATGATATCGTTACATATAATATCAAGTACAGAATGCAGAGTATATTAAACAATCTTATATAATATAAACACACAAACCATGTAGTTATTAAAGTTGATACTAAAAATGTCAATGAGTTACGTTATCTTCACTTGAAGCTTTATTTTAACCATGTTATTAAAGATTCAATGAGCTACATCAACTTCACTTAAAATTCTGTTTTCTTTTTAGTTTCATGGATAAAAAAATTTATTATAATCGTCATCAAAAATTGAAATCAAAGTTTTAATTGCAAATTGTTGTAAACCAGTAAGAGTATACAAAAATGAAAATAAATAAATGTGTCCGCGTGTTTTGCGACTTTTTTCTTTTACCTCTAAATGCTCATCGTATTAAGAAATCGGTCAAGTGCAAGTTTGACAATTAGTATTCCGTACCATTAACCTCTCATTTAAATGTTAATAGTATTGAACTGCAATTATGTGCTTAGAAGGGGCCCATCTGGCGCGCTACACGCCGCTGACCACAGCATTCCCGTATTATACCGTATATGTGCGGAAATATCTTTCGATTGAGCTAAATAAAAAATTTTGTAAAATTGTATAAAGACAGAAGTCTAAAGTCGAAAGGATTTTGTCGAAAAATGATTTCTCTAAAAACCAAAGGTTCAACAGTTACAAGGAAATAAACAATTAGATTGTTTGCAACAATTAATCACGCTAGAAGTTTTCAATCCTGATAATTTTGATGGTAAAAGTGGGAGACAGCATTTTTTAAATGCATTTCCCGTAAAATGTTTTACCAAATTCATTAAAAAAGTGCATCGTATATATCGTGGAATTCGTATTTCAATTAGTTTGTATTTACCACCCTACACGAAAACCGTGAAAGTGTTTTTTTTTTTAATTTAACCCCAGAATCAAAATTGATCTTTTTATACATCGCATATATAATTGGGCCACCATACTCTACCCCTATGCTAAATTTCAAAGTTGTATGTCGAATCTTTTCCGCGAAAATCGGCTTTCACAGACGGACAGACAAACAAACATCAAAGTGATTCCATTAGTGTTATATTTTAGCAATTTTGCCACGAGATATCAAAACAAATAAAAGTTGGTCGATCTAAACAAATGAATCCAACAATTGTCTTTGGACTTTCACATTAGTAGTGTTTAATAAACCCAACAGTATGTCATAACTCGTTTGTCCCGAAAAAAACCTGATTTCGAGCGTTCACACAGCGAGAACCGGGTGTGATTTATGATAAAAATTGAAAAAAATTAAATTTGTTTATAACAAAAACATTAGTATTAACCAAGAAATAATTCTTACTTCTTAAATGATATCTTAAACAATTTGAGAAAGAACTAAATTAATTGAAAAATGTTATAGCCTTAGATAATATTTTTTAATTTATTTAATTATTTATTAAATATTATAGCAAAATTAACCAAAAATACCCGGTCACTTTTTTTATGGTTGATAGTAATCTAAGATATTCCAATTTATAAAAGTAACTATATATTTAGATCACGAAACGAACATTACATAAACGCCGTAAAAATAATATATCTTGACAACCATAGTAAAATAATGATGTACTCTCCATCCAGTTTAGAAACTCCCGTTTTTTATACGAATATAAGTCATGCACCCGTCCATATACGTACGCCACTACTTACTGCATATATACACATATTCCCTTATATAAAATATACAACCACTCGCAGTACACACATTGTACACACGTAGACACTTGTATTACGTCTAGCTCGCCAGCCGTGTATACATTATAGGCGCATATTATGATCGCCTGGGAGATAGCATCGTTTGCATGTTGCCACCACTGATTATATCTGCGTATTTCCGCAGTTACAATAAAAGCTAATATAGAATGCGAGTGAAGTAGCTGAACCGGGTCGGTAGCGTGAACCCGCGGGTTGAGTTATCAGCACTCCAACTGCTGAGCACGTGTTATTATATGTGCGGCTGGCTCTTCGCCATTTAATTTGCTGTCCTGGGTAAAAAAGGAAGGAACACCCATTGTCTATGCAAAGCATGCCGTTCATTATAGCACACTAGATTCCGGCAAAAGATAAAAGGGAAAACATTAATTACATGAAAGATTCAAATCACTTTATCACATCAAAGTTAAGAAATAAAGTAACATTATAGAATATTTTGGAAAACTAAATTTCTTAATGAATAAAATCGTAATCCAACTATCACGAAATAAATCATGACTATTGTCACTACAGAAGTTAGACAACATCGAACGCGGTGAATAGTCATACAGTTTACCCACCGCATGAAAGCGTGCGGCTTTGGCATTAATATATGTTTCTTTTACATAATCTAAATAGATAAAAAAATAAGTGACTGACTGGGATACTAACGCACAACCAAAATCATTTGGCCTAGTACTTTGGAATTTGCAAAAAGCCTATTTTTATTTCACAGACTCCACACGAGGGACAATCAAGTGATATTCTAATGTCAACATTTAGCTCGAAAATATTTTTCAGTACAATGACATTAAGAAATTCTATTCTCAAGGTCTTTAGGAATTTCGTAAAATATCTATGGAAACATGCTCGCGGTCCACGAGAAAAAACACCTAAAATACCTAACAGCAACCAGACATAGAAAGGACCGTAATTTTTAAAAATAACTTTAAGTGAAATAAATAGATACGCTAATCCTCAAGTACGTATAAAAGAAACTATAATTCTGGGGGAAGTAAGACACAATTTCCAATTTAATATTACATTTAAATTACAAAACAATATAACACAACAACTAATAACTGCAATTGAAAACTCGCCATTTTACTTCGTAAGATTATTTAATTTTTATATAAAATTAATCAATCTGCAATCAAAATCAATCTTCAATTACATAAACACCATTGTTATCTATCAGCAGTCACCAGTGCGTATGAAAAAATAAAATTCCTTTTAAAATTGTTTGACTTTGGAATAATTGGGAAAGTTCAACCTTAAGATGATTTAAGTCTTTAAATTGTTTATTGCATTTATAACTAGACTGGGAGAAAAACAATTGATAGTTGGAAGGCGAGACGTCCGGAAAGTACAGTGGACGAAGAAATACGATTCATTCAAGTGAAAGTATCTTTTCAAGCATCATGATGAAGTAAAATAGTTCCATCTTTCTGCCATATGCCCAAAGCGAATTTAAGATTACGTTTATTTCAATCAATCGATTCAACATTTTCCAACTTTTTCAAGTTAAGTGCAACAGGTCGTCCTGGATAAGGATTATCGAAAAGATTAAAACTTCCTACTTTGAATCTTTGGAACCAACGCTTGGCAGTATAATTGAAGAATATATCTTCACCCATCGTTATGTTATATTGCACATTGCTTCGCTCCCTTTTTGCCCTGAACGGAATTCATGAAACAAGAGCATTCTAAGTTCTTAAAATTTCCATTTTGTCTTTATTGTTTTCTTGCCGAAATTCTAATCTCCCAACTAAACAGATCATCAATCGATACGTTCTTTATTTATTATACCGGAAAGTTTTGATAAATTTTCAGAAAAAGAAGGAAAATAGTGGTTAGTTTTAAGTTTTTATTAGTTACCAAGCCAATATTTCTCTGATCTGAATTCAATTCAGACTAACGCTGATGATCTGAATTCAATTCAGACTAACGCTCTCCGAATTTACATTCATGATTATATTGTATAATTGTGGAAATATGAGCTTTTCCTGTACTATTTACAAGCATTCGTCATTCATAGAAAAAAATATAAATTATATGACGAAAGTTCTTATTGAATATTCGAATACGCAGTCATCCGCAATACGTACACGGAGCTACTAAACTTTGAAAAGCATGAAAATAACAGAATACATAAGTAATATAGCAATACGTATGCTTCTTTGGATGATTGAGGCTGACATATGATTGACGCCGTCAAAGACCAGTAAGGCTGACGGGAATGTCCAATAGATAAAGTAGTGCTCGAGTATGGCTACCAAATATTAACAGACATAATTATATATAACCAGAGCATTTAAGTATCATGTTATAACAGAAGGTTAAATACCTCGCCTCGGCTTCATTTGACAGGATTAGGCTTACAAATATTTTGAAGATCCAATAAAATAACTGATAAAAATTACGATGGTTTAGTATGAAGAAAAAAGGAAATCAATTTATCTTTATACTGCAGGTAAATAACGAATTGTAACATTTTCATAGTTAGGTTTGCGATAAGTATTAAAAAAATTGTTTCACAAGCAAGGCGAAAGAACAAGTCATTACATTGTCAAAATATTTACCCATATTATAATTTACTATTCAGTCAATTTAGATTATAGATTTCTAAAATATATGTTATATTATAACTAATAAACATTAAGATGATTGAAGGTGGAAAAAAATCAGAAAATGTTATGTTTGTAGAGCAGGTAAATAAAGTAGAGTGAGCAGGTAATGTTGTATCACTTTTATAATTAGAAATGCGATAAAGTTAAATAAAACTGTTCGATAACCAAGGCTATGGATCAAATTATTTACCCGTATTATAATTAATTATACCGTTAAATTATTTCGTATATTTGTAACAGATTTTACACTAAAAACCAAGTTATTTCTACCTCAAATATGCAGTTGAAATGTAATCACTCTAGGCGACGCGTTGCTTTATAATTTCTAAAGAAAAAACTTCCAAAACCAACTTCATGTCATCATTGTAAATAGTAATAAATTACAAATCCAGAAATTTATAGAGTCTATTGAAAGCCAGACATTAAGAGCCATATCAGAAAATGAAAAGAATCAATTGGACTGTATTATGATACGAAAGAAAGTGAGTCTCACATAGAATCTGTTCGTGGCAGATCCCACAGAAGTTAAAGAAAGGCCCAAACCGAGACACACTTACGGCCTGAAGAAGATTTCAAGATGCTTAAAATAAAGAATTAAAACACAACGACACAAAACAAATTGGAATCGACTTCTTGAAAGGACAAGACCCTCCCTACACTGTCATACCACTGAAGAAACAGACTATTTAAGTAAAATAGTTTTATTGTATACATTTCCAAACTTATTAATTCGCTGTATGCATCTGAGTAATTTTTTCTATTAGGAATTATAAACCAATAGACTTTCTCGATTCTACTGAAAAAAAATAAATGCATAATATGAGAGAAAAACAAGAAAATCTAAAAAAGATAAGAAAACAAAAAATATTTTTTTTTAAATCTAGTTATTAACGCAACGAGGTTTGTATTCTTGTTTACCTTATCAATCATTTACCTCACATTCTTTTCCCATCTTCACTCCTCAATCTATCTCTTGAGGCTTTTTAACCTATTCTGAATACAGCCATTGCGAGTCAAGTCTACGTTATGTCAAGGCTCAATTCAAGTACAGATGTCTCCAAGTATATACCGCTGTTATTTTGTCAATTTACTTCACTTCCACTTACTTTCAACCATTGATTCTAAATTGCACTCACGTCGCTTCTTACTCAACAAACATTCTCTTCAAAAAAATAAAACTGGATGTAGCCGACTTCTTTACTGGTCACCACGCTCTTCTTATTCATCATATTTTATTGCACATAACCGCCATAAACGCGATAACTGCGGTTCATTACTATGGACAACGTACAGCGACTGAATTGAAAAGCTTACTACAGGGAAAGTATGATTTTGCGCGGTTTGTCGCTTCAGTAATACATGGAGGTATTTTAAGAAATTAGGAAACATTACTCGTTACAGTATTCATAAGTTAGATTATCTTTAAACGGATGGCTGGAATTAATTGATTATGCAATCCATAACAACCTCGAAGAAAATAACCAATCTTGACTTTTTTTCGTTATTGTATTTCTCTACAGAAGATAAAAACAAATCTATCGATACCCCCAAGAAAGAATCTCGTAGCTTAGTTTTTGTAATTTTATAAGAAAATGTGACAAAGTATTAAAACATCATATAAAATTCATCATCCTGAATTTTCACTTCACTCTATATATTTCGGCATTATTGAAATGCGAGGTTAGAAAGCTTTGTAGAGAAAGAAACGAACAACAAAAATGTATTTTTATCTTAAAACTATCAAAAATTGAATCACAATATTCTTTCATGACGTGTCGAACAGGTTATATTGTTTACTTAATTAGGTGATGAAAAATAATTACAAACTTGGGCCTTCGATATTTTCAATTACCGGATATTAACTTTATAACATTTATTTGTAAACATTTTTAAAGACTTCTCTAAATATTGAATTTTATTTTTTTTTTTAAATTTCAATTTCCGATATCAAATAGTTTTTGGCTTTTGAAGCCTCATCGTAGGATAGATAACCACCACCATGAACTGAAAGCAAGGTTGCCCCATTGGTACCATGCACGATTTGAGCATCCAATATGTTAGATATATACATTAACGATTTATAGATATTCAAAATATACACTTTGAACTTTAAACTAAACTTTTTCGTTTATTTTATGTTTTTAAAGATTTAGCGCGTGATTTTAATTGATTTCTTTCAAAATACCATCCCCTAGTAATACATTTATAAAACTTATTATTAAAAATATTGTTGTATGTCTACAATTTTTGGCAATAAATTAAGACAACTGATATACTAAATTTAAAGAAAATATCCCATGGTATCCGTACAGTTCCATATTTAGACTTTATACGCATAGAGCGATAAACTATATGTTCATTCATAAACTTTACGATAAAATATGGCGGTTCTCCAGTCAAGCACAATACAATGGGTATATTAGTGGAATGGATAATAATTAAAAGCAAATTCGTGAAAAAAAACTAATTACAAAATATATCTTTTTGCTAAAAATAATAAATGTCAAAACACATCACAACAAATATACAAATTTATTAAAATAAATTCTAAAATAACCCTAGTTAACGCAAATGGAGAAACAAGTAAAATTTCAATTCTTTTTTTATTCAATGCCTAAATACCTTGATAAATATAACAACTAACTAATTACCTTTTATTTTAGTAACGCTAAAATCTTAATTTATTCAAATAATCAAAAGAATAATCTATTCAAAGCAACGCGTTAAGTAAACGTTAACATTAACAATAATTTAACTGGATCGAAAATCACATCCGACTAGTACGAGCCTATATAGAACGCGTGCATGCGGCCAACACACAATATATATTTGTTAAACCGTTTTATGGTCGTTAATTAATAGTTTTACTAGATTAATGTCGATCGTTAAACGCCGAGAGATGACCGGAGCGACGAGTAGGCGGTTAGTGCGCTGTTTTTATATCGCTGTTAAGGTTGTCGGCGATGTTAAGCTAACGTTAATGCATGGTTAATGTAAGTTAAATATTTTACGCGTTTATTGAATTTTGGTTATACATATACTGAACCTGTTAAGTTCTCAAAATTCACATAAAACAAGGGATGCCAAAGACTTCATCCTGGTTGACATAAAATTCAAAATTATACGATATGTCCATACATACGCTGGAGTTATCCGCTGGCGAATATGGAAATGAGTATTTAGCTGTTACGGTTAAGGTTGTAATAAACCGGCTAAATGTGAATGGATTACTTCGAGCTTCATACCAATTAGGTAAAAGGTTAAACAACATTAAAATTTGGTTCAAGTCGTTTTTAAAATTTTTGCTGTTACGTATTTATTTTTTAGAATATTTTCAAATGTTTTTGATTACATGATTTTGAAAATATAAAGTATATACTCTCGTTCCTCAAACAGTTTCCTTAATGTTTAATTAGGCAAATGCCTTTCCTCGGTACTTTCCTGCGATTTGACCGCATATAATATATAAAAACTGTAAAATATAGCTTTAATAACAAAATTACATAATTACAGAAAGAAAATACACACTCTAACGAAACTTAAGAAAAATACACAAAAGCCATTGATATTGAATACAGAACAGAAATCAGATACTGTATACGGAAAAGATTTCGCTTTCTTCGAAATTCATTATTTTCCCAATTTTGTAATTCACATCTAAATATACTCTACAGGATGAAAAATTCATTATCTAAACCGATCCATAAAGAAAAGAATTTACTGTTATCCGACGAGAATTGAGATATCTTCCGACTTCCCTTCTGCCACCAACTGTACCGTCTTGATGTCTTCACTCTCGACTTAACCTCATCGTAGTTCACCCTGCAGCCACTGACCGCCGTTAATCTAGCGTGTAAAGCCGCGGGCAGCCGAGCGCTCGCTCCCAGACGGATCGCGTTACAATGCCGCCGAAGCTTATTGCCTAGTGACCATCGCGAAGCCGACGCCGCTCCGACTTACCGACCTGTCACTGTCAAGTTGCGACTTGGTGACTGCATGAGCTTTTGTTCGAAATATAATTTCAAAGCACATTCTGCAATTACATATTGTGGCAGATCGGACTTTGTATATGAACTAAGATTCCCGGAAGGAAAACTTCATGGTTTTTTTAATTATTATCTTTTAATTAGGTAACAAAAGAGATAGTTACAAGCCTATGCTAAAATAACTAAATAAGTATGTTATCATAGTATAATTAAAATTATAATACCCAAAATAATTTAAAGCTGTGCGGTAAAATCTGCCACCATTTCCAAATAATCAAGCAGAATCTATTTTTCCTTATTTTCCAATTATTTTTTCTAATGTGAGATAAGTAACGATGACAGAAAGACATATATAACATACGTTCCATTTTGGAAGTAAATACAGATGATATACTGTTTTGTAACACAGAAATTATGTAATACTGTATACATTTTTAGTAAATATAGATGATATACTGTTTTGTAACACAGAAATTATGTAATACTGTATACGTTTTTAGTATATATAGATGATATACTGTTTTGTAACACAGAAATTATGTAATACTGTATACATTTTTAGCGCTATTTAATTAACCCTGATTCATCGCTACGTACGTACGTGTAATATGGAGATTAGATACATAGAACAAGCTAAAGTAACTTTTTTTTTTATTTTAAAATGAAATTTTCAATAAGGCCACTAAATTTACATAAGGCTTATTGTATTACAAAGGACATGATTCTGAAACGTTAACATATAGAAAAAAAAATCTGTTTCCCTGATGCTTAAAGAATTGTTCCGCCATCTCCAATGAAATAATGCATGGCAGTATTTAAAAAAATATTGAAGTTAATGGGATACATGACTGAACAAAATATAACCGTTCTGAAAATCTTTGGTTTTCGTTACACACTTGATCTACAGTCCTTATGTAATAAAAAGCTAATCACTTAGCTATTTCATGTTAATATAAATAAGTAGTAAATGAACTAACATTATATGGAATAATAGCCGCATACCCTGGTTGAATACAATAAGTAGTATACATATTATATACAACGTGCGGATACATTGCTACTAAATTTGGTGTAGCTAGCTTCCCGTATAACTATGGCTTTGCTTATGTATAACACTAATATCATGAAAATTGTGTTTGAAGGTTTATTACTCAACCATTATTTTAAAGATCTTGATATAGAAAATACTCTTGATTCGAATGAATATAATGTAGTTTATTTTCAGTCCCAGAATTCAATGTTGTTATCCCATAATAAAAGATTTTATACTAAATCACATTTATCGACGGCGTCACGTGTATATTTAATATATCGCTTACGTATCTCAAAAGTTCCGCCACTTTAATCAAAATTATACAACGTAGATAAAAAGCCTGTTATAGACATTTATAAAAAAATCATATAAATTTGATTGAATGATATATGACAATTTCATTAATTACGTTTACCTCTGCGTAACCATACTCTCCCTACGTAATAACCATTACTTGCTTCATATTTCAAACTAAAAGTATTTCCACGTCACACTAACAGCAACCCTAAAAAATATCGAAATGCTTCAACCTACTCAGTTGACAGGAAAAGCGTAAAATATAATAATAATCTCGTCCAACAACACCAATAGCACCGAACAGCAACCCCCGCGCAGTTTATCGATAATCAATACAATTTAGCAATGTTTATCTACAATTTCATACTTATTGAGCAATTTCGATACGCGCTTAGTTTGCATTGCCAGTTAACTTACGGGATATTAACTTTATCAATGTTCATTAGTTAAATTAATAAACGTTTCCGCGCTAAGCAAGAACACAATATATTTATCTATATTATGCATTCGGTAACTCCCGATGTTACTGAACAAGTTTCTTCATACAAAAATAGACAAGCGTACGGTGAATATTTAAAAGTGTTCTTGTGAATATTTTATCAATAACGGCAGACATCTATTCTTTACTTTCTTCTGACTCACAATTAACAAAATTGTTATCATTTTATTAAGGTCTATTGTTTCGAGTAACAATGCGCTACTCACGAAACAAATACTGTTATATAGAAAATGTGCCAATATCAAGCTGTTTCTCCAAATCAGGGCAGAGGGAAGTGTTTTTTGGTGGCAATTTTATACCTCAATGAAACCGAGTTAAACTATTTACAAATGTAAATTTTTCATCACGTATAGTCTACGCCTATTTCTTAGTACGTATATGTTTTTAAGCCGGTGAATTTCTCAATATCTATAAAATTTAAAAGCAACCCTATAGTTCTTCAGTTTTTCAATAAGTTTTCCTTAGAAGTTTTGGAGATAGAAGCGAGAAATATATTGTTATGGACATTTTCAACAATATCTCTAGATGTAACGAAAAATTATGAAAATAAAACACTTTTAGAATCATTACAACTTGTTCTTTCAATTACTAGAAGAAATTATAAACATGAGAAAATGGAAAAACAAACATTTTTTCCAGTGCTTCTATCTGCGTCCTCTAAAATTTCCATATAAATATTTCTGGTTATTAACTATTAAGATATATGCGAGTTAGTACTCTTAATCATTGTGCCAAATTTTAAGTTTCAGGTGAACAAATAAATGATCTTATAGGGGTTCCGTTTCCTGAGACTGACATCCGCACTTTAAAATATGTCTTCCCAGAATCATTGAATACTTCGGTCACATTGTCAAGAAGAGATATGACAATCTCAATAAACTGCTCGTAACTGGCGATGCGGAAAGAAAAAAAACAACAGAATGAGATACAGCATTATATATAACTATTAAACATTGGTTCGATCAGTTTTGATCCACATTCGAGACTAAGTTCGTACGGTGCCGTCCACGTCGCCGATGACGGAGCCATACAGTTCGCGAATAAGTTACCCCTAGACGTCACGACCCTTACAACGACGTGAAAGACGCAAGGAGGTGGAGTATTTTGAGAAGATCAAGAAACTTGAAATAAAATATTGAGATAAAGTAGGCTTTTGAACGTCAAAAGCAAATATTATAAAACTACAAAACCTTTTATTGTATTTAATCGTCATCATTTTCTAACGTTTTTTAGTAAACTATTTATTTTTGATAGAAGCTTTAAATGTTTTGTAATGATTTGCTTTTATGATTTATTGAAATAAAACTTTTTAACGATGATTGAATAATACGTCACGTTAAAATTGCGTAACGTTTGAGAGAGGGAGAACGTAGCTATAGACCTATACATAAGAAAAAAAGTAGATAACGAAAAAGCAAGAGGAAATATAGCGCATATATTTGTACATATGTGTGCAAAGAAGTTTCACTTCATCCGGAAGCTTATGTGAGTAAGGCTCACCTCTATTTTTATATCTTTACTTTTACTTTTTATATGAATGAAATTAATTTTAATCAAACGAAAATTTTCTAAAAATTTAAGTCTTTTTTTAATTGTATTTGGCATAATTAGCTAACAGGCACCGTCGCATATAGCCCTATTATTTACAATGCCCACAACAAACAATACGCTTGTCCATTAAAGAATGATATTCGGAAACAGCAAACCGGATGTAGCCGAGCAGATTGCAAGAATGCAAGGCGAAATGCAAAATGCATTTCATATACACTCAGTGCGGGCGTGTATTATGTACACGGGCGCACCCGCCATCCGCTAACTAGCTGTCTGCTTGGTCTCGTAACGTCTTCGCGTTCGCACGGCTCTAAAAAGGAGCTATAATTTTAAAATGTTTAGTTATATAGATTCTAATAAAACTCTCTTACAGAAATCGTTCGTTCTTTACATCACTGTCAAATATATCGTTTTATACGTAAATTAGAAGTGAGAAATTTGAATGAAATATATAAAATTATAACGCCAATATAAATTATAATTCCCTAGTACTTTTGTTCCACCTCTCTTTGGTCTTCGGAAATATACAAAAGTTAGTAAAATCATTATTAACACGTACAAAAGTAAAAAATATGTGTTTTAATGTTTACGGGAGACTCTCGTATTTGCTTAGTAGGTTTCGTTATCTTAACTATTTCATAATAGTTGCAATATATGCAATCTATAACCAAAGTACTTTAATAAGTTATAAATATTCGTAATAGCTATAAAAAGCTATGCAAAGCAGATCGACAAAAGTATATATGGTACTAGACCCAGGCATTACAAAAATAAAAATGATATTGTTAAATAGCGAAAATGTAAATATAAAAAAATAAGCTCCTTAAAGGTTCATTTAAATAGTCAGTAGAACAAACAAGAAATCGGGTATTTTTTAGGAAAAATCAAGTTATTTTATATAATAGCTTTAAAATGCTATTTCAACGGTAATTTTTCAATAGAAGAAGAAGAAAGATAGTGCAGATTGAATCTCATAGCGTCCTCTATAAATAAATTTAAAGAACCAATGATACTCATAAACCCAAAAAAATTTATGTAAAACTCGAAAAGAGGTAAAAAGACATTTTTTTTTGACAGCAATAGAGCAAAGTTAATGTCAGTTAACAGTTTGTTTTTAATTAATTTAGGCAATGGCGACATGTTAAAATCGCAATCGGTATTAATTATTTTGTAAACTTTTCTAAAAAGTCATTCATATCCTCGTCGACACCAACCGGACACTGTATAAGTTTGAAAGGAGTAGTATTCTTTATATAAAGAACAGCTTTCATTAAACGACCCATATATTTTACATTACTCATCGGCACCTTAATAAGACAATGTTAGTCGATAATTAAACTGCCAATCAATAAGTAAGCGCTCAATTAAGTAGCAATTAATTTCAACACCGCAATGAGTACTCTCACTTAAAAAAGTACGTTACTTAGTCAGTTCAAAAATTATATCGTGACTGTGTAAAATCGTATACGCAATGATATTGTTTCTTATTTAAATTTAGATTTAAATAAGAAACAAACATTAATAGCAAGATGACAGTCTGTGTAAAATCGTATACGCAATGATATTGTTTCTTATTTAAATTTAGATTTAAATAAGAAACAAACATTAATAGCAAGATGACAGTCTTTCTTTTCCTTATCAAAAAAGATATACTTATTGACTGTTTATGATTCATTTTCGTTGAAGGTATTTTAACAGTTTACAATGAGTGTGCTTTAGACCACACGACTAAAGTAAAACTTCAAATTCACAAAATATGAACTTTAAAATGAATTTACAATTTTATTCACTTTAAACGTAGAATATTTAATGTATTAAACAAAATAATAATTGTAAATTGTTCAAGAACGAAATGAAATTACAAAATAATCAAAAAATCACCGTTCGCGTAACGCTAGCAAACTCGCATATGAGAGCAAGAGAGAAAGAAAATGTGTCGACGAAAAAAGAAACACGCAAGAAAACGAAAGAGAGACATATGAGAGCAAGAGAGAAAGAAAATGTGTCGACGAAAAAAGAAACACGCAAGAAACGACACGAAAGAAAACGCGCGCACTGCTCTCTCTTGCTCCTACAGTGTGATACAGACAATAGGCTTGCACTGTGTCTTAGTTATACGAAACATAACTGGTTATGAGCAAAAGAGAGAAAGATAATGTGTGCTCGCACCTCTCTCTCTCTCTTGTTCCTACAGTAATATACGAAACGTAACTCTCTCTTTTTCTGTCTTCACTAACTTATATCTCCCTCTCAACGTCCGTTCGCCTCGCCCGATCACACTTTTCGTAACCCTCTCGTCACGCATTCACCAGCTTATTCCCCAAGTCAAGCATGCGTAAAGAAGTTTTACTTCAATAAAGTAAGACAGACACAAACCCTAAACAGAAATACTTATTAAAGAGACTCATTACATATTAGTAATATAACTAAGTATGTACGTATGTATGATAAATGTCTCGACAAAAATAAAAATATTAAAATATAAAACTGAGGTGTGGTAATTTCTAACTTATTTGTCTTTTCTTATTTAATATACTTACTTTTATAGTTTGTTTTTTTCCTTATCAAAGAAAATTTAACCAAATATTGTCAAAAAATGCACCGAGCTTCCATATATCCCGTACCTAGCGAAGAACATGTTACGGAAAAATAAAAAGAGGATAATTACTCATAGAAGGTACTTAGTAATAAAATTGTTTCATGTCTTCAGAAATTACTTACCATTATGTTGTAATATTTCTTATAATGACGAACGATTCCGGTTTAATTGTTACGGATCTAATAAAAAGAAATATCAAGGAATTTGATATTATTCCAAAATAAATCTAAGATCTGATTGTCCGTTTGTTTAGAAAATTTTGCCCAAAAACTTAGCTTCTCTAAAAACCGCCTCACCTACGCTTTTTTTCAAGTTTGGCTTAACTTAACAGCGGTACGATCGGCCGCACCGCAATTGCCAAGCTTCGAGCGCCGCGTAATGAAGCGCGTTATGCAAAACGGGTGCAATTTCGGAGACCGAGTAACGTTATTCCGCACAATTCGCGTCGCCGTCACATTAATGTGCGTATAAATACACTTAATCGTGCACGTACACGAATGATGTAAATATAGATGAACTCATTTTTGCGAAAGGTTGTCTCGAATCTAAAAATAATAATGTTAATTTAACATTATAGACTTAAAGTTATAGTTATTATAACATTGAATACAATATCTCTATACATATAATAAAATGGTTATCAGATTATATCTGTGCACTCGTAACGCAAACACCATACTACCGATTTTAGGGCAACTTTGCTTATTTATGCCTTATATGCTTAGTGATCATTTGCATTAGAAATTATCACGCTCTTCTCAACGGGAGTCGGGCAGATTACTATTTAATTATTAAACAGCGACATCTGTTTTTTATGAGCCATAACCATAGTAATGTTTTTTCGTAATTCGCGCCTCTAAATGACCGTGTTTTCCCTATAAATAATAAATATTTTTAATATAACGATTATGTTTAATATACGATATTTTTATATTTACACATATATATTTTTAATATACGACATTTTTATATTTACACATTTATAACAACAGTATTATCCCTGCATATGAAGATACACTCCGGGGGGGACATTTTTGAAAATATAAGAATCATAGCACGACTATTTTCACGAGAAAAATATTTTTAAATCAAACCATTAGATAATTTCCATCTAATGCTAGTTAATCAACGGCTTTTTTCAAGTGCAAAAGGAAAAAATGGTGACGAAATTTATACAAAAAATGTTCCTATGAAAAAACTGGAACTCGGCATTAGAAATTGCTAGATAATTTAAGAAGCACAGAACAAAAGAAGTGGTATGAAAAAAAAGCAGCAAGTAGCTGGAAGTTCACATGTTACTATCATCTTCACGGTCTTTTCCCCAATATTAAAATTTCTTTAGTTGCCACCAAAAATTATTTCCATTTTGGGATAAATGTGTTATCCTACGTTCATGCAGAATTTCTCAATCAAGCTTCATGAAAATTTACAATATATAAGTACGAAAACTTTCATAGAGATCGATTAAGTAATTGAGGTGTAAAAGCGGGACAAACAAATAAACGAACAGACTTGCGGAACTACCAAAACATACTTATTTGTTAATAACTACAGAATATAAACCACGACCATATTTTTAACGATGTTTAATATTGTAATTTTAAATCTAATGTATCATTTGTGATGATACATTAGATTTAAAATTATCGTACTTCGGATTTTACAAGTTAACAATTTCATTCCAGTTACCAAAATTACCCACCACGTCATCTTCTATGGTAATAAAATTAAAAAAAATATATGACTATAGTGAAAAGCGATAGTTTAATTACCTTTTGATATAAATTTAATATTTTTATTGGAGTTTACTCCTTAAGAATCGATTTTCATATACAGCGCCCGGTATGAAATATTATGAGTAAAATCAAAAGTTCAGAGCGTACGAAATTCAGAGCGTTAAAAAATTGTAACCGTTAGGTTACCTATCCCCGCAACATTTCTGCGCATCTTTAGAATGAGATATCAATAAAATATATCTCGAATATCAATAAATAATATCTCACTCTAAAAAATTTAGAGTGAGATATCAATATGTTTGGCGTAATTGCATTAATGGAATGTGACATAGTTTACTATCGTTCGCTTATATCAAGATGTAATCATAAAATTATCTGTGAATATTTAGTATCTTCTGTCCTACAAAATTAAAAAGTATTTTTTAATTTTAATTTCTTAGTCTGACATTACTAAATGTTTTTAATTTTGTTGTATAAATTTGATATTTTTAATTTGTGTTTTTCTTGAAAATAATTATATTGTCAGCAGAATTTTATTAAAGAATTTTCCATTTACATTTAATGATATTGATATATACATTTTTATAAAGTGTTGCCTATTTTATACATTCCAAAACAATCGTACTTAAGGAGTAAAATCCGGTCGCGCGTCGGAACGACACACACATTTTTTTTAAGTTGTAGGTAGTTTCAGTTTAACCATTATTAGTATGAGAGTCGGTTAATTTATCATAAACTCTTTAGAGATCAAAAGAATGTGCTGATCTTTTTACTTAATATTGAAAAATAATCAAACTTATCAAGAGCCTGTAAAGTTAATATTATGAATAGTTCACTTCAATCAAAAGTTTAGATAATTTTTTGCAGGTAGAAGCGAAAAGCTGCTTAAATAAATAAACTGGACGGTGAATTTACCTAATATTTTATTTCATATTACTTCATAAGCACACTTAGTAATTAGAAAAACGATTATATTATATATAACACTTCAAAGCCCATGCTAATCAGAAAACTGTATTGAATTCAAGAACTACTTTCTTCAAAAATAACGTACATAATTAAATTAATCACAATTCGACTTCTCATTTTAACAATATTGTTGTATATTATTAGCAAATAAGGTCAAACAGTCTTCCGTCTGTTCGTTCGCTTCAATCCAATAATATTTTCTGTTAAATTTACAAACAACATTCCGAATTCCCAAGGCCGAGATCTTAAATGCGCTGCCAGGATACTAACTACATTTGTCAACCATGATTTAGAGCGCACAACGAGCGGGGTTCGAACCGGCGACTCTCCTCACCGACATATCACATTACATGATCGTAAACCACTGCACCATTCCATGAATATACGCATTCCTTCGACTCGTCGGTATAATTTAATATTATCATTTTGTTTTATATCGTTTTTCACTAGCTACGGTGTAAATAAGAAATAATTTTATTCGACACAATTTTCATCGCCTACGGCGGAGAATGTAAGACTGGGGCATATATTACGTTAATATAACAAATAATTGAAATATTTTTAAATGACAGAAAATATCCTGTTCTTAATTGCTAAAAAACCTTGGAAAAAATCTCAATTTCAGTTAAAAAATTCGAGTATCCTTATCGTCAGACGTTATTATGCACCCCTGATACATTTTAAGATATATTTGCAACGAAGTATTTACTTTTTGTTATATTGTTACTTTCTTTTCCATTCACTTAACAACATTAAATTAGTAGCTTCTTACGTACCACAAACATTTCTTTGCGCCATCTCAAATTATACGAGATCTGCATTAATATTAGTAACAAAAACATAGAATAACTTACGGTCCTTTAAATAATTTCACGACCTTATCAATATTTAATTTGCAGAGCGAATTTCCACCAGCATAATGATGTAATTAGAGATCTGATATCGATCCACGATGAGCTAATTTCAGTGTGTAGTTTAAGCATATCATTTTCATTGCGCCCCTGGCAGATTTCGAAGTTTGTGACAAAGTATTTACTTTTCATTACATCATTATTTTGTTGCCAATTCATTCAGCAATGTTAAATTATTAATTTCTTGCGCATCGTAAACATTTCTGTGAGTGATTTCAAATTGTATGAAATCTGCATATTAGTGACAGTCGCGGAATGAGTTATGAGCTTTTTAGGTCATTCCGCGACATTTAATTTACCAAGCGAATTTCGAACACCGTAGTTCTGTAATTGGAGATATAACCTGTGTGCAGGCTGAGCAAGTTAAATTGTTTATAGTTAAGTATAAAATTTGCATATCTATTTTATTTGGATAACCGAAAAAGGTAGATTGTATTAGTTATGTTGCGTTTCCGAGATATGCGAAAATACAGCTTTAATAGCGCCAATTAAAAGAAAATCTAATTCCAAAGGATAGTCTTCGGAGAAAATATGTAAAGAAAATCTAATATGCAAACACGAATGGAAAATTACTGAAAACCTCTTCAAGCATGAATGGATGAAATTGAGATGTTATTAAAATATGTTTAACGTGCTGAATTTTACAGATACAGGTATATCGCCTTAAAATAAGGTATTTTTTGCCACAAAAATTCGACGCTGTGACGCGGTCATTATTGTTTTTATTGTAATGTCTAGTACATTAATTGTATTATGACAACAAAGAGTGCTTCATAAAAATTTACTTATAAGATATATCTTGACTTTGAGACAGTTTCTCGAATTTTAGTTATCGAGATAACTATCTATACGTGGACCCCAAAAAAGATTAAAAACTCAACAAAACAAACAACCCGTCGACGAAAATAGACCCTATAGTGATTTTTTCTTCTTATACTCAACCCTAAAGGTTCTAACGAAAAACCAGTTCAGATTGAAGTTTCGGTATCACCATGAGGAGGTGCATTCGTGATATTTATCTCATAAATATTTTGTCACTCAAAGCGCAATGAAGGCGATGCGACAGCCAGTCACTTCCCATCGCCGTGATACGGATCAACGACGCTTATCATCAAAGCGTTTAGCTCGAGGAAGATTTGAAAAAATAAAATGCTGTTCGAGATAGTGGAACGGACAAATATTTACGTAACTCTCTTTGTATCACGGCTCATCAACTTATTTAGCTCGAATTGAATGGCTTGTTTCAAAAATTAAAACAAAAATAATCTTGGAAAGAAAACTGAAATTACTTTGAAACTTCACGTAATAAATGAAGATTAGATGGAAAAGAAATTAAATTTTGTTAACTGAATACAATTGGCTCAAGAATCCTTCGAGTAACACAAACGATATAGTTTCACTACATAGAGATACAATTACGTGTAAATATGTTAGCCATTTTATATGTATTTGGTTTATTGTTTGCTGGGGTTGTTTGCTGGATTTAAAATGTCTTAAAACTTCTGTAGACAGACAAAATATTCTTTGAACTCGAACTCCGCATTGTTAACTAAAAATCAAATGCCGATATTTTCTTCGTATTTTGATAAATTTAATATCTTTAAAGATTAACGATGTAGTAAATGTAATCTCTGTGTTATGTATTTTTCGCACAGTAAACAAACATACAACCAAGGAGATAAAGTTTTCGAGACGCTGTGTTAAGTCAGAGAGACAAAATTTTCGAGAACGCAATTTTGCTTTAATTTCCTTAATAGTACCAAAAGTAAATTAGTGCTCCTCATGTTCAACAATTACAGACAGTATATATCCATTATTACTTCGTTATATCTAGCATTTAATTAGTGCATTTTTAAATAGTATATATAAGTTATTTCAGAATTGTTAAAATATATATTTTAATTAGATTTGGCTAGCGACGTCGCCGGCGTGGATTTGTAAAATTTTATTAATACAGTTTGCAGGTTTTGAACCCTCGAGACACTTGAGCAATATATTCAGTATTGTATATGATACAGGTTGCATCATTTGTTAACTTATTGATACTAAATTTTTATCGTCGAATAAAAAACCTAGTTTCATTCAACAGATATGCCATTTGTGGAGTTAAAAACCAGCACGACAGTTCGAATCGTGTACAATATTTGTGCCGAGTTTCTTGACAACCTGGCCGGCCTGTTTAGAAAATTTTTTTTCCCGCTAATAATATTCCACTTGGGTAAAGAAGCCGTCAGTAAGCAGCAAAGCATATTCATTACTCCATTAAAAGAATTACACTCAAGCCAAATTTCGGTCTTCTACAATAACTTGACTTCCGCTTGACTCACTTGACTTCAATATACGCTAATCATAGTGTCTATAGTTTAAACATGCTATTTCAATGTTTCTTCTATTAAGATTATTAAAAAACAAACATTTAAAATTCTTTAAAAAACAATCGTTGATTTCCTTTTCATATTTTTATAAATTTAATATCTTTGAAGATTTAGGATATAGGATATGTCATTGAAATCACTATAAGTAGTATTTCAAATATACAACCAAGGGAACAGACTTTCGATGATCCTGTTTTTTTATTTTATTTATTGGTATAAATAAATGAAGAGACATGAAAGAGACAAACAAGTTTTACTTTTTCATTATATTCGGATTTGATTAGTCTTATTACAGTTGCGGACTGATATAACAATACTTTACTTTTTTTTTAAAGTGAATGATTAAATCCTATAACCGATTTAACTTATGCCCTCGCCAAATAATCTGTTACCAAAACTGTATATGGCCCGAAAAGGAATAGAAAGGAAATTGACAGGAGTGCCTTGTGGTGCAGCCGTATAACCGTAATAACTTAAGTAGAAATAGGCTAGCCATATAGACCATAAATATGACTCCTTCAGACTTAGAGACTATGGGGTGAAAAACGCCCTACAGGAAGGTTACAAATGTGTTGACGTGAAGACTTTAAAAAATGCAGCTGGTTTGAAGTGGATACAAATGGCACAAAATGAGAAAGAATAGCATATACTTAAAGAGGTCGAGTCTAGAAAGTCACTGTACTTTGAGAAAAGGGCTAAAAATGAGAAAATAAGCAGATTTAAAATTTTAAGGACAATTTCTGCAACATTCTATTGTTTAAGAAATTCTAAATCTTTCTAATTACTTTTCTATACAATTTTGTCTTGAACTGTAGAATGAAAGGCAAATTTCCTGTTTTACTATACCTATGTGTTATTTTCCCAACAATAAATGGCACTTAGTTTTTTCCACGCACATTAAACCAGAATAGACTAGAAAAAGCGCATTAAGAAAAGTAAGAATTTCCGCTCAAATTTTTACAGTTTTGTGTTCGATGCCAGATATTATTATATCGACCGCTCTCAGGTCGCAATAGATAAATTGGTGAAATTTTAAAGGGCAGTTTATAAACAAAAACAAATAATTTCCATGTTATGGCAAAAATCTTGGAAAAAAGCATAAAATCTTATCCTTACCGTGTGAGCCAACAGCCGACGCGTAGGGCGCATGCATCTGCTGGTGGTAGTACCGCGCCGTCCTCGAGTGGTGCGCAGATGCGCCCTCCAGCGAAGAGTGAAAAAAGCCGTCTCCCGCTCCCCCATTACCCAGGTCCCCGTTCATCTCCCCCCCTCCGGGACTACCCCCGCTCACCCGCGAACTGTCGTACCATCGCTGCTGCAAGGCAGACGCGGCTTGCTCTGATGTCATATCCATTTTGTCGGACAATGTCAATTCCGCTTAATGTTCCTTACCACTTTTGCATTATGCACTTTTGTTTAAGCTTTATTAAAATTGTTATTTTTAAATTAAATTAAATTCACTTGATTTAATAACGAAATTTCGTATCGTTATTTCATATCCTTTACAATCTAACAGGACTAGATTATTGCATAAGCATTTGTTTTTATTGCAATATTGTGTTTTGTGTAAACTAATCTTGCATTCTGCTCTCGCAATATTGATAATTATCAGTCTTATTTAATTTCAATACTATGTTACGAGCTATAATATTTAGTATTAGAAAATCAATTATTTGCACTTTTATTTTTTATGGATATCTATCATTATTATTTAATTAGTTTTAAATTCAACACTATGTTAAATAATATACTTCGGGAATTAAGGGTATCGACATATTAAAGTTGTTTATTTATGTCTGTTACTACCCTTTATTAATTAGGTTGTATTTGTAGAAATTTGAAAACTAGTCAGTTCTGCCCTCATTTCTGATGGTTTTTATCTGTGAAAAAAAATAAATAATTTGTATTATTTCATATTATAAATAAGATTATAAACTATACCAAGTATCATTCCCATTTGACTAATAATGCTTCCATACTCATATCAGTAATTAAAAATACCATAATTTATTACAAAAGTTATTGCCATGCAAATAGGTAACTGTCAAAGATATATGTTTACACATAACCCCAACTGAGCGGAAACATTTATGATCGATTCACAAATAATTTTATTTGAACATCACATCCTGTGACCAAAATTACCGCATCGAAATATCCCCATATCGAACCGTTCCCTCAGTACAACTTCGCCGAATGCCGAATCGATAATTTCAAGTCGATAAACAAAAACTGCGTACAAATGTAAGTGTATCGATCAATTATGATAAATTTGTCGTGGCCGTGATAAGAGCGGGCCTGCGGCGGCTATCAAGCGTATTAAGTGACACAAACGCAGCGAGCCAAGATAAGAAGGCGGCTGAGAATAGAACCCGCGAACGCAAGCCGATAACCACTCGCCGAGTGACTGAATATAGTGTGTTACATCCGTTATAAATGAATCCAAAAAGTAATACTTGCATTCGATCATGTCCATCCATACGCCATTGCGCTATCTGTCAACGGACATAATTGAACGGAAACAATATTCCAGTCAATGTTTCTCTCTTTAGATTCTTCGGAGATAGGTTTACTCCGGTTTTACTCATCCAGTGGCAAAGTATAAAACTGACAACAATGCCGCTTTGTAGATGGTAGATACAATGACAATAAAAAGTGGATGGTATAAACAAGGACAAAAAATTATTCCCGGCAAAAGTAATTGGAATCATCATAAGAGGCAGATCATTGTCCAAATTAACTGACTGTCTTGAAAAAGACTCCAGCGTAGTGGAGGTGTTGTCTTCCTCGAAGAAAAATGACCATAAACAAGTTACATTCTCGTTATAAAGTTAAAAGCACGTTTTTGCGCCCTTAAAAAAGAAGTATTCTTTTAGTTGTATAAAAACTCAAGCCATAATCGTAAATTAAAGACCAAAGGAGTATCTATGGACAGCATCCTATTGTTATCGGAGAAAATTTTTTTTTCATCATTTCACATCTAATTTAGTAAGTCTGACATAGCTCTATTTGCATAAAACTTCAGGTGGCTTATTTGCATAAATTATTCTAAGCGGGATAATACTTCATCTGTTTTCGGTTATCGCAAATAATACCATTAGATTTAAAATGTACATATTTTTCTTCAAGCCAGAAATTTACTTCGCAACTAATTCTGCAAACCAATGTACAATATTAAATTAATAATAATTAATAGGTTTTGACAGACCTGTGTATTTTCAGTACTTATAAGGATAAGCTATAATTTAATTTCAATACGATAAAACTTCTAAAAATGGCTCCGAGCGTTACTCCGAGAGTTAAGCATATACCCTTTAAGAATTAAATAAAAACTATTGAACATATACAAAAACAGTTGAGTAGATGATTCTATTCAAGTCACCATAACGTTCACAGAAATTGCCGTGGAAAAATTAGGATACACTATGAGGTAACTTATATCAGGTAGTATGAGCAGGATCCACTCATTATTCATCATCTCATAAGGTACAGGAAGCATGTCAATGAATACAGGCATTATATCAAGGGGATCTATATTATGAGGGTTTTCTTTCTCAATGCTTTCAAAATGCAAAGGACATAAGAAATTGATCTTATGATAAAAGCCAATATACACCGCTGTCCTACACGATAACATCGTTTCAGAAAGTTCGAGAACAATACGTAGACTAAGTGATCGATAATTATAGGATTCTATTCAAAATATTCAATAACAATGTAAAACTTCTTTTTAATGATACGTTTCAAACACAATGTGATTACCACTGGACACTTTATTACATTTTTTATTAATTACATAGATATAGCAGATGAAAGAAGACGTGCGATGTTTTGTATTCAATCCACACACTTTTTTCGACTTACTAAGTTTTTTAGACGATCGTTGTTTTTTTTTGTTGGAGCGCTATACTGGACATCGATAACAAATGGTTTTAAAACTTGATAAAGAAATTAATTTAACTAAAAATTGTTTATGGCAACAATGTTAATATTTTAACTAAGTCAGAACGATTAAGATTAGATTTTCAAAGTCCTTCAAAATGGAATATTTTATTTGACTCTCAGGAAGAAAGTTCATTATAATTTATGCAATTTGACAAAGTGATCTTAACTTAACTGTATGACGATCGATCTCTTAAATCTACAATTCAGTTTACTTTGTTATCGAATAGTCATAATTTTAACAACAAAATCTAACTAATTTTAACCAAAATTCAGTAGCATAGAACTTTTTATTTATCTCTTTATATCATTAATTGGTACATAATTTTAAAAGGTATTAACGCTTAAAACCTTGAAATTTAATTAACGATTGTTAGATTTTCTGTAAAACATCCTTTCATCAGGTATACATTGTGCTATATTATATTAGTATAGATTCTTCGTTAGTTTCTGATTACATATTTGCCTTGTGTCCCAATCATATGAACATACTCCAAAAATATAGGGTGATATTTTTCATCAAAATTGACACTATCAATAGTTTTAATAGTAATTTAATAACAATAATTTAATAAGAAATCAGTATTATTTATGTCTACAATTATATATATTTTTCCAATTTTCTAAAAAAATGTAGGAAAATATAGAAAGCAATAATATTAATTAAAATGCTGATCCTGTTGCTTTTGTGCAAAAAGATATTGCAATCAGGGAAGGCTAGAAAAAAGTAATACTGCACAGAACCTATAATACCATTACGAAGAGGAAGATAAAATAATGGATGATGAAAAGCAAATAAAAAACAGGAGAAATGTAAAAAAAATTTAATTAGGCTTACTAGTCTACTCCTGCTTACTAGTCTACATGCTTACTAGTCTACTCCTGAAATAGTGTGCAAATATGTGCATATTTTATGAGTACCAGACTCCTGACTTTGTGTCCATTTTATTTGAAAGCAATCGATTTATGAAACCAAGTCAAGATTTTTTAGGAAATTTCAAGGTTTAGCAAATCCCGTAGGATATGTACTTTGGAAGATATGTCCTAAAATTGAACCGTTAATTTCTGGTAAAATGCCAATTTTTCAAATGTGGGTAGTCAGTCATGTGAAAAAATATTACAAATACTTTTTGTAGAAAATGTTAAGTACTACAATTTTAATCTCTTACGTTTTCCTCGAAAATTCACTAGTTCTCGAGAAATTATTCTACGATTGACACGCATTTCCGTAAACAATTTTACATGTTAAAGGTACAAATTGCAAAAAACTCAGGAATTTGAATGTCATTAACAATATTTCTTTACCAATGTATTAGAAGTGCCCATTCATACCATCCAAACTTAAAATGAGTTACACGCTGAGAATCGATCTCCCATATGTGTATGCTCGATGTATCCGACTGGACATTTCATTAGGTAATCGCATTAAAAAATCTCCGATATAAAACAAATCAATTACTTCCACACCCAGGTAGGTAATAAAAATATTGTCAATTCGCTTATCGATAAATATTTCGGTAGAGCGTTTGATGAAGTTGCTCGTAATTGACAGCGGCCTGAAGAAAAGTCGATATCGCGGTAAGTCGATTTGATTACGTATACGACGATAACGGACGACTAAGGTGAGCGCACACCGAAAGCGTTCAGCTTTTTAACGCTAATCGAATCGTAATAATTTACAATTAATTAGCATTTGTCTTTCAGTCATTATTCGCTACTGACACTGATGATTCACTAGACCATAAAAACTCCGCCAAAATTTCTTCAGTATCTTTTTTGAGCTGTATATTGAAATGACAAGAATCCGCAAATTTTTAAAATATATGCGATACTTCAATATTAAATTATTAGTACAGTCTGAATACTTTATATAATTTTGTAGAGATTTACTCAGTTTAAATATATTTAGAATATGTACCTCGTTATCAGTCATTTTCGTAAATTCGAATATATATGTTTATAACACTAGAAATACTATTTAATTAGGTGATATACCTAATATGAATTTATTCAACAACTTTCCAAACTTATTTCAAATTTATATATTTGCCCATAACGAGATATATTCTGTCTCTTATCTATAGATTTACTCTAATGCTTAATTAGACTTTCATTAATTTTTACCAATCAGTTTTTATTATACAATGGAGCCAAAAGGAAAATAGGTGAAATTTTAAAGATAAGTCTGAAAACCATTTTGACATTTCAGTCTTCTGACTGACGAAAGTTTTTAATATATAATTAATATTAATAATTTAACAGAAGAACGTAGTTTTTTTACAAGGGCATGCTATTTCTCCTTCGTAGTAAGAGTAGACAATTATTTGAAAAGTAATAGCATGATGCACTACTGTGGCACTAAACTCCAGTCTTGCAAAAAACGGATCGCTTTCAGTTTTATTATTTTTTAGAAGCCCAAGCCAAGTTAATCAACGCTCACTACGACTCGCAGTAATATTCCACACAAATGAAATATAAATCTCGGTCGGATCGCCCCCTAAAATCGATCCGCCGGGACGTGCACCTACTTATTTGAACACGTTTTTTATCAGCTCGCGGTCCGCGGCCGCCGTCGCCCGCGATAACACTCAATTAAAGAAGTCCTCAAGTAGCGAGGGTTTAACTTATCACCGCTCGTAGTGTTAACGTATTTGTTTAGATGATCCCCCGGCATTAGGGTGTCGGCGTATCGACGCGGGCGGCGCTTTCATGTCGCGGCCGCGTTTGTCGTCGCTACGACGTCGTGGGACAATGATGGCTATTGTGTGAAAATATGCGTTCGAGCATTGGGTGTTTATTCGGCACGATGTAGGCGGAGTGAATTTGGTAATTGTTCGAACAGATGTTGATAGAATGAGGTACTAGTGAAGATTCCTGTGTTGGCTATCAGTGAAGATTTAGAGTAATAACGTTTAGAGACTTTTCATTGGTTCCCGGGTGCCAAAGATGAAACGGACTCTCGCACGAAATGCCCCGAGTCTTGCAGATTTCATTTTGTGGAAAATTACAAAAACCTAGTAGTTAACGAAACTTTGTAGTTAGATGAAACTTAAACATTTAACAATTTGAAACAACTGTAAATACCTGCAGTAGAAGAAATAAAACAGATCGAATGATTTTGTATTGATACAAAACCTATCGAATGATTTTGTATCAATACAAAACCAATCGAATGATTTTGTATTAATACAAAACCGATCGAATGATTTTGTTTTAACACAAAACCGATCGAATGATTTTGTTTTAATACAAAACCGATCGAATGATTTTGTTTTAATACAAAACCGATCGAATGATTTTGTTTTAATACAAAACCTATCGAATGATTTTGTATTAATACAAAACCGTTCGAATGATTTTGTATTAACATATAATTGTTTCTTCTACTGCAGGTATTACCTTAATTTAACTTTATTTTATTTCACTTTATATTAACTACAATATCGCCAATAATTATGTTAGGTCCACTAATTTATTAGTTCTATCGTAAGTAACGGTTCGTTAAAACATTCTGATTTCATTGAAATTTAATAAATGTGATCCTGTTTGTGTACAAAATATGTTTAAAGAAAAAAGAAACAATTTTTTTTTCAGATATTGATACAGTTTGGAACAGGACGAGGGACAAGATGAAGTTAAGGAATACTAGAAATCATGGATTACGAGAAGTATAATTTTCTCGCACCGCCTTTGAAATCAATTACACAGTATGCATACCTGATACCAAAATCGAGTAATTTATTTTCAAATTTGCAGACACTCTCTTTCTTATTAATACTATTTTAATTTAGTTTTTATATAAAATAGCAATATTTTATAAAGTATAATTCGTAGTTTTGATATGAAAGAGCCATTAAATAATGCTATCCCCTTTTTGATTTATTTCAATGGATTAAGATACCGATCACATATTATCCACTTATCTAGCTCTTTAAAATTATCTATGCAATTTTAGTGCTCGCAGAGCTTAAACGTCTAGACGATCGAACAATCAAAATGGCAACCTTTCCGATCATTGAATATAAACAGAAGATTTTTTATTTATGTAAAATACAAAACTAAAATTTAATTATGTTAAATACAAAATTGTAATTTTTCAATAACATTTACTTTTTCTCTCTACATGACTATAACTTTATCGGCAATAATTATCAAGAGAAAGTAGAGGAAAGACGGTATAACACAACATTAAGACCTTCGTCAAACAATTAAGACAACATTTTTCAGCAAACTTACAAACTGTATTCTTTTGCGTAGACCATCGTTATCTGGCGTGCTAATTAAAATACGCGTAAACGAGAGAAATATTAAGCGCACAATCAGATGATGACCGGGCGTTATAATGAGTGTGGGGTTATACCTATTGCAGTTTCATTTATCTGCAATGAATCACATTTTTTCTATACTTTTTAATGCTTCCTACTAAGATTTTATTCTACATGCACTACACTGCACATCGCGAGATAATAGCGAGAGGTTCTACAACGGAAACGAAATGAGCCCCTTCGCTCTCGATGGAAGACATAGTTAATCTCAAATGAAGATATATCGTGTTTCATTTTAGTGGCAAATATAAAATAGTATTTTATTATCAATATTGATATTTATAATATAATACCGACTACATTATCTTGAAATAAAACTTTTTATAGAAAAACCAACATTACATCCTACTTCCACTATGGTTAGACAATAATATTATTTTGTGACAGTCTGTAGACTTAAACAAGTGGTTGAAATTTGCAATATTTTGGAAGTTAAATATGTCTGTTATTATCATGGAGATAAGAATTAAAACTCTATGATTGTTATTCTATTTACATGAGTCAAAATATTAGTTTTATACTCACCTATAAACTAGAACATAGATAATTATGTTCCAGTCCTCATGCACGGGTACACCTGTTGTGAAGTTGTCAAGTGAATTTGACACGCAATTTTAATGTGTTTATTGCGTGCAATTACATAGATTAATCTGACGAGGACTCACATCACTACTATTCCAGATTTACATTTACATCAAATCACAATTTTAATATCAATTTAGAAAACAAATAATTAATTTACGATATGGTTATATACATAAATACACCTATAGAGGAAAATAATATATAAATATGTATATATATATATATATATATATATATATATATATATATATATATATATATTATATAAGTAGTCCACCATTTTATGTTTCTGCTGGCTTTCTATATTAAGCCAACCATCTGCCAGGCCGTATCGAATTCTGTATGTATTTATTTGCATTATAAATTATTAAATAATTAAAATTAAGATATTAATATAAATTTTCGGCATATTCATTTCTTTTCATTATTAATTAAACTTTATTTAATTTTTTTAAATAAATTTAACCATTAATTATATACACGTGTTTATATTAAAATGAATGCTGAGTATTCAATTAATTTTTTTAAAATAATTACACTAAATTTAATTAATTTCCAATTAAATTTTAAAATAAGATTATTTTTTTTAATACTCTTTACGAGAAAGTAATAAAGTTGAAATGCGAATTTGGAAACGGTCTGGCAAATGATCGGCTTACAATGGAAACCCAACAGAAAAATAAAATGCTGTACAACTCATCTGTCAAATATTAATTTTTTAAATTTAATTATTTTATTGAATTTAGATTTTACCAACCATATTTATAATCATACACCAATTTGCGTGCTAAATAAAGTCATTCTTGTATTATGCCAAATAAGTATAACTTCTAACGCGCGTATATTAAATGCACATACAATTTTTTACAAACAAAATTGACTAAATGTAAAAACCCTTAATGTTTATATGAATGTAAATTTTACATGTCCGTAACTGATCTGCACCAAAGTTAAATACAATAAACCAATGGATAAAAAAAAATTACCTTTTGACCTATGCTACCTTAAAGACGGCTGTAGCTACGTTTTAATTATATATCCTGCATAACAAATTATAAACTATATTTCTGCAAGATATTTTATGTAAAGCAAAAAAATATGTAATTTTATAAACCAACGCATCACGCCGAACGTCTTATAACATAACACCAGATAGCCAACTTCATTATTAAGAAAAAATTAATATGAATTTACATAGCAGAACTATCATCGTAAGTATTCATACTTAACACGAATTATACTGCGCTTATATCAATCACCAGCCAACGAAATCTAGCCTTGAAATCTGCAAAAAAATTGCCGTATCTCTTTTATTGTTTCGTTTAAAAATATGAAATCATTTGTTGAAATCCTAACTAATATTATGTATGCAAAATTGAGCATTTGTTTTACTTTCACGCCTCAACTACGCAACCAATCCACATATAATTTTCCATAAATATAGCGCATATCCAAGAGATGAACATAAAATAACACATTTATCGTAAAATTGAATTGATATCTTGTGGTATTTAAAAAAATTACACCGTTAGGGATAAAAAGGTGAACATAATGAAGTATGTAATAACACATCACTGCAACACGTCAGTCTATAATTTCCGACTGCAGGGCATAGGCATCCTTTCCACGTCATTCATTCGATTCATTTACGATATTAAGATCTAAAGTTTTCACGAAAACATTTTTTTTAATTCACCGCCATGCTTTTCCGTTTTCCACGCATGCCAAGCCGCAGCTCTAAGAGTAATTATAGAGTAATTTTGTAACAGAAACTATAACATATTCAGCATGAGTCCCGCTACGTTTTTACCAAAAATTTAAACATACACAATACACTCTTAGACCCAATATATAATCACAATTCTGTTTTGATTTTATTTCCCTTCTTGTATATTTTATTCTATATCAACCAAATGAGCAACTTAAATGCTCCGTTCCGTTACCGTTGTTATTTCTTGCTTATTATCATATTTACTACACCCTATTAATATAATTTATCCTAGCTCATTAATATAATTAAAACATGCGTGTTTAGTATTCATCTTAAGAACCGGTAAAGAAAAATTACTCTCAGGTAATATTTAAATTGCATTAGATAATTTTTTGGAATAATTGAGTCTATAATTATTAGAGTTAGGGAATTATATATCTTTATATGAATTTATTTCATTGTAGAAAGAACGTATTAATATCCAATACTTGGCAAGAGTTAAATGTAATTATAACTAAAAAATGTACATGAGATTGATAAAATACCGCCAAATTATTATATATTATATATAAATTATAAATTATTATATTGAAAATAATGAGGAGTAATATAATAAAATAGTTACTAATTATAACGAGTCATACGGACATACCCGCAAATTTATTGCTAAATAACGTTATTGCTAAATTACGGTTACATTTAAATCCAATATGATACTTGGCCGATCGGACCCGACTGTGATTAACGAAAAATTAACGTACAACTTGTGACAGAGACGCTTTAATTACTTTAACGGTATACACATATAAAGTAAAAATGGCGTTCCTTCTGATACTGTATGTTATAATATTGAGAAACATAACAAATTTAATTGAGTTCTGATTTAGGTACTTACATAGTTAATGTTGTGACTTTCAGCATTAATCATTAGATTCCTCCGATCAATCAACGATATGTGACAAAAACATGTGCTATACTTAAAACATATACAATAAACGTCGTACTTTCTAAAATTAATTTCTAAAAGCCCTATTTTATTTGACTTTATTTATACTTAAATTTTATTTAATTATATTCTTTAACTGGCCAAAAAAGTGACGGCTTCCGAATGAATTTATTTCTCTTAAATACTTCTCCACTACCTAATATGTTTCATAAAATAGCGACATAAGAAATTTCAATGCCTTTCATATTTTAGTTGCTAATTTTAACTATTTATGAACAAAATTAATTGTCAAACAATGTCATTGTTGGATATATTTAAAGAAATACCATACTGCAAAATCGTCAAAACTCAAGATTACAAAGCATTGTGTCCAGAGATAACTATATCAATAGTAAACACATCTATTTAGTGAATAATTAATTACAAATATTACATCACATAATAAGCTGTTAAATTAACGATTATTTGATAGAAAATTAAAGCAACTGATATAAATTCGCAGTATAGAGCTGGACTTACTACATTATGTGTATTTTATTCTAAATATATTAATTTCTTGCAAAAGAACGGTTATAAAGACGGGTTACAAAAAACACGTGTACGTGTACTTAAACATTGTTCAACTTAAACTTTTTTTTATTTTGAAGCTGAGTTTTGTTAGTAATTGATGTCCCATTTAAAAAAAAGTGAAATAACAATGATTTCAAAATATTTGCATGTACGGTAACTGGAAGCACCAAAATGTTTCAATAACAACGTGACAATTATATGTTGAAAAATGTATTAAAGCGTTAAGTTAATAAATGTTAATACAGTTTGTAACACCGAATTATTAACATATTTTTATTATAGAAGTTATATGAATTACGTAGCAAATTTGAAAACCTTGGAAAGTCAAAAAAGCTTGCATAAAACCAAATTGATTATTGCCCTAAATTTGTTTTTCAAAAGCTACGTAAAACTAACATTAAAACAAATAGGAAAATTATGATTTTTGAAAATTCTTAACTTGCTTTTATCGAAAGGAAAATAGTAGTGACGCGCTCGCGTAATGGCTGAAACTATACTTTCTTAAATTATATACTTTTTTTAATTTTATTTTGAACACTATTGATTCCTCTTTATTTAATGAATTTACATTGTAATTAAAAATCACAAAAATTATATAAAAACCTTATAATACTCATAAGCCCTGTACAGTTCCGCTTTTATGTGTAATGTAAAAAGACCTACATATATCCACATAATAAAACATAATTTTTAGTTACCTTACAAGAATTTGGCCAAAGCCGAATTTCGTAAAAATAAGCACCGTATCACGTTATACAACGTGTTTACCGTAGTTGCTTGCATTTCTCAATATGATTCGAATGCACATTCAACAATTCATTAATTTTTGACAAATTTAAAATTGTATATCCTCACTTATTTTCTTATTAACGGAAGAGACTAAAAAATCAGGTGAAAATTATGATTTGAAACAAATTTGTCACAATTGAAAGTTTCGTAAAAAGTTAAATTTCTTATCAATTTAAATTAACTTATGTTTTTAGGAGGTAAATTTAAGAACAAAACAAGCAATGATTTATCTTTGAAAATGGACCATTAAAACGATTCATTTGTTACATGGCAGTTGTTAAAATGGTATTATTTAAATCACTATAATTTCTTAATTTACAAATTTTGAACAAATATTTGAATCAAACCAAAATGAAAGCTAAACACCAAAAATGATTACCGATATCCAACTCTGCTGCATAACCAAACACGACTCGAATCCAACCCTCGAGTTCCGTCACTTTGATTGCGTTCGCGCAAAGATTCGGATCGGATCACAATTTCTGCATCGATACTAACCTAATCAAACTGTGTGCATGTATAAGTAATAAGATTCAAACGCCGATATCGATATGCAAAACGGAAGGCCAGAAGTCGATATTACCACCAGAGAATTAGACACCCCGCGCCGGCGACCTGACACGGTGGTATCGACGGCTCGACTGCCGGGCCGATAAACGCCCAAATCGACCCGAGCGCCTAATTCTTATCGAACAATTCCGCCTGATTACTGGACGACTACTTGAGATTGTTATTTGCGCCTATGAAGATATACTTTTAAGCCGTTTAAAGTCCTGAATATGGTTTTGGTTTTGATAACGATCTCGATAAGGAGTATTTAAATCGGACTAATAAAATTATTAAGCGTGTATCGTTGCATATATCACGGGTTTTTTTACATATTTTTTAAATCAATTATCCAGTTTTTGGCTTTTAAATATAAAAAAATTATTTCATTTTATGAATTATCAGTGAAAAAAACAACATTTTTAACATGCAATTTAATAATAGTTACAAAACGTTGGCTGTTATCCCATTACAATTTTTAAGAATACTGGTGAGAAATCGTACTGGTTTCCATTCTGAAAACAAATTAAGTTTTCTCATAATCGAATGTCTTCAAAAAAATGAAGAAAAACTTTCATTTCTTAACCGTTTAGTTAAATTTAATTGTCCAACCCTAACAGGTTCCAAATTTGTTCAAAGACCGCCATTTAACTAACAAAGAAACTCATCGAAAAAAAATTATTTTTCTGAACACTTTTTAACTACACGAAAAATTTTATCAAATAATCTTCTAATATTGATGCTTTAGTTGTAAACTGCACTGAGATACGCTGGTAAAACTATGAATGACATCAATCATGTTAATTATGAAAGTGTTAAATAATTATTTCTTGATATTTCGCAGTTTATCAATTTACGAAGAAAAAGAAAATAAAAAATGGCTAGTAAAAAAATTAAAGCTCGGCTGCAAAAACAGTTTATAAAAAAGAAAATAGAAAAACTATTTCCAACCTTGGCTTCAAAACAAAATTATCAAAATAATAACGAACTATGATTATTTAATTGATAATACCTGCTTCATGAATCAATTATATTTGCGTTCGTCTGTTGCATACATTAAAAAGTTTATTCGTAATCTTAATTATCCCACGTTTGAAAAAATTATTTAAAAAAGAAATTCAAAGCTTTTTTATGAAAGGCCATTTCATAGGAAAATGTATTTAATGAATATTGAATGTGTGGCGTATTTTTCACTTGTATACACCCATTTCCAAAACTTACGTACAACTAATACATTCACATATGTTTTTATGGATATGTTAGCTATAGATGGAATAAAACATTGTAAGAATTCTTCACATAGCAATGAAAAACAATATAATGCATTTTTCCTTTAATCATAAAATAACTGGGCAAACTCCAAAGATCCATTAAACATAAGAAAAATAAAAAAAAAAGTGGAGAGTAATCATATATCAGAAGCAAAACGATCCTCTCTATACGGTTCCAAGGCGACTTATACTAAATCGTATATTTATATCCACATATTGCATACTTCGCTTGCGCGTTTTATAAAATATTGAAACAGTCTAAACCGTTAATGTCGTTTATGTTATATTCAATTTATTTCATTTGAAATTAATATCCATTTACACATATTATGTGATAACAGAAATGGCATCTCACAATTTCATGTCAAAATAATAGATTCCTTTACTTTAAATTGTTCGTTGCGAAGACTATTAAATTTAGTGCTAATATTCAAATAAACCTTTTTAAGTTTATTCATTGTGATACCACGCTCCAAAGCTTTCGAAAATTAAATTTTTTCTACTTAAAATATGGTTTTTAAAATATGCTACATATTTTTTTTTTATAAATTCTATAGAAATAGGATCACTCAAAACATTAAAACGAATTCAATCAAATGTCGTTTATTGAAATTAGTCTAGCCGTTGGAGTCCAAAAATGGATAAAGGAACAGGTATACATGCATAGCCGAGGTCAAAAATATTGCACTCCCTAGCCTTTTTCGCAATCGTGAAAAGAAATAATAAAATAAAATTATCCGCTTTTGTTGTTTTCTTTTTCTGCGAAATATTTGTGGGTTCTTCATACTATACCTTTTCCGGAAGTTCCCTTCTTTCTAAAAGTACATAATTTTCAAGTTACCAGCATCGCACCGATAATGTAGTGACATGTTTTATTTTTATGCATATAATCACCTCAATAATTATCGATCACGATAATTGTTTCTTTTTTTTTTAGCTTTGAAAATGATTTCATAACGGCCCATTTCAGCTTTACCTAGAAAGCTTTACCTAAAAGGAGCTCATGTATCAGTTTTGTTTTTAATTTTTTTTACTAATTCTTTACGGTTATTCTAACGACATTCTAAATGATTTATTTTTTCTGTGTAAGTACGGAACTTGAAAAATAATAATGCTTATACTTCACATTTTATAGCAATTAGCTTTATTAGATTTGCATGTGGTATTGTACATTTGCATGTAATCTATGATATCCTCATAAGTTATTTTAACGTGAACATAATGATATCAAAAGTTAACTAATTATACATCCGACATATTTTGACTCGCTTCCCTGAAATTAACATTACTTATTACCCACGTGAGGTAAGAAGTATGGTATACCCTAAGTCCATTGGAATAATACAATCCGTACAATGATGAAAGCTTTAAGCAGACAAACACACAAACAAAACTTTGCTTTTTATTAAATCGGTACTATTATTAATGAGTTTTTAAGAAATAAATATGGAATAAAAAAGTTATTAATAAAATAAGCAAATATTGATGTAGTTTGCGTACACAACAAGTCAAGATAAGAAGTAATCTTGGTACAAGAGGCATAGAAAACTTCATAATACTTAGATTCATCAGATTTATATAAATATGTAACAAACAAACTTCAATAAATTTATTTACAAGAAAATAAGTGAAATAAATCATGATTGAACATCCCACCCACCTTCAGTACTATTTAACAATGCTACATACAGTAACGCTATCACCAGTATGATAGCGTTACGTGAAAGGTAGATCTGTTTATAAATCAATAGTACGTGAACCTCTGATAGCTGACAGTAGTTGAACCAAAATGAGATTACTGTTGTCTCTGTCAATTTGTGAGGTTTCATTTTGTAAATGATTGCGCCCGGAATCTAAGAGAAATAACGTTCTTCGCTAAAACAAATATTTTTTTTTAGAAATTATAGTCTAGTGATGAGTTATTTTGTAAATTCATCATAAAGGTAGAAATTGTCACATCACTATTTTACATCTTAATTCGGCCTTTAGCTGAAAGTATAGTAGTCCGTCACACCTTTCTTCGTTACATATTCGCTCTAATGTGATAAACATATTTATATCAGTCAACGAAAGTTGAATCAGTGACCCTCACTTCGCTTCCAGCAATTGTTAGATCATAGTCTAGACAAGTATCTTACTAGAGATCGATAACAGTACAGAACCAAGATAACGAGGCGGAAATCTATCTCCAAATAGTCGCAGACAATGGTACCAACTAAACGTTGTCGATATTTACCACGATCAATATCGTTTCGATTTCATAGATACGGATACCAATGACATGCGTATAGTATTTCCAATGGGCGTAATATAAACACTCCATTATACGTATTTAAATACGTACAAATGTTAAAACAAATGTTAGCCTCTGATTCGTGAGCAGACCACGTTAACTTATTTTTGTAACATATTCGCTGTGCTCGTGTCTTCGTTCTCTCGAACCGTTATAAAATATTATTAAGTTAACTGCGAGATCAATGTCCGTAGCGCCATCTATTATAATAATAAAAAAGGTAAACTTTTTGAAATAAATGCGTTTTCAAAAACAATATTTTTGTGTTCTATTACTTTTGTTATATTTCCCATATTCATGTGTCGTAAATATCTTGAATATACCTACAGACAGGCTAATTCTGCAGTTTCATTATAATAAATAAATTTTAAAAAAAAATAAATATATATATATATATATATATATATATATATATATATATATATATATATATATATATATATAATCTAATACTAAACCTACCACGGTAATTAAATTACAAATATAGACAATAGATTCAAATTTTTAAGAAACGAAGTAAACTTATAACGTTGGTATACTCACACATTGAAAATGCTATGTATGTGCGAAAGACCACCGACAATAATTCTGTATTCGGGTTGCTTATCCAAGCACCTACCCCTCCCACTTCGCTCCACGCTACACTTCTCGCTACGTTTATTTCACTAAAAGTATATCCAGGTGGTCTCCAGTATGTCTTTGTTTCGATTAATAAAATTGTTACTGAAATAACTTGTAGGTAATGTAAAACGAAATCAAGTGAATTGCGTAGCTTGTTATTACATATTATAATAACTAAGCAGCACGAAGTGTGAATTCTTGCAAACTGGTTCTATAAATTCATTTCTTTATGATCTCGTCACCATCAAGGTATGAATTGACAGAAAGAAGGGGAATCAGATCGAAAATAGCTCGATGTATAATTGGGTGTTGATTAATCAATTTCTTAATAAACTTATATTGTTACTGAACTTATAATGAACGGTTTTGATTATCAACATTGTTACTGTATTTACATTGAACGGTTTCTATTAATAAATTTTTTACTGAACTTATATGGAACTGTTTAGATTAATAAATTTCAAAATTATATTGAACGTATTAATGTACTTATAATTTAGAACCATTTAGGAAGTGAAACCTATAAAGTGCCGTTTAAGCTTGTGTTAGTTTATTTTACAAAAATCTGTAAACAGTGGTAAATACAGAAGACGCTATTCAGTAGGATTGTGAAATTCGACCACGATAATACCAAGTTAATTAATTTAGGATGGTATTCCAATTTGTTATTGGTGAAAATCTAAACGACTTGAATATTTACCTAATATTTCTGACAGTTTATTTTTGTATAAAATATGCAGATTGTTAGATTCGAGTAGATCTGAGTATTTCTGTAAAAACCTGATAACATTTTTAAGTACTTATTGTAATAATGTGGTTAATAGTAATTAAATAACAAACCATTTTCATTGGTAGCAGAAGTTATAATTTTAATGAACGTTTCAATTATATTAGTATAAAACGTCAGGGCTGAAATTCGACAAATTAAATTTTTGGTGGATCCCTCTTTCATTACTTCACATTTTTTTGTAAAATTCAATGTATAATAACATAGTTAATAGCTAATAGATCCAAGTATTATTAATCCAAATAATCAAAAACAATATGAACTTCAACAGGAAATAAACTTACAGGTAGACATATTTATACAGTCAACAATACAGTCAATATATAATCAGACTTTTTCTAATTAAAATAAATTTTCATGAAACTACAATCATTTCACCAATAGTAAATATTTAACATTAACGCCAGTTCAGCAATGTAAATTGGTAACTGTCCTTATTCTAATTAGTTCTAACTAGTAAAAAGTATAAAACATAAATATGAAACTGAGTTTATTTGTTTTTCTCGCTGTCACACCTCAACTACTAGAAACGCTTGTGTGTGTGTGTGTCTGCCGAAATGGCATAGAATTTAGATAAAGGTTGAATGTAGATATAGCTTTTGAAGTATTTAAAAAGTCACTCTGTTTGCAAATAGAGAAAGAATATGAGTATATATATATATATATATATATATATATATATATATATATATATATATATATATATATATGTATATGTATATATATATATATCTATATATATATATATGTATATAATTGCCTCAATCTTATGAACAATCACATTTTTACGCGCGAAAATGCTAATCAAAGCTAGTTAATCCTGAATCTCCCTCTCAAATCGTACTGCCGATACTTTGCGCCTTCATTGGCATGGAATTCCGCAGTGTTTTAATGCATTTATTTTATGTGCACCTATTAGAAACAACTAACAACCCCCCCCCCCCCCTCCCCCCGTCCACACCCCACCCGCTATACTAAGTACCTACTAAGTTCGTCCCAGGCTTGTTGTGTGTAATGTAAACTATAATTTTTTTCGAGTTAAATCGTTTCATACGGACAGAAAAACAGGCCGGCAGTCTTAAAATTTTTTAACATTAAATTCATTTCAGTAATTCAAATGAATTGTCTTCAAAGGTTAAAAAATCGAAAATCATCCGAGAGGCACTTGAATTTTATTTATCTATATCGATAAGACCTTTACGATTCATTTGATAAGATCATAGTAGATACAGTCTTGCAAAAAATTAATTAAGAATTAACACAATCAAAAATCTACATTATTATAGTTATAATTATATTTTATAAAGGTTTTTAGGAGGTAGAGCTTTAAATAAAGAGTTTTATGGTACAAATAAACGTACCAAATTTAATTTCGCTTATAAATGTGATACATGGCATTTGAAGCAAATGAAAAAAAAACGTCTGTTTGAATAAACTTATAAAAAAAATAATTAATACGAGAATCCGGGAAAAACGTGAATGCACCAAAAAATATTACAAATGATTCTACCTCATATGAAAAGAAAGAATTGTTCGTCTGGTTGGAGTCAAAATTCAGGTCAGGTTTATAAATTCCATTATTGTTAGATGGTCTACTTCAGTACGAAACTTGAATTTCATTTTTTTATTAATGTAACCGTGTTACATGGGATATCAATAAGTACTGATAGAAATGAACCAAGTCAGTAGTCGCAGGGAGATAAACAAACCGAAACTCTAATTGATTATGCCGTATTGAAATACTAATATTTTATCTTCTTCTGTTACATTAACTGAACGTATGTCTATTATATTTTGGTGTTCGTGGCATTTTTTTCTTGGAGACCTGTGAATCTAAAATAAGTAAATATATAATATAATAATACAAGAAAAAAATCTATATAAACTAAAAAGCAATAAGTGCCATGAATATACTTATGTATAACTAAATAATAATGTATATATATATATATATATATATATATATATATATATTGATCATAGTTACGTATTAAGTATTTAATGATGTTATGTAAACACCTTACAGTTGACGGAAACCGCAATGTGCTTATTAAACGCAATTTTTTTCCTAGAATGTCATAATTAGTTTACGAGTAAAAACTCTTATATGGACTCATCAAACTCGTTATCAATAAAATTATATTGAAACAATGAAGCCGTTATCAACTCTTGCCGAATACAAAACCTAATTATCGTGTTTTCCATACAATGTTAATGGACGAGGCAGTAATAACTCAAGATAATGCGTTCGTACGATTTCTTGATAATTTTGAGCGTTTTTTTTTAATTTTATTTAATTTCTATCTCGTTTCCCTTCAAATGAACGTTTTATAATATTCATATCGTTATCTTCACTGTTTTCGTGTGGAATTTTTTTATGAATATGTAATTACTACAAGCTTACAACCAGCTTCGGGCCCTGCGTGGATTCTGTTAATGCAGAAATAGCCAAGAAACGTGTATATAGATTACAGGATATCGTGTGTTTATAATCAGAGCTTGTTTAGTCTTCAATCAGACTTCATTCCAAACCCCAACTTTAGGGTAGACAGTGAGAGCTGGATGCCATCTCACAAACGAGAGTGTATACCGTCTCGTTTTCCTTCATCATCGTGTTAAATCATATCGTGCCATCGTACCAAATCATATTTTACTTTGATGTACACGTGACTATCCACGTAGGGCGAACATAAATTGCCACATGTCTACCGTTATAGTTAAAAAACATTCATACATACGCACACACACACGACAATATCAAATCAGTAAAAAACTTATGTAACTCGTGAGCGGAAACATGAAAAGATCGAACCACAAAACCAGGATAGTAACTGATAGAGTAGTTGATAGATGTTTACAGCAAGTGATAAAGTGGTATAGGATTAACAAATTAGTATAGTAATTTATATATATATATATATATATATATATATATATATATATATATATGTGTGTAAAGTAATTGATAAACGAGTGCAGTAGTTAGAACTTATTGTTTCAATGTAATATAAATTTGTGAAATAGACATGATGTAGTTTAAAAAAAATATATATTACTATGTACATAAGTTTATTATTAAACTTAACCACAAAAATGAAAACCGCATAAGATATGATTTCATAAAATCTTAACATTGTTATATACATAATGTATAAACATTATTACATAATGTATTGAATCCTAGGAAATGGCTGTTATATGCAAAAAAGTGTGTATTTATTAATCCCTCTAAGTGAGATGCAACACGATAACATAGATAAAAAGTTACCGTTCCATGTGTTTCGCATAACGAAAATTATCGTCGCAAGGTTCAAACACTTTAAATGTGCGAACACTGAAAATTTATGGCGTACTCTTTCATAATATCGTTTTTTTACCATTAATGCCGTGTGTCTGCACGAAAATGCACGAAAATATTGGGTACCCAACTAAATTTACATTTTGCAAAGCATTGAAAAGAAATATTTAAAGTTGATTAACAGGTAACCACTGTTCTCAGACAAGCATTTACTAAGCACTAAAAGTGACCATTCCTTTGATACTTATCGAAGACATTATCGAAACTAATACTAATATGACGTCCTAAATGAAAATCAAAGTCTTAATATAGTTTTACTTTAAAATTCATATACGAAACTCGTTCAGTTTGTTTCCGACTTAAGTGACTCCATCGCGTCCTTGTTCACTTTCAGGGCGACGAAACTCGAAACTACATTTCAGTTCTTTTTCCTAATTTAGAATAAATACTTTTCTAAAGCACTTAAATATTTTGTACTAAATTATTCAGTATAACTAAATATTCAGTATAATAAAATGTTAGACAATTAAATATAATTATTTGCCATCTTCTACAACAATAACATCTTAATTATTATAGCATTTCATGGGCGACAAACATCGATACGCTTTTATAAAAAGTAACGCTTTCCCTCACAAAGCACGTGTCCTCGTGCATGAAAAACTACGTCCACGTACACATGCGGGCAAATTATATACATATGTATCCATACAAGCAAACAGCATAATCGTTATCGGAGAACGAACAGCGATCTAATCGGCGGCACATTCAGAAGTTGTCGACTAGCGCTATCCGCCGCTTATCGCCGCTATCAACCCGACCGTGTTCTCAACACCGAAACGTCCTAAATATAAGTATATCACTCTCGATTCACTTACCGGCACAGTGATTTGATGCCGATAGCAGTCGAGATTTAAATACCTACCGGCGGTGGCGTGCCGCGGCAATGTGCCAGCGTGAAGAAGCGATCAGCACATATATGTATATGTGCACATATGTACATAACGCTAATCCTAATCGCAGATTATAATCCGGAACGAGTTACTGATAAATATTATCTAATTGACACTGCTAAAAAACAAAGAGGTTAAGAACCTTCCAAAATATTTTTTTTCCCAAGTAGAGAAGAAGTAAGATTAATTAGACACTTTAACTCCTATATTAATTCACTAACTCATATATTAATTAAAAATGTAGGAGTTAGTGGCAAAAGAGATATTAAAAAAATGTATTTTGCTACCTATAGGAAAATTAATATGTAGACACGTGAACACACGATCAAAAGATGAGGAAATTTTGAAAATATATTTGTTGTATCTGTATAAACCCAGGTAGTCAGGACATTCGCAATCTTTTATGGTTCACAATGTATGGTCTAAATGGCTACGGAGGATTCCATATTGTTTCCGAAAAAAAAATTTTAAGGTTTCGTACTTCAAAAAGGATACCTTATATGATCACTCGGGTAACTGTACCTACGTCTCTCTATCCTCACGGCCAGTTACCTGACAAATTGTTTCTGGTAGATACTTGAAATATGAGCAATGATAAAGCATAAGTTCTATATCCCAATAATTACCAATCAATTAAAAAGTGTTCATACGGAATTTTTAAACTAAGCAAATAAATTGCACGACTTTTTTGATTTTTCTAATCTCCTAGAACTTTAATTCAAAGAGCGAATACAATGAGACCAAAATTATTTATTTCTCCAATATTTTTACTGTTTGACAGAAACTTGAAATTTGACATAATTATAAAGGATTTTAATCTGACATAATTATATATATATATATATATATATATATATATATATATATATATATATACATTGATTGTACATACATATGTCCTAAGACAGTTCTGGAGATATTGTTGAAATTGTCCACACAAAATATGTTACCGCTATTGAACTACTATGTATTGAATATCTATTCGAGCTATCAAGGCCCCGCGGCAAATTATGCCTAAAAAATGTTTAAAAGAATATAATGTTTGAAAGATGTGTAAAAATTATGTAGGTAGATATAAATGTCATTGCAAAAACACCAACACATTAACAACATCATCTTATAACATAGAAGCCAATGGCATGTTTTGGTTAATACTTTTTGTTAGTAAATATAGAATTAGAATAAGATATACCTAGTTCTCTAGGAAAAGAAGTTACTAGTTTTTCCAACAATAAGTTTTCTTATTTTTCTTACTTTCTAACATTTTTGATTGACCAGCACACGTTGTTGTAATATTTTTAACAAAACTCAAATAATGCATTTGTGTTTTTCTTGTATTTCCAGTGTTGTTTCATTTGGAGTACCTCTTAATATCCAAGGATTAATAGTATATATATTTGAATTTATTACTTATTTCACTTAGCTTTTCAATTTATTTATCAAGTATTTGTCAGATAAAAGGAAGAATGTTGTATCTATGTTAAACAAACTTTTCTTTCTCGGAAAGTATGTAAAACAAGTTGACATATTTGGCATGAAAAATACTATATATTTGCATGAAAAATACTATAACTCTTAAACGATCCAAAACTCATAGTACGTTAGCATTTGTTATGTGAAATAATTTTAATAAAATCTCATCGATCATGTTTAAACGAACACCAAAATTCGAAACGAACAAAGTTTTACAAACAAAACTTGCAACAAATCTATAATTCAAATATCTTCACAGTAAATAACCAATTGCTTTCATCTTTTTCAGTTTGCGTTGATTCATGCGTTTATTTAATAGTTGTATTCAAAAATATAATTTGGTTACATGAGCCATTAGTAATGCATGCAAAAAGGGAATAACTTATTGTTATTCTATGACGAATAATATAATTTTTAAAGCTTAGAATTTCAAGAAAATCATAGTTAAATGGAAATTATATAATTATAAGTGTAAGGAATTCTTTCTATATAGGTATAAGAGTCTCATATATGGGGAAAATATTAAAAGAAAATAAATGAGAAAAAGCGTAAGGGAAAACGGAGGGAAATAGCCAAAAAAAGCTTTTGGCTGTTAGGTACTTCATTAAACCAACGATAAAAATTGTATGAATAATTTTAACTTCATGTATATGAAAAAAGTAAATAATAGACCAGAACAACAAAAATTCCGTATTTCATGATCATTTTTTATTATATGTTTCTATTTATTAAATGAGTTAATAAATAGTTTTCAATAAAATCAATCAACCCCCATACTTATTTAGTTGGACTTATGGGTAATTTATAAGAAAAGTAACTAATTTGTTACTTTAAGAGAAATTAAATACCTGTATAACACACAGGTACCTAGCTGTATCCAGATGATAAACCTATAATATACAAAATACACCAATACCTATATGTTAATTGATTTAGTAGCTACAGAGTAAGTGCTTAATGAAATTTTCCTGTCTAAAATTATCAAACATTTCAGAATCGGTAACCGTTGGGCCGAGTCAAGTCAATAAGACTACGATACTTTAGACATACCTACATAGTTTATTAAAGGCTTTCAAGGTAAATATCATTTCAGCCTTATATATATGAGAAGTTCCCACAGTATTACATTAGAAGATGAATTATTATTCATCGCACATAATTTACAAAGAGGTAAGTACCTAGATAGGTATTTATAATGCTTCCATATGGGTTTGAAACCCATATGGAAGCATTATAAATGTGGAATTTTTAAAAATTTGAAAAAATGTCGAGTCGCTTATTATCTTACTATATTAAAAAAAACGTTAGTAGGTACTAGTAAAACCACAAACTTAAAATATATTGCTTTTTCTAATAAGTACTTTGTAAATTTTTAATAAATTTTGTTTGGCTTCCAAAACTACAAAAAAATAATTATGCATGTATTTATATACGCTCGTTAGAAGTCATACTTCTTTGGTATAATACAAGAATAACATTATGTAGCATGCAAATAATTAATGGAAATAAAATGATAAAAGGACTAGAGCGTGAGTATAAATACAGTTGGGGTAATATTTAAACTCAATCAAATAATTAAATTTTTATAATGAAAAAAGTACATACCAAAATTTAACTTCACTTAGAGAAATACACTTAAAATATATTTTGAAAAGCTTTTAAGGACTAGGTACTTCTGTCACGAATAATCACAATAAATAAAGAGTTTTTTAGGTCCATGTAGGACCACTATTGAATTTCAATTATTAAAAAATCTTATTTAAAAGCACAGTTATAACTTAGACTTGGATGAATATAAAACACGTGTAGTGTATTTACAACCTCAATAACTAACATGAATATAGTATCAATCACTACACGCATATTTTAATGAGCAAACTTCATCCTGTCGATTTTTCTTGAAGAAAAATAAACTCAAAAACAAATAAAAAAACATTCAAAGACAAATATTAAAATCAACGCAGTTATTTTTCCATACTTTATTTTACTCTTTCTAATGCACATTATATATGTAGATAGAATCCATGCCTTCGAATGAAAAGTGTAAATTATTTTTTATTAAAACATAATTAAATACTTGGTTTTTTAAAATTATAAAAAAACAAAAACTCTAGTAATTGGCAAATTTCTTTCAAAATTATACCATATTACATTCAATATGGCTCTCATTTAAGAAATTTAAATGTTCTATAGATGACAAATACCTTTATAAGCAAGTACAACAACCTAAATACTAATAGATAACAATAAAAACGGTCACCAGTTGCATCGAGATAATAGGTACAGAACAAGCAAAAAGTACAAGTCAAAAATTAATAAAAACTTGGGGACAAAGGGTTCTGTAGTTAGTTGAAAATTTCACCTCTCACAAAGTATTGACTTAAATTAGAAACTTATTTTAGGCCCTCTGTATAATATTACCTATCTAACGATGCCTCATACACTTATGTGCACTGGATTTTTTTTCATTCCTCAGTTACATATATGGAGTGCCAGTCCTAATATTTTTTTCATAGTTCTACTAGTCCATTGTAAGGTGCATAGGTTCATAGAATGCATCCACCATCCAAATTTCATCTATTAAGAGTCAATAGTCTCAGAGTCAAACGGCTGTGACGTACGGACAGAGAGAGGGTCAGGACGAAATTATAAATGTTATTTTTTTTTTGATATTAGGCTACAGAACCCTAAAAAGGAAATTTAAAAGAAACGTGAAATGTCAAAATGTATGTGCTCAAATTAACTTAAAAAAATAATAAAGCTGAAATGTTTACATTAAACATGTTAATGTAAGACACATTAACACCTTTCTCTATATTTTTTGCTATTTATTCGTTTCATACGATGAAAACAAGCAGACTTGGAAGCAGTTGTTTGACACCAGGGACCTAAGAAGCCACGAAAGCTAACAAAATCCTCTTCACAAAAATTAAATAAAAAATAATTTCCTTTTAATTTATTACCTAACCAAAAAAATTTTTGTAAATCGTAGGGAATAATATTTAAATTCATAAGATTACCTACGTCCGTGAAAATGGAAAAAAATAACCTATTTTCCGCTGAATTTACACCATCTTTAAAATATTTAACACTCCAGTTTATTCTCCACATGGTTTCACTTGATTAAATGTGATCGTACTTTAAATATAACAATTAATTGTAAATAATAATATTTAAATCATTGAAAACATCTTTATTCATTTCCGAAATAACGTAGCAGACGTAAACTGCCAAGAAGAACTCTTTATATCGGCGGTGTTTATTAAGTACACTTAGAGAAATAATGGTAAATATACTGATTGAACAACCAGTTTAACAAATAAAATACGACCCGAGACCCTGAATCAAACCATATTTATCGTACCCCGTATCTGGCACGCCATTAACGTTTACACTATTTTATCAAATAACAATAACAATTGCTGCAATACTCAGTAGATGTTATAAATACAGAACAGTAGGCATTGAACCGCCCTATCTAACGTATATTATTTTACATAACGTTACAGGTAATCAAACAATATTTTTATTTTTAAACGAAAATCGACCTTTCGAATTTGTTGATAGACTTAAAGACAAAATTGCAACTAAACTTGCCAAATATTTACAAAGAAAACCTATGTACCTAATGAATGAAGTTAAGTAAGTGCGCGGCAGTTACGTTAAACTAAACCTTGCATTTCCTCTCTATTAATTGTTACACTTTGCAAAACGTTTAAACCTTAATGTCATAGTTGTTCAAATAGACCCTGATGGCCATTAAAATTTGAACTTAGATGTTATGGATCTTATTCAAACACCTTTTGATATTATCTCTTGCAAAATTAAAAATGTTCAATGCAAAACGTGAAGATATTCTTCTATAAATTGTTTGATCAATTGAAAAACGTAAGTATCTTTGTTTTCTTTGATTACGTGGTATTATTAAATACCATAAATCGACAAAGTCGAACGAACTATAACAGAATCAATTGATTTCCTCTTGATTACCTACCGTGGTTGTAACGTCGATGAGTTTGGATAATAATCTTTAATAAGAAAAATGCCGACCATATATCTCTCATATAAGCGCGGGAAATAATTTGATACACAAAACATGCTACAAGATATTCTACTTACAAAACAAAATATGTATCATACTTTAACTTCCAATCGCCTATAGCTTAGTAACTTCCAATAATAGCCAGTAAGGAAGCAATTACATTAATTATTGCACGTATAAATCATTAATGTCCGTAAAGCACAAATAGATATCCACTTTTAATGCATCCACAAAATGATATCCACTTTCAATGCATCCACAAAATGATAACCACTTTCAATGCATCCACAAAATGATATCCACTTTCAATGCATCCACAAAATGCCAATAAATATCCGCAAAAGTCCACTGGTTTCAATGACTTCATAGGACTATGTAAATTTCGAAATATGGCAGCAGATTTCGGAAGAAATTTATTATATATTTCTTTTTGTTTTATAATTACGTATCTAGATACTTTTAAGTACCTAAGTAGGTACACGTCGTAGAATGGAAACGAAAGAAAAGCTACAACATGGCTTTCCTAAAATATTTTTTTATTTATTATTGGTAGCTTGTAGTTTTATCTTATTGGTATCTTATAATCCTGCGTCAGCTAATACAAGAACAGAATCTAATTATTCTATCCTCTAAACAAGCCAAAAATATCCATTGACATCCGCTACCGATAGCGACCTTCACAAATATCCGCAAACATCCAACTGCCGGCCTTGACAAACAGCACATTTGTTCAAATAAAGCGACGCCGGCAATTAGTTACCGAATAGGAGAAGCGCATTAGGCATAATTTATTTAGTCAAAACAATTAATTATTAAAAATTAATATTAATAATTCTCGTTGACGCTAGCGACTGACAGGATTGGCCCGAGTCCCCGCCCACTTCGTGCGAGCGAGACGGCTCGCCGTACCTCCGTCTCGCCGGCCCGATATCGATAAATAGATCTCGTGAGAGCGAGCGCGTCTCCGCTAAAGACACGGTTGCTGTGAGTCGATCCATAGATCAAATTGGTAAGTTGGATCTATATCATTCTCCATTTCGTGTCTACAATAAGAGATTGTTTCAATTCTGGTTGAGTGTTTAATTTTAATAGATGGCGGACCGCGATACGATCTTTGTTAGCGTTACTGGATTACGAAAGGGTACAGGAGGTCGATGTTTTGTTAAACTGTAACTGGCTGCCTTTAATTGCAAAACGATAATTTAAGGAATAACTCTTCGGATTTGTTATGTGAGTTCTTGACTCATACAGCCATTAGAAATTTTAGAAATGCATTACTTGTTTGCTAAGTACCTACTTGTAAACGTTACTGGAAAAAACATGATGTTTGTGAAATTCCACGATGTTTGGCGACTGAGCCAAACCAATAATTTTTTATATCCCTTTTTATGTATACATCCAATCATCCGAGAGCCTTATTTAAAATAATTTGAAATCGGGTTTAAAAGAAATAATTATCTATGGAAATAGAACAATATTTCAATTGTAATGAAACTGATAGCTCCAACTAATGTTTACCTTTAATTCTAATTTCTTTAAAATTCCAATCGAAATATCTATCTATGCCTTATACGTAAGCAACTTCAATAAAGCAAAAATGAAAGAGCCGATTAGAATCTTAAAAGGATCAAATAAACTCCTTAATAATACCAACTTCAGTTTGCTTCAAGACGATCGATGATCATCTGGTAACAGCACACTTTAATTTGTGGACTAATCCTTGATAACCGTCAAACCATTTCGCAGACAAATACTAGCAAACTAAATAATTTAATTTATTTCATACCATAAATAAATATTATAGATAGTTAACTTATACTTGACCCATCTTTTACACAAGCGAAGTAATTTTAAATTCAAGCCTGCACTCGATCCAAATTTTTGATAAACTACCTTTAAAATAAGACTAATTTTAATTTCAAATACACGATTCCTTGTCAAGACAAAAACATTGATAAAACCACAATATACTAATAATAATACACTATCTGTGCCTCCCGGCTATGTCCGTGCCAAAAAGGGATCGTGATTACATTTCAATTAGTTTTTATATACCCAGATAATAATTATTTTAATCAGTTAAAAAGTCAGAAATATTTTAATCAGTTGTTATATACCTAGATAATAATTATTGTATAATAAAACAAATGTCAAACACAGAAATATAGGTACCTACGGCTCATTTTTTCAACATGAAAACACTTGTAACGAAATCTTCCATTAATTTGCACATATGTCTACTCTCTGGAAATATTTGATATATTTCATTGTCGTACATCTCGGATTTTTCATCATTCAAATTCTATTCATAATTATTATGGAGATAATAATTTTATTCACGTTTTGCTGTCGATTTCCTCAACATGTTTAATTCTAATATTATTCAGATATACCCCATAATGGTTTAGTTTATACAGGTATCACACCAGAAAACCTATAATATATTGAATATATTTTATGAATTTTCATGTTGGCCACGTCATCTTCAAACGTTATTTTAATGTAGCTATAATAGTTTAAAAATCCCTTCACTTAATCGTTAGTGTTCATTACTCACACAGTATAATATATACCTACTCTGTCCATCCGAGCAAGAAGTTGAAATTTTATGTCAAATTTATAATTTGTTTTTATGCAAATCCATAAAAAAACCGTCCTTTTTATAAAATTAAAATAATAAAAATGGAAAACCATTAAATATTGACACAACGTAAATAAAACACTTTTTTCAGCGGTCGAACACTCTTTATGAAGCTGTAACATAAAACCTGAGACGCAACTCAAACCACATACATTTATGAACCAATTTTTTTTTCATTTTATTTCAAAAATATACAAATTTTGGATAATAAACTAACTAAAAATAATACAATTACTTGTTTACTTGCATGCTTTAGTAATTTAACAAACGAGAAGTTTATTAACTAACGAGTATTCCGATGATTTTGTACAAGTAATGTTCTATTACAATTAAACATTTATGTTATGCAATTTATTTCGTTAAAACTGCATTAAAATGCTATCCTAGGCTGAACACAAAACTGTAAAGTGGCTAAAAAAGCTCTCCGTACCTACCGAATTTCGGAATCAAGCTCCCGTGACCCCAAACCGGACACTGAACCGCGGTTATATTTTGGTGTCATTGGAACGTTACACGTGTAGTAATTATTGCAATTTAATTTATTTGAAAGTGGAGAAGAAATAATTCGACATTAGAAAAGACAAATAATTTGAAAAGCAGCGTGTCGCTTTTGGATATGTTACCTCTCCTTTAAATTATTCCAGGACACGCATTCCTTGTCCGTACAGCATTGTAAAAAGACCTTTACCTACAATTAACTATATTATGTAAAATAACTTTGATAATGTGGATAAATATTGCAAGTAAGTAGATATTTAGCAGAAATACCTATAAAATAAGAGAAAGATTTTGGCACTTGAAAATGTTTGCAGCACATAAAAAAGAAGTTACAAAAAATCACTGAAACTATTAGGTTGGCAAGTTATAAACCCAGCACTTTTTTCGACCGATTTCTAGAATGTTGTAGAAGCTTCTAGATTATATTTATTGAAGGGTATATAAAGAGTCCGCACTCTTTATATGTAAAGAATCCGCACTCTTTCATTCGAAATTGTGTTCAGTTTGCAACTGAGTAGTTGGCAAGTAAATAATAAATTAAGAAGGAAGTATTTCGACATGAACATAGAGAACTCTTTCTTCACGAATGTCGTTTAGGGCGAAAAACCAGCAAAGCATCACACAATATGTATACAACGATGCGTGAAGGTATGCCCTCTTACGATACAGCCAAGCACTGATTCCGAAGATTCAAAGAAGGGAATTTTGACCTGTCCCATGAATTTCATCCAAAGCGACCTCCTACAATTGATTTTGGTAAAATTTAAAAGCCTTATTGAAACATATTCCAGATTATGTTCAAGTTATTTGGCAGAGCTATTTTCATGCTCTTATACTACAATGGAAAAACAACTTCATGCTTTGAAAAAGAAGTAGAAATATTCCGTTTTGCTTATCATATGAACTAACACCCTTTCAACTTCAGAGGAGAGCGAATGTGTGCTTGGAGCTACTGAATTTCCATCATACCAACGAGAGGCTAAAGTAACTGGTTATAGAAGATGAAAAGTGGGTGGTTTATGTTAATTTTTAGCGTAAACATCATTGGCTAGGAGTTAGAGAAAAAGGTGTACTTAGACCAAAATATAATATTGGAAAAAAGATAATTTTGAGTGCGTGGTGGGGTATAAATGGAATTGTTTATTGAGTTATTAATTAGGAACTCTTTTCAGCTAACAGTACAATTACAGCTAATATTTATTGTGAACAAATGAGCAAATTCACCGCTAAACTTCCCTCAAATCAAAGCAAAGTTTATTTTTTACATGACAATACTCGACCCCAGGTAGTAAAAGTACCGCGTGAAAAACTATTTTCATTTGGATGGAGTATGCTACTTCACCCAGCGCACTCTCCAGATCTATTGCCATTTAATTACCATCTGTTTCGCTCTCTGCTAATAATTTACGTAATAAACAATTTAAAGACGAAAATCATATGAAAATAAAACTTCACCGGTTTTTCAGTCAAATGCCCAAAGATTTCTACAAGGACTGAACTTTATCTCTGCCTACTCGTCGATGACAAGTATTAGATACCGACGGTGCTTTTGTAATTAACGATTGATTTTATTGACTACTTATAAAAAGTTGAAAAGTTTGTGTACAGAGATGGAGGATTTATTAATTGTAAACCTAATATAATAAGTAAAATCAAGAAACCCTCAAAAATCCTTGACTACAACCCATTTAGTATGAATACATCGTTTCAAATGAAATGTTGGGTGCGTTGTTTTGGAGTCCGCAATTCCTACCTATATTCCCCCTGTGTCAAATAGCATACAATACATGCAGAAATAAAGAAAATATCGAAATGCTATATTCGTCAAAGCTACTTTTAACGACTACTTTCAATAAAAAATGAACTTTCACTACAAGATACCTACAACGTGAACAGCCGAATGCAAACAGCGCTAAATACCTACCGACACGCACAAGCCTATTCGCTCAAATCCCACCTCTAGGCTCGTGTTGAATGAACATATTACTACGGTAATTATGAAAAGTGGATCGGCGTAGGCCCCGGGCGACGGGACGAATTTGTGATCGATTATCGATAGGACGAGGGCGGCACGGTGCGGCGCCCCGCAAGCGGCGCGTCGCTCAGAGCTGCCCCGATACCTACTAGTACGTGGGAGAGTTGTGGTTTGTATGGTTTATGAGTCGGGCTCAAAATACCTACCTAAATACTCAAAATGCAAGAACCTTTTGTATATGCAACGGCGTTAAAATTATATGGATGACGCCTGTGAAAATGATAGAAGTCTATAGAATTTATTTATAAATTTATTAGCAGAAATGTAAAATTATTGCTAGAAACTTATCGAAATAACATTAAATATTAAATTTTATTTACGAATAGCAAAATTTTGACAAGTAGTGCAAAGAGTTTTGAAGAATGGCAAGAAAGTAACTCCAAGGCAAAATTTTTAAAAAACCTTGAATAATTCGTATCTATCTAGATTGGTGCATATATAGACACCTGAAAATCTAAATAAAATATATATGAATTACACCATTTTCGTTAAATGAAAAAAAATGTATGTCGAAACTCTTAAATTCATTTTCTTTTTTAATTAATGCTAATTGTTTTAAACAGATACTATTTACCTTTTAACCGCGATTTCCCTCGCGTGGACTACAGTTATGTAGCATATGTTCCATTTCTTTTCACAATTCAGTCCCATTTATTTTCAAAATTCAGTTCCATTTCTTTTCAGAATTCAGCTCCATTTCTTTTCAAAGTTCAGTTTCATTTATTTTCAAAATTCAGTTCTATTTCTTTTCAAAATTAATTTCCATTTCTTTTCGAAATTCAGTTTCATTCCTTTTCTACATTCAGTTCCATTTCTTTTCAAAGTCCGTTCGTTTTCAGTAGTAATATCGTGATAGAATTATAAAAGTGAAATTTTTTTGTACACAATGCCACGGGAACTACGCTCGAATTAGGGAATTCGGGATACACCGTAAGAGTTAATAGGTACATGCTAAAATCAAACTTGGCTAACAATTATCACGGTGGCTGGATGCTTAAGCATTAAAGGTTAATTCCAGCTATTATCTATTAAATTTAGTATTGATCCGTTCAGAAACAAACATTCATCCATCCATACAAACTTTTGCATTTATAATATTACTTTAAATTAATCAGAATGTTGTAAGAAAATAGTTATTTCATATGGCAACACCGCCATCTGACGTTAGTGATGTTATTTAGTTGTTACATTTCAAACTAATGTCTATGTCTTCTGAAATCAATTTGAGGTTTTAAAAATAACGTAATTTTTGTCACTAGGTATATTTTAAGAGTTTATGAAACTGCAAAATGATTTATACCACATTTGGCTCAGTTTTATGATTTTAATGGCTAAAATATCCATTAACATATCTCCCTAATGACATAAGTTATATTAAGATTATAAGTGGAATTAAGAGGGAAAAAAATCGTGCAGCAGTTTTGAAGCAGAAAGAAAACCTTAATTTCTTGCCCGTTATTTCATTAAAATTTCAGAATTGTCTTAAACCCAGAAATCAAGTGATGTTTGCTGCGATATCTTTTACTGACATCGCTTAATTAAGGTTTATGGAAGTTATAAACAAAGTGGTAACGGTAGGGATGTTCAGTAAGTCGATGAACAAAATCTATGTGCGTTGCGGTGTAAGTAAAATATGAACTGACTTTTATAAAACCCTAAAATATTTTACGCAAATACTGACGGTAATACTACTAAAAGCTAATTCCATAGGATGTAAATAATTGAAAGAAAAAAAGTATCAAAAATCGTATATTTTTTAACGTTGTACGACGTGATTTTGTTTTTTTAACTATGTACTAATAATCACAGCATAAAGTCTAAAACGCAAACAGCTATTGAGTTGCCTACTATCGCGTGCAAAATATTACTTTACGCCATCTTAACTGTCGTAGTCTTACAAATCATAAATAAGATAGGCGATTGAGCTGTTGCACGCTTATCTTCGACAGCTTAAATTAGTATCAGCTAAAAGTCTTAGATTTGATTCTATGACGAACTGTGACACTCATTGGTGACTCAACCTGCCTTCCTAAGGTCATCAGCCCAACGTATCTCTGTTAAATATTTTCTGTCAATGCATTCAGGATCATTATACAAAGCAAAGACGAACTTTAATTCTACTAATTCAAAATTGCTAACAACGACGAGAACTGACTGATAGATAACGGTTAAGTTTTTTTTCCATTATCCTTTTCAAGAACCAAAAACTACGTCACTGACCGTGTATTTTCCAAGTAATTTTGTCCGATCTTATTTTCCAGGGGCAACATTAACAAAGTTGTTGTCAACAAACCCCGTTTCGTAGACTGTGAATTTGTCTACTGCTAGGGCGGCAATAAAAAAACGTGTCAGAGAGACCAATAATAGCGTGATGAAATGATTTTCAGTATGCTGGCAAAAACAAAAACGATTGATCAAACGTATGTATGTCATTGTATCTGTGAGATGTTCAGAAAATTGTGCATTGCAATAATTTAGTTTAAATTTGGATTATTTGCATAAAATTAGCTTTTATTTAGGAAAAATAATAATTTAGAAGAAAAAAACAACAGATATTCAATAATCGTGAAATACTTCAATAAACAAATTAGTGAAAAATTGGTTAACCTCCAATAATCAAAATTACCTAATACTTGTATACAAAAACTAAAAAGTAAGAAAAATTCGAAATGAAAATTCGAAATGAAAATTTTGAAATATATCAAAATTGTCTCCTTATTTATTACAAAATGTAGATTTCTAAAATATTTTTTAAGATTTTTAACGCTCGCTAAATTTATTAGAAAACCAGTATCATTTACAATAATTTTCTATTTACTATAAAAAAATTAAATTCGAATAACTATTCTACGGCTTTACCATATATTAATTTACAAAACGACTATTACGTTTTCTGAAATCAATTGCTTTCAATTACTTTTTCCTGTTCCCGTAGATAATTACGCATGATAATTTTTATGGAAATCAAATGAAACCGCGTTACGTCAATCAATCGAAGGACACTGTGTCCGATTATCTAATTAACTTAATGCCCATAAATAATAACTCGGCCAATCGATCATTATGATTTATACAGGTAACGCTGTTATTCAAAAGCTATTCTAACTTTACTCAACTTCGACAGAAAATTTATTATCCTCTATGACAGATTAGAGACCCTCACAAAGTTCTGTACTAAGGTATTTACTTAAATAATGAAATATGAGTATTATAAAAGCGTATGTTATTCAAACGTAAATAATGTTATTACATAAGAGACCTTTTTATATTTACAGAAATTTGAATATGGACTACAAAATTTATAGGAAAATCATTATTAGTGCGGGTAAGTGCCAATTGAGAATAAGGGCAAATTGAAAATGGCTACTATTGTTCAAATACTTTTATACAACTACAAGGTGGTTGAAGATGAAGAACTGACGTAAAATTAAATAACACAATTTTGTCTTTTACCCTATTAAATACTTATACATTTTTCAAAAATAACTTTACGCCCAAAAATATAACCTTTTGACGAATTTAGTTAAAGCATATGTGAACTAATGTTATTCAATTTTATAACCGCGTCTACATATTTTATAACCGCGTATACAATTAAATATTTTACGATTTAATTATAAAATTACATTCATTACCAAAAATATCATTGAATGCAGTCGGTTAAGTGATTACCATTGTTTCTAACAAAAATCACTTGTTGCTAAATATATACTTAATGAAAATGTATTTTGCCAGTAACCATTTAAATAATACGACAAGGATACGATAAGGACAAGGATGAATCAAATTAATTAGCATAATTATTGCTGATAACTATAATTTTTGTAAACAAAATAATTACACATGACAAGTAGCCAAAAATTCTTCGAAATTTTCTCACATGAACCTATCATTTTTAAAGTGATTCCCATTTAGCAATAAAACTCAGATTTTGTTATGTTAATAATATATTATTCCTATAAAATTTACATTATAAACACACAAATACTTCCCCGTTTAGGTACGCAAAAAATTAAGCAGCTTTAATTTCTTTGAAATAAATTACAATTTTTTCTTAATTAATTATTTTAAATAAATTATTTGTGAACAAGATAATTTCTGCAATTAATTTTGTTTCCAAATCTAAGATGGAACACAATTAGTAATAACTCAACTAATTCTACCCCACCCTCTATTACTGGAGGTAGTAAATAATAGCTAAGCTGTGCTGAGCTGATATGCTATATTTCTGGGCGACTAAAAAAAAGAGCAACCAAAATAAATGGATAAACTCCAGAAAAATCCTTTGGTTTCAATACTACCTATATTGCTGTTACCGTCACCGTCACGTTTTACTTGAACAATGCTAGCCTCTTCTTTAAATCACCTAATTCCTTTAACCTGTTAATTTCAAACAGAGGAAGAAAAGAGAATGTGAAAAAATAAAAATTTTTATTTAATGTTACTGCCCACAAATATTTTTTTCACTAGGAGATATATAATAAACTTAAAATTTGCGAGGATTAAAAATTTAATGACAATCAAACTATTTTCATTCATGTAAATCATGTTTTATGATTAGCGTTTATAATCAAACTAGCTAACTGATTTTAAATAATATAGTGCACACTTGATAAAATCATAATTTACAAACCAAAGAAATATATTTTCATTCCGAGTCAACATAACCCCATCATACATAATTATATTAGAACAATATTTGGGGAATATGCTGACCACGAGTCTAAATAACGAATATATGTTGAAACATCAATAAAATGAATTAGTTGATACAAAAATTAATTAAAGTAAGCTCTCCTCAGGTATCGTTGATCCAGGGTGTGTAATGCTATAGTGTAAATCAATGAAAATTTTGCTCAAGCAACGCGCTTTATTACAAAAAATATTATTAAAAGTTTTGCATTCACTGTCAACATTCTTTTTATTTTCTATTATAACTACGCGATACACAAATTATTCGCAAAACAATGTAGCAAAGTCATTTCCGATAGCTTGCTGTTCTCCGAGCTAAACGAAATCATTTAAATATCCAGAAATTATTCTCTCACTAAGTATTTGCGAATAACAGAGTATATTTTGCAATTTTACCTGTCACGTCTCCCACTTTTAACATGTAATACTAAATCTCCCCTAGAAACACATATTTATACATTACTGAGTTAAAAATTCTGTGAGATAATATGTGAAAGTGAAAGCGAAGGATTTGTTCACTTTCCACATCCAATTGTACTTTTATATTCAAAATTCATAATCTAATATTTAAAAATACGGAAAAGCATAGTTAGCGGGTCAATACAGATCAAGACATATAGAATATTGTGTCGAAATTGCTCAAATTTGTTGACGCTAATTAACGCAAATAATTTCATTTTCAAATTGTAAATTGTAGTAACGAGAACTTTTCTCATTTTTAAAACTTACGGCTAAATCATTAAAGGATGGGGGGTACAATGCCCATGATTTTGAATATCTTCTACAACAGAGCAGGAAATTTCACAAACATAGCTTAAAGGAATACAACGATACCCCACACGTCTGTATCGATACCCCACACAATGAGGTACTCTAATATTTAAAATAACCCAGCAAGGTAGAGAGATTCAAATATTATAGGAAACTATAATGAAATATTTTAATTATGTATAATTTATAACTAGACCGTATAATTTCAATAATTTCTTATGTATGTGATTAGCTATTTTAAAAATTTCACGAAACGTCAACATGTTTTGAGTTCACATGGGTGAAACGTTGAATAACAAGAAATAAAACTGGGGAAAGTAAAAAGACCAATACCTATATATTTTTCAACATAATGCTAATATTGCCTGAACTAGCAAATATTAAGATTAGAAAAAGAAAAAAATCATTAACTACAATTTTCACCTGCGAGCTGTTCCGGTAACAAATCACCAAATCTAGCAACAGAGTCAAATTGAGAAGACTACCCAATCATTTCATTTTCGCGAATTTCCCATTAAACTCCTTCATGAGGCTATTTGCATTTAACGACATAAAATAATAGTCGAAACCGAATAAGTAATATATTAAATATTTAGACAACAGTATTCCTTCAAAAATTCTCAAATAAATTTTCTTCGGAAACAAGCGTGAGCCGAATATTCAATGAACTCCGAAGTTAATGTATTGACAACATATTAATATTTGATCTGCGCATTCGGAGTGACAGCGTCGGTCCCTCCTTCCGGTCCGAGCATTCAATTTGGACATATCCGGCCTATCGAGAAGCCGATTCTAATTAAAAATCGATAGATCGGAGAGTCCATACGTAATTACTAGGCATTTCGACAATTCCGTTTGGCGGATCGATTGAACTTTCTTCTCTACATTCGTAGACAAAGGTCGGTCGACGCACTCTTAGTCACCCTTCGTGTGCATACAACTATTGCAGATATAAATATGACACGAGTGACTGACAATCGTGAAAGGCAAAGTGCATTGACCTAACCTATTTAACACTTCACGGATATGTAAATCTGTCTTAACCCTCCAAATTCAAAAATTATCCATTAAATGATTTACAAATACAAAAACTTGGCGAAAATTTTAAATAAATATATAATATTATTATTAAAAAGTTTTAGAAATCAATTGCGATAGAACACTGTTTAATGTTACATTTTAGATATTGTAAAAACTAACTTGATACAATTTAATAAATTATTAAGATCCTACCACCGTCTCAAACTTTCATAACTTTTAAACATATTTTTGGTACGTTTAACAGAAAATACCGAATATTAATTTTTCTCACTTTATTTTATGTGTCTAAATTTAAAAAAAAGTGTTAACAAAAACAGACATGATGATTACGTGCAGGAGAAACAACCTACGCAGCGCGCAAATAAATCGAATATAGTTCATCAAAGGGAACGGATCAAAACATGCGCAAAAACAATTTAGTTTTAATTTTGAGAAACAATGCATTTTATTAAGTTTTCTCGTGAATAGCGACTTCTTAATGTCAATAAAACGCCACCGACGTTCAGCTTAAATCATTTTCCTGCACGTAAGTTTTGAATATGTTATCAAGAGCTGCAAAGTAATGTACCAAACGTAGTATGTTTTTTAAGTTTTATGTTTTTGGTATGTTTAAAAGAAAATAACTTCTGTTATTAATTTTTGGTTTTTAAACCTTTTAGTCAGAAAAAAGCCGGATAACTTAATTATATTCACGACGTGAAACTGATGTTAAATAAAATTATATATCGTAAAAGTACATTTTCATTTTATTATCAATAGTATGTTTTTATTCAAGGGGATAATTAGAAAATATCCATATTTAAGTCGATTTAATAGACAGAAGGTAAAAACACAAAACGTCTAAAGCAGTATGAATGATTACAGCTTCTTTCTCCTGAATGAGTTACCATCTAAAAGCTTTTAATATTATGCGTATTCACCACCTATCGCTGAATAATACTTAAAAGCTTGCACCACTAAATATTAAACCAGCTTAATACTAGACTGCCCACTGTTAGACCTATGAAATATGTTGTACACTTAAACTGGAACACATTTACAGTAAAATACTGTTCCGATAACTGAATAATAAGATTAAACGAGATAGATTAAGGAGTTAACCCACTTAATATTGCAACAATTTTTCTTTCTTCTTTTTTCATCTACATTCAGCCTTTCTTTTATTTGCTTCAGATAAAATCTCGGGACTGCTTGAAGCGATTCTGTAGTACTTTCACCATTGTATTCCAAGGCGTTCGAATTAGTTAATTTTATTACTCGGTATTAGATTCATCGGGTGGTAATTTTTGATATCACCGAATAGGCAAAACTTTGTGCAATAAAATTACAGTATTAATTTCATGTCTAATATAGTCTAACATAAATTAAATAAATAGCAAAAAAATAGTAATATACCATCACTATAACTTTGATTTGATTAATAATATTTTTTTGTGAACTGGATCATTACGTCAAAAAAATGTTCATTACATGTTACGTCATTCTCCATTAAGATGCGATAAGCGGTATAATGACAATGACCACAATGAACTTTTGTGACACGTTTTGGAGAATGATCAGATTTTTCCATTGCCTTTTCTAAGCCTGTAGTTTAATTCAAAAGTATCTTACTTCTCAGGTTTAGTAGTACATAGCTGCATTGTCATAATCTTTTTTTTAATTCTTTGGCACTCCAGACAGAATGTAAATATATAAAACGAATTTATTATTTATTGTATTTGTGAATCGCGGTTGCCATATGTAAAAAAGATAAAGGGATTGCTGAAAAAATTAATGACAGACAATACTAAATACGCCAATAAAGCACTGATATTGGTTTTCTCTTTGACTACTAACTAGTTTTCTGTTCACTTACCTACAAAGTGTCAAGCACCTCGTCCCTCATACCCTTAAGACGTTACATTTTCAGCACACACGCGAGGGTTATGTACAATATTTTTCAGTCTCGAATATTCCAAAACCAACAAGTGTAGCAGCAGTCTCTTTCTTTATGTTTTACTTTTACCGAGAACGCGATAGTGGAATCATTTGTTTTTTTACATAAATATGTTTTGCGTCGTTATTTGATCAACAAAATAGATGAAGAAAGAAACGTTTCGACATATTTAAATTTTGGATTTTTGGCTAAAAAAATCTCAAAATAATAAATGTTCGTTTGCTTATGTGTCTGAAAAAATAAAGAGAACCAGAAAAAATGATGAAAACATTTAGCAAAAAGGTTCTAAAATAAAAACGACCATTCGCAATGCTAGCAAAAAGTAATTTTTCAATAATTTTAAATCAATTTTCCTTTCCTTATGAAATTTCTTTTTTCCGTCGCTGGCGAGATTCCATAGTTTACTTATATCGTATTACTATTCACTGAAGGAATACAATTGTTTTAGTAGATACTGCTGTTTAAAAAATGCACCATGTATAAATTAATTACAACTTATATCAAATAGATCAGTACATATTCATCAGTGATTATACTCGATTGTCCTAAAAGAATTACATTAGTTAATTACATAGATTGCTTCTTTTCATTTCTATAACTTATTTTCTTAATTTAATATCTTACTGAGATTTTATTTTTAGTTTTAGACCCTCATTGTATTTTTTGTCAAATCTATAAAATCCACCTCTCAGAAATTAATCGTGCGTAGATACGTAGATAAAACTACTAATTTATTTTGGTTACATATTAAATACGTTTCACCAACATCTTATAAACACCTATTTAATTAATAATCAATTTACTAACGCAAATTTTCAATAGGTTTACATGTTATTAAGTAATGTATCACTATTTAATAAATGCAAAAATTTTAACGTACCTAAATTATATGCACATATATACCTAGATAGTGTATATACTCAGCACAATGCTGTAAAATTGATGTAGGTGGTAGATACCTAATAGTAGGTATGTATATACATAAAAATTATGAAAACACTAATGCCGCCGGCGAGTCGTTTAAATAATTTTATCGATAAAACGTGAGAGAGAATTTTTAGGCCGATAAAGAACGCGCTAATGTAGGAGGAAGCCTATGTTGTTGATGGAATAGTATCTATACATATGCAAATATATATATATATATGTATATATATATATATATATATATATATGTATATGCATATATAATATGCACAAATAGTGGAAACCAATCTATTAATTTATATTAAATGGAGAGGATTTTAAAAAGTATGCTTATTTTGTAAAACGTTTATTAAAAAAGCGCTCAATACTATTAAGCTTGCAGGGGGAAAGTGCTGTGGAAGGGACAGGTTCAGAATGGGACAAATTAAATTTATCGCCTTAGGAACTAAGTTGCAGATTTTTGTTTTTTTTTTATATACTGGCAACACTGACCCATAGACCATATTTACATAAATGTCACTTGGTTTTTGAAATAAACAAAATGGCGAACCGTAGTTAAATTATTTCGTGCTTAAAAATAGTTTATTTGCTGTTTTAAAACTTCGTTTTTTAGATTATTTTAATAATATTGGACAGTAATTGTAGTGCAAATTGAACTGTAGTTTAACTACCTAAAAGGCGAGTGTACAATTATAAGAAAGTTATTTTAAAATGTTTTTGCTCTGAGTTTATTTTTAAAAGAGCATGAAAGTCTTGGGGTCAACTAGGTCTTTAAAGGGACGTCCCTACTCGGATATTTATGTAACTTATGGTAATGGTATTTGCTTCTTATTGCCTTGTATCTAAATAGATAATTTGTTCCATATTAAATTACTGAAGTGTTTAAGTTCAACCTAAAAAAAATAGAAGAAAATAGAAGCCTTGAAGACAGTAATAGAAAAAAATGCCCTTACGATCTGTAGCAAGTGCATAAAATATTTTTAAAAATATTTCAAATCTCACATAGGTCGACTCGTGATAAAAGCTAAGGCAGCGACTTAGAAGACATTCAGTATTGTCTTAATATCAAAAAATCGTAGAATTTTTAATGTCGAATAGGAAAATATATTACCGAAGTATTTGAACATCTCAGCTAAAATGTGTTTAGGGTTGACAACGGTTCAAGACAGAGAATTGCCCTTTCAACATGATTTGAAATTAGGAATTGCTTTAATATAATAGATAAGTGGCGTGTTAATAAAATATCAACAATTAATTGGCTAAATGAGTTTTTGAAGTGACAACGTACATTATGCGTTAGAAAGTCTGAAAACAAACCCTTAGCCCGAATCACTGCTTTTAATAAAGTCAATGTGACTCATTTTTAAATAATTTAGAAAAGTGTTACAAAAAATTTAAATTCCCGCTAAACATGATTTGGAACACCGATGAAACGGGATGTACCTACTTATAGTCATCCTGGATTTATTTAAACTTAAATTGAGTGGTCCATGTATTTTTTTATAAATAACGAAACTTTTAAAAGTAAGAAATATAATTAAATCGCCGCTTATAAAAATCGGTAAGCTAATTGTCTAATTCCTTAAAAAATATTAAGTAAAGATAATTTAAAATATATATTAACCAGCAAAACACTATGTAATTACCCTTAAGAATAAAAGATTATTCACATCGTATGTATTTCTGTGTGTGTGTGTCTATATATATATATATATATATATATATATATATATATATATATATATAAATTATATATATATATATATATATATATATATATATATATATATATATATATGTTTGTGTGTTACAATACAATTTAAATATGACAACATCCTTCTGTTTATGTTGCAAATAAACAGATTCTCAGCAGCTGTTAATACGATAAATAACAAAACGTGTATGAAATTATAGAAAAGTATTTAACTTGCTAATACGGCTGAATCAAATCATTTAATTATTTTCGAAACCCCTTAAGAATCGTCCGACATAATTTAAAATAAATTTCTAAATATTAAACTATATAAACAATATCAAATTATATAAATATTGAGTAATCTGTTATAAATACTACCTAATAACTGACGAGGGTAAAGTACTAATCGGGAGCCTTACGCAAGACAAACGTGTCCGTAAAATACTTCTCGAACTTAACCGCCGAATGAAACGCCGACCCGCCGGTCCTCGGCATAATTAATCATTTATAACTAAGGTAATTAAACGATCTCCACAAATGACAAATCATTGTCTACCTCCGTCGGTAACGAACCGACCCCGGACCGGCGCTCGCCCGGCGCCCTGCACCTCGAACAAACGCCGGTGCTATTTTCAAATCAATCTCGAGCTAGTTGCGGTTACGGCATACAAATAGGCAGTTAGTGGAACCGGTTCTGTGTTTAGCAAAAAAATAAACACGACGAATAGATATAAATTACACATAATATTGATTCCATCAATGAAAAATGTACCGAGCTATCTATCATCGGCGAATATAATGAATCAAATTACGTACCTAGGGTTGTTTATTTCGTGGTAGCAATTTTAAATAATTTAACCACAATATTTACTTTTGCCATTGCATAATTCATTCACTGGCCGCGCGTAAAACAAAATCGATATCGTTAGAATTAATTTAGAGATAGTGAAGAAACTAATATTTTCGTCGCCGTAACAAACAAGATACGCATTAGATACAATGAAAATATATCAGCGTCTCAAATAAGATACAAATCTAACAATAATAAAGAACGTGCTATAATTTAAGCACTAAATTGAAATACATTTCTATATTACAGGATCTACTTATTAAATTATTAAAATATATATTGTGTGCGACTAAAAAGATGGGTTGAATCTTTTAATCCTTCTTACTATAGCTTTCGATTTCCTATGACGATTAAATAATGTTCATAAGAAACACAATTACTGAAGTAAAATTAGATAGATTACTGAATTATTTCATTTATTACTTAAATATATATTCATTAAAAAACGTTGAGAATGTAAAAAAATTAGTAGTAGTTCCTTGTTATGTCAATGCAATTTTAAAAGAAATTAAATAACATAGTTAATGAGTAAAAAGGGATCCTAGAAATTATTTTCTTAATTATTTTATAGGTTTTTTGTATAAAACCAAATTTTATATTAAAAAGTAGTAAACATTGAACTATACCCGTTTAGAACTCTTGAAAAATTTGTCTTTGTACTATTGAAAAATTTGCCTTCCATAGATTATTGTTTAAATGTAGAACTACTCTATTTAAATTCGTGTAAAGGAGACTAAATTATTATTTTGAACATATAATATCAATACCTAGTATGTGATGTGAAATTTCAACGATATAGTAGGTACCTCTACGTATTTGTCATAGACAAGATTAACTTATTATATTACAGGTAAACCAAAATGTCTACTAAACAATCCACACAATAAAGTAATATTGGAACAAAGTGCATATTAAACTATATTACTAACAAAATATTCCGTAATAAAACCGGCTGCGTCACAGTTACCATTATTAGTTCCAAGGTTATCTTTTAAAAATAAAATTTAACAACGTTAAATAAAAATACGACAGATTTAACAGAGACATTATACTCCACCGTCGTATTTATCTCATTTCCTAATTACGTATCGCTTTAAGCGTGTAAACAAATCTTTGTGAGGACCAATTTGTAGATAAGTTAACATGTGACATCAAAGAGGTGATATAAACTATATTCTATTAAACTGTACAGGTATTTTGTTATTTTTCATTATGATATTATTATTTGTAGTGTACTGTTCATAATTAGAATAAAAAATATCTCGAATAAACATTTATGAATATTTTAAAATTGTAAATGTTTATGAAAATTGTAAATGTGCATAAAAGATTTTACAAAATTACTATCTGGCTAAAAAAAGTAACTTAAAAAGTATTAATAAATCGACGCTACAATTAAAAAACTTACAGCAGAAGTTTAGAAAAATTAAAAGTAATAAAACTAATCTGAATTAATTGGCTTAACCAATTTGAATTAAGAAACGCTGGATTTTTTTATGATTTTTTTAACACTGGTTAGGTACGGGCTATAATTATTAGTACGTGAGAATAAGGCGGGCCACCATGCAACAAATTATAAATCTAGCTTAAGAAGATCCGTACAGTGTTTAGGTAATAAAGTACTTCTTATATTCAGGTTTCTATTTATATGATATGATAATGTGTAAACATTTTTGCATAATATTTTAAAATGGTAAAAAAATATAGAAATTGTTATTTTAAAATGAAAATGAGAAGGAGTTTGTAACCGTAGCCACTTATTAGAGTTTTAAACTTAATGGATATATTATTTATATATTTGTAAACGCATAGTGCGTTTAGAAAGATATACCTAAGTAACCTACCATTGAATATTAATTAAAGAAAAAAAGTTGACCTAGATGAATATTATGTTTAATACATTATCTTATTAAATCAGTAAATAAAATGGAACAAAAGTCCAACTTTAACCTTCAAACAGTGAAATCATAACAAATAGATACGGAGATTAAGATCAGCCGCAGATTGCCCATTGTCTAAAGTTAATACGGCAAACAAATGTTATTAATTATGTTCAGCCAATTATATTGTTTCATCTTGTGACAATTATGTTTTATATACCGAAAATACATCGACGATAAACAACTATCAGAACAGCTACATATTGCTTGAATGTTATTTCCATTTATATTGCTCTTTTTTTTATTTGAAACATACTTTCGACTTCTCCGACCTTATACTAATTTATTTTCCAGCTAAATTTACTCAGACGTCCCCATCTGCCCATAATTAGGATCAGCTTTGCAAATGAAGACTATTTTGATATTTTAACAAACATATTATTATATACATATTTAAATCATATGTAATATATTTGTTTTGTGGCAGCATTGACTCAACAAAACAAATAACAAAATTTATTTAAATAAACAACTATTTGCATTAACATTCCCACATAGGTATTTTATTTTACTATTATATTATTATATTTTATTGTCACAAAACAATATTACTTTTATACCTAATAGTATACTTTGTTGAATAAACGATTTTATTTAAATAATTATGAAAAGAAACTAATTTCAAAATTTTGCTCATAAAAATATATCCTAAATTCAGAGAAGAATAAATTTTTTGCTCTCCAAATAACCCATTAAAAATCATAAATTAATTTTAAAATGGAGAAATCTTACGTCTATAAAGAAAACAGTATTTTTGTTTTTCTTTTAATGAGACCATGGATAATAGTATTTTTTTGTTTATTGAGGCCTTGCACGTAATTTAAAAGACTTAGTTTAAAATTGGAATAAAAATTTAAAAAATAATACATTTAATATGCGTTCTTCTTCTTGAAAAGATAATTAAGGAATGCAATTCTTAATTAAAATTTTTCGGATATGAAATCTCCTAACCTATCCAAATTTATCGATTCAGTAAAATATATTGTTTTGACCTGCGTTTATAAGTGCCGTGAACAAATATTTCAATATTCAAAAATTATAAGTCATCTTTTGTAATTTAAATTCGTATGCCTATTAGTTTATATATCATAATTATAAGCATAAAAATACCATACCTTATGATGGTTCCACCAGCACACGATGAAACCAGCTCGATTTACCATAAATGCCCAATTACGACATCACACATTCACACACGTTCACTTTATTTCTCTTAACATTATACCGAAAACACACATTATTACAAATATTCAATAATAAGATATCCATAATCAGAGCCATAATGGGCGTTTTATCATTGTCACCCGCCTTTCCAAAATATTATTATCAAGTTTTACAAATCACGTCACAAAATTATTATCGCAAATCGTCAACACTGCTGTTTATCAATTATCCGCTCAATCACTGTCGAACTAATTTATCGAGTATTAATATCTGGCTATATCGACAAATAAATATACGAATCGTATCGCTCGATTATAACGAAACGGAAATTTTTGTATGCGCACGCGTGAAAAAATGTTTATTACGCAAGCCCGTAGCCACCTCGCAGCGGCATCGATGGGACGCAACCCAACACTAAAGAGGGAATATAACTTTTTGTTCAAAACACACTGGTTCGGCCCGCTTCGGGTACGATCGGCATTCCCTATTCAAACTTCGGCTCGCCGAGAGTATCGATTGGCTGGCGGTCGAAAGAGTTAGGCGGAGTCGACGCGCAGGAGGCGGAGCTTAATGCGACGAGGGGGAGTGTTTAAATTTTTTTTCATGTCGTACGTCGGTTCTTGCATTTGTAGTGGTTCAATGTTGCCAATGTATGCGACGTTAGTTAGTGTTGTGCGTTTTAGTTAGTGTTGTTCATTTTTTAGTCTTATTTCGTTCGTTGTGTTTGATGGATTGTTTTGTAGTCAGCTTACAATGGAAGCATTTTTATTTATGGTTTTAAATTGTTTTTAGTATGAAAGAGAGGGAAGTGCTAGGTCTGTGTGCCGGTGCATGGGTAGGTAACTTAGCCGAATGAGGATATTAGTTAAAATTTAGTTGTCTCGTTCGTGCGTTGCGATGTTAGAGAGCGGATTGTGAGTGCAGTTGAATGGGTTTTATCTCCTCCTAATTGTATTTGTTTTAATGGCGTCTGCCTATTTTAAATTTAGTTTTTAAATACAATCTTTATTTGCGGATAACGAATTCAAATTAAATTTATTTATGCATCAAAAGCACGGCGCGTATACCTTAGATACCTTCTTCAGCAATACATGTAGATCCTATGTCTGCCATACAATATCACTTTAATGTACATTTCCTCTTTACGTTTTCATAGGCAATTCAATAAATAGGAACATATTTTGGAGATGCGCAATAGTTTAGGTAGATTAACTATATTTATTTACGGCAACTGTTATATCAATCTCTGCATAATTATTTTATGCATTCATTTAAAGTTTCCTGTTGTCTCTAGTATAATTTTAGACATTTCTCATCTAAATTACATACAGGTAGATATCCACCGTTGTAAAATTATGCAGCAAAACTGAAAAAAAAATTTCACTTTTGTTACACATATTATTACTACTTGCGAACACCCCTATATATGTAAGTACGCAAGTATGTTTAGATAATGATTATTTAGTCGGTGACGAACGCAGTTTGTAAGTATACATATGTGAGTATACACGAAATATATAATTTTTGTTATGCACAAAATATTTTTGTTAGCTAATTACATTATTTCATCTTTTTTTATCAATGGATAAGTTGTTTGTTTTCGATTCGTTACAGACAACAAAACGTGAATAGATACCTACCCACATAAGCTCAGACCATGAATATGAAAAGGCGAATTCAAATTGCACTCAGATGGGAAAAATAGTTTTTCTCTAAACGGATTGCAACTTCATTTCCACAATTGAACTACGGTTTCTGACATCGTTCGTAGTTGGAGTAAAATTGTAGAACCTTAATCCTAAAAGCAGTTTTACTAAAAGACGCCTTCAAAGGTGTTTTTACTAAATCAGCTTAGTAGTAGCTAACGATGGAAGTAAACACTTCAACGATAGAAGGTGTAACCACTATACTCGGTATTAGGTAAAGTGGGATTTTTATTTTTATCTGTCACGACCAATTGCTCACGGGTCGTTTATCAATCACTACTCATCGTCAAGACTGATTAAGACACACGTGACATTGATAAATAAATAAAAGGTTTTAATATAACATATCTGATTCATAGAAGTACCCAAGGACTAAAGTTAATAAATATTAATTATAAGATGAAAGATAGCTTGGATTTCGTGCAGTGGCTACAAATATATCTCAAAGAGGTGAGAGTTTAATAAGAAATATCAGTGCGAACACCAAGTATGACAAATAAATTATGGTTTGATTAATTATAAAAAGGTATGTAAGATACATACAGATCTCTTCTTACTCCTAGAATTTTGGCCTACATAGGATGAATGTTTTCACCGCTATTGGCGTTTTAAAATTTATTGGCTGAAATTATGTATGTACGGATAATTAAAGAGCGGTTTTGGACAAGATTCATAATTATATTTAAGTCATTTACTTTTCGATGACTACGAATACGTCAGCATATAATCATATAATCATTTAATCAAATGTAGACTATTTTTGTAATACCTACAATAATCGAATGGAGTCGATCTTCAATTAAGTTAAATATTGATGATAATTGAGTGGTCAATTATTCATAAAATAATACGATATACGTAAATACCTCGTACGATTTTCTAAACTCGTAAGAGTACTAAACTCGTACGATTTTGCATTGTAGGTAGACGTGTAAAAGGAGATATTTCAGTAATAACTGAATAAGAAGACGATTTAATATATCGAAATTTAAATACATCGCAGTTTAAAACATCGCCAGTATAGGAAATCAAACAATTTTCTTGTTTATTTCTTATCATTGAAAACTATTTAAGTGTATTTTTAGAAAGAATACGCATATTTGTTTATTCGATAACTAATTGTTTAGTAAAGATATTAAACATGCAAAGATGTCTGCAGGCCTAATATTATGGAAATAAATTCAAAATGAGATCACAAAATATCTAACGTTCCTTCTAGTGAATCGAAGGATGAAATGATTTTTTTTTGGAAACACAGATACGTTACCCTAAACTTAGATATACGCACGGCATGTATTGTAAATGGTAAGAAATTCTGCGATAGATACTATAAATTAACCATTCAGAAAAAGGCACAATTTATAGCTTTCAGTTCTAACCATTAGTAAACAAATTTTCATTACTTTCGCGCTGATAAACGCTACAGAAAAATCGATTTGTGTTTCTTTCTCCAATTCTCGTAAAGGGATTGCTGTTTACTAATTTACTTTCCAATATCAGTTACACTGATTCTTAGTGATGCCTAATTTTCGTTTAGAACTTCCAAAAAATCTCGACTCAATAATAACATTTTCGTTATTATGGAATATTTTTCTAATAAAATAAGTAGCCTTGCAGTACGATAAACCCACACGCTGTTTAACTGATTACTTATTAACGCGCTAGAATCGAGAAACTGTGCTAAAAGTTTTTATGTCTATTGTTTAAGAAATTTATAATAAATATGAGATGACACTAATAGAAAATTAGATTGGATATAGCATTTAACTAGAGCAATTCGAACGATACAGACTTCAGGAAGTGCAGAAATGAAATAATCGTTCACAGGTGTAATAGAGATGGCTCCGGACTTTTGGGCTAGTTACGGCATTGCTTACTTACATCAGATATTAACTAATCCTTAAATGAAAATTCCCCAGCAAACAAACCTTATCAAATTCACTTTTTTATTTATCCTTTCATATTTGATCAAAGCTTTACTACGTTTCAGTATTGTTAAGTCATGTAACTTAAGAATTAGTTACAGGCAATTGTAGGTGCTTCATTCAAATATTGTGAAGCGCGGTGTTCTGCAGAATTTTTCCAAGCAAGATTTTTTGACACAATCGATTCATCGCCTTAACAAAATTATCATAACACTTAATGGTAAAAGTTTATTTTTGTTCCATTTGATATTTGTATATATTTAATTAGCAATTATCTTCTTACATAATACTTATTTGATCTAGTGTACACTAAATCAAATGAGTACGTGAACTTTGTTCGTGATTACTTTAAAGATGAAATTTGACAAACCTTATTACACGTGTAAACTAACTTTCAAGTATTTCATGTCCAAGAAAATTTTGATTAACTCAGCAGTAACATTTAAGAGGCATATTTATTTGACTGTATTCATTGACCCATCGATGTACGCTTTCTCATTACGCTGGACTGTTTTTAAAAGTCTTAGACTTTGCCATTTTTCTACAGAACCGCCTCGTCTAATAACTTTAATTCATCACCACAAATTATCTATTTTTTGTTTTGTATGAAATAAAGGGTCAACCGTTGGACCAGGTAACTTTGGACAATCATATCTTTGTAATTAAAATGAAATGACCATAAATATTAACATTAGAATCACTCTTTATTTAGCAATGATACTAAGTATAAAATATTAAAATGAAGTAATGCAATTATTAAATAAAATTTGCCTTACTTTACCTTCTTTTGGCTTGGAGGTTACGATCATTGAAAACTAATCGAATGATTAGTTTTTAATGATCAATGAAATATTTTTCGCTAAAGTAATTTAAAATGGGATCAAATTATATACCTAATAGCAATCAATATAAAATAATAAAATTGCAAAATAACGAAAATTTTAACAATTAATATTTCCATTTAGTATTTTTTTTAAATTAAAAACAAATATTTACACCAATCCAAAAATTATTTTAAGGAACACGACACAAACCAATCGTAGGATTGTTATTTTATTTTTAAATAATCGATGATATACACTTTAATATATTAACTATTTAAATGAACAAATACCATACAGCAAACTTTTTTGACTTTATATATCTAACTAGTCACAAAAATTGGTTTGATTACTTATTAAAGAAAACTCAGACGGAAATGAAAGTAAAAACGTAAAAAAAATGTTTATAACTCTAACATAACATTCATCCATACGACTCCTGCAGGGTGCACAATTTAATTTCTATTATACCAGATGACGGTTCATGGATGATATAAATTTCCTTCTTCCTCTTTTAAATCACACACTTATCGTAAAGCGGTTTACCTTTAATTTCGTTTTTTAATCTCTTTGATTTTAGCTTTTATATTTTTAGTCCAAAATTTTATCTTCTTTCATTTTCAATTTTCTTCTAGATTATTTGTGTATGAATAATATGTTAACTTTGTGGTCTGTTTACCTATTCTTTTTAATTTGTTAACAACTCTTATACCCTTCTCACATTTTGTCAAGCTATCATATTTTGTTAGGTTACGGCAAAGCTGGATGGTTACTTCATATTTTTGTGCTTTTTGATGAGTGTAAGTATTGGACGTTTCTTTTGGTGGTTGGCTTCATTATTTTAACAGAATGTTATAATTGCATATAAAATATTTCTTTTTCAATAAATACGCTATCATGATTACAATCGTTACAAAGTATGCATATGATTAAATAATCTTGCTTTAGCTTGATGTAAGCACGACTATCTTTTGTTATGAAAGGTGAAAAATATATTTTTTCAGCTTTTTTTTATTTTCCGTGTTTTTTTTATTTTCCGTCTTAAATATGTTTAAAACCTTACTACCTTGGTCTTTCTAAGGAAACAGGACCTTTCGCATACTCTTCTCTTTCCAAATATATAAAATATTACAATAAATAAATAACTAATAATAATAAATAAATAAATAACAATACTCGGGGATATGGACAACTAAGGGGTATAGACAACTAAGAGAAATAAAGAACTAAGAAATATAGACAATTAACAGCTATAAATAATTAAGAGATACGGACAAATAAGTTTTAATATAGACAACTTATAATATTGCTGAATTTTTTTACAAATATTGTTCTGAATTGTAAACGTTTTATTTTCCTAGTGACTTTTCGTGTAAACACTTTGTCAGTCTTTGGCTGTTCATACGTTCAGTATGGCAGTAGTAATTCACGATTACATTTGCATCGATATTGCACACCCGATAAATATTCTTATTTTACATTTTATCGAGCAAATTTTCCGCCCATATTTTCTGTAGTTATTTCATTTCAACGGTATTCAATTTACTTTCATCACTTTTTAAGATTTCATAGGGAAGTAACGAACCGCATTATCTTGGTCATGTTGTCCGTCCGCCTTTCATAGTCTAACAGTTTCTACAAGTTTTGATGTATATACAGAACAGTAGACAGGCAAAAATGGGTTTGACGATATAATATAATTTGTAAATGTTAATGTTTACAAAATTTAAAAAAAAACGAACAATTCAGCTATTGACAATAAAAAAAGAATAAAAAATAAAATTTAATATGTAACCATAATACAAAACAAAAAAGCTATCTTCATAAGCGCGCTTGGATCATATTTTTAATATATTGAGAATTGTTAAGAAGTTATAAATACAAGAATAAAAATCTAACGATGTACATTTTGGTAAGTATTATAATAAATAATCAATATCCATCGTCATTTTAATATGTAGCCACTTCCTAAATTAATTAAAAATAAACTGTTAATTGATATTGTTATTCGTTCTCTGTTACTGTTAAAATAAATGTCTCTTTCGCTCATTTAAAATTTTACGTGCTTTTTCGACGTTCCTGTCGGGCCTGTGAATTTAGATAACTGACCAATTATGCATGAAAGATACAACGAAACACAATTTGCACTTTTTTTCATGTTGTTGGCTCAAATAAATCCGTAGAAATAACATTTCAGACTATTATGAAAGATAAACTGACTTTGATAAAAAATGCAAGATTATTTATTTGTCTGATTGATGATTTCAATTATAATTTTAAGGGACTAATTTTTTTAATTTTTTCTATATAAGATTATCATCTTTGTTCTTATTACCCAACACTATATGGACTTTTGACAGACTCCCTTTGGTAACACATGTCTCGTATGAAATTTTAATAACTAAGTAGCCAAGTATTAAACAAGATTATAATGGAATTCTTCTCCACAACAAATATATTGGGTGTGATAATCTAAAGCTCATTAATCATACAAAAGAAGAGCTACAATGAAGTTTCTTGTCAAATTAACACACAAAACTTCTTAGGACTCCGTAGTAACACATGTTTTTAACTTCGCCATGTCCATCCATCGGTCTGTCACAGCCTTAAAATTACTTTTTTTTCAAAAATATTCTCAAAATAAAGACAACAATCTATCTACGAACTAAAAAAAGTGAACCTTGCTATATAAGTGTAATGAAGGCAAACATTTTTCGCCACCCTATCGCTAGCTTCTAATTGATGCGCAATGTGCTCCTTACTATTTTTTCAACCAGAGATTTAAAAAATGTTTAGCCAACTACCAGTATTTATAAGTTTTTTCAAGAAAAATTAATTGAGTTAATTTTCATCAAATTTTCAGTTAATTTGCAGTAAAATTAAAATTTCAATAAGCACGTAGACGACATTTTCGAATTTCACAGTTCTTTCTGCATTACTCAATATTCACCTCGAAACGCAATTTTAAGATACGCCGTTACAAATATGTTTTCTTCAATACACTTAATTCCTGAATTGCAATAAGTTGAGACGAAAAAATAAAATGGAGGCTCTTTATAAATAGAAATAAAAAATGTTTATCAAATAATTTTCAGAAAAACATACCCACATACAAAAATAAAAACATGATACGTCGTAAAAAACTTTTCACAATAAATCTGCCACAAGTATCGATAATTACGATTATCAATTTTGAAATACTTCTATAAAAAAATTATCCATAGATAACAGAGATAATCTGGAAAAGATTAAGCGCCGCTGTTACTAATAATGTTTATCCATGAAATCGCTTTCACATAAAAATCATCTCTCATTATCGACGACGGTATTGCTAGGTAATGACCTACTTTGATAAGGGAAATATGTGTGCATTGTTTGCGTTACCTGTTTTCGAATTTAATGCACTTTAGTGATTTTTTTAATAATCGTTTCGATAACCCGTCGACCTATAGCTCGATGTTGTTTTGTATACGTTTCTCGACGTTATTTTCTTTCCATGTCATTTTGTATACGTTTCTCGGCGTTATTTTCTTTCGATGTCGTTTTGTATACGTTTCTAAACGTTATTTTCTTTCGATGTCGTTTTGTATACTTTTCTCGACGTTATTTTCTTTCGATGTCGTTTTGTATACGTTTCGCGACGTTATTTTCTTTGCTTTATATAAGTATCTCATTCAGAGGCCCCACGTCCCTTGTCTTCAAGTTGATTGATGTTCTGAAGCATACGATTGTGGAGTTCTTGGACGATTAATGATTCGTAGTATTCAAGTTTATAATTGTTGTGGTCGTCATCTTGGTTTTGTGGCACCTGTGTTTTTATTATACCCAGTTCGCATTAGATTTAATCGACAATCGAATCAATTCCAGTTTAACCAATATCGATCGATTTACAAACAACAGAAAGATGCTACTCAAATCTTAACTTGTTATCGTTAAGTAGAATTGAAGACTATACTTGATTTTGAAGTTGCTCGCTCCACATTTGAAAAATGTAAAGTTTTAAGTAGACTCTAAAAAATAATTGCTTTTATTTAACAATATTCGTATAGCCATCATTTGTTTATACTTTTTAATTTACATTATAGTCTGGGCAAGGAATATGACATCATGGTGTAAACAATGTTAAGGAAAGTTGAAACATTACTAACACTAAGGCGAAACATACCTAAATATATGCAAGGTGAAGTACAAACAAACCCAACAAATATCTGTCTTTCGTTATAAGACTAAATTCATCTATGTATTATTCAGAAATATTTTTTTAATCAATTTGCTGTAGAAACTTGGTCGTGACCAAATATAGTTTATAAATGAAGATGCGTGGTGGTATAAGCATTCGAACACTATTAAAAAAGCATGTATTCCAATTGTTGATGGGCCAAATCAACAACGAAGACGATTAAATTATTTTGTAAAAAGTTTTATTTTTAACGTAACATTAAAATGAGAAATTTAAAACTAATCACCGTATAACTAAAGATGCTTCAACTATACGGTTACTGAGTTGTATAGAAGCGAGTCATACATAAGATTAACTTATATTTCATTATTAAAAACCGCAATCTCTTTTTGACACTATCGACTTGAATACTTGGCTAACAAAATGGTACATTCAAACTGCCCGCTGCTATTTACTTTTAAACAGCCAGCCGTTAAAGTTATAATTCAATTATTTGTATGTTATCATCTATCGATCTATTTGTATGTTTAGTTAAGTACCATATTATATTGGTAGGTGTACCTAAAAATATTAATATTGGGTGTAATACGAAATATTAATGTCTAATGTATTCGCTGGTATATCACGGGTTTATAACAATTTATTTAAATCACACTAGTCGAATGTATGGAGAGAAGATCTGTTACCGAAAGCTGGTGCACCAAATGCTGGCATTGATAGCCGAAAGTATATCGAGAGTCTTCACCATTCGGGAAAGAGATACGAAAAAAAATATTGTTTGTACCTCTTTCTCGAATGGTGGGTTATTAAAACGTCTATTCAAAGAGTTTTACACACTATACGATAAAAATATATTTTATTTGATTTAAAAATCTAGTCTGTTGTTAAATCTGAAATATGTGTCAACGGAGATATATCTTTTTTTGACAAAAAAATAAAATATTCATTTCGTCCATACAAATTTATACATCTACAAGTTTTAACTCATCGCAAATAACAATTTCTACTTTCGAAATTATTTTTAATAATATCTCCGTATAAATCGTAAAAAAAGTATTCAATACCGCCACATTATATGCCACCTTATGTATTAAATTGAGCAAAATCTATTAAATTCCACAATTTGTATCGAAAACAACCCTTAATAAATAAATTTGCGTAAATATTATATAAAAAATTGTTTAAACTGCTAAATAATATATTCATTCCAAGTGACTAACCGCTGTAACATATTAATGAAACTTTTTTGTACGAATATTACTCGTGTAGACATTATGGTTAAAAATGAATAGTACTACTTAGAGTCATAACGCGTAAAATGTTAACGGTTTAATCGGTCTTCAAGCGACATAAAATTGTTGAACGAATAAAGTACTTAGGTTTACCTACTGGTTACATACGGAAATAAAGGGCCTACACAAAGGAACGTACGGATACATGCAGCACTAAAGTTATTATGGAATCATAGGAAAAAAGAACATTAGTTTACGTACCGATTACGGCAATAAACAACATACGTTATGACAGGAATGTATGAATAGAAATCATAAGTAAGAATATTAGTTTAAATGTTTAAACTAATATTCTTACTTATGATTTTAAAATTAGGTTTAATCAACGTAAGTTACATTAAGAACATAGGATTAAGGAATATAGATTACAATCGAAGTATAGGAATGAAGGAAATAGGTTACAAATAGGAATATAGGAATAAACTACATAGTTTTATGTTCCAATAAATCAATTCCTATTTATTGTCGCAATCATTTTATTATTCTATATTAAAACTGGAAAAAAGGAACACTTGTGAAATCAACACGGTGTGTTTCCATCCATCTATTCTTTTCAGGTAGAACATACGATATAAAGAGCTAGATATACTTGGAGCTAGTTGTAGTATAGTTATACTAATGACCTAGATCATAGTCATATAATGATAGTTGTTTGGAGCCTCAAACAAGTCCTCAATGCTGTTTTGTTATAACCATGTAATATTGGGTATAAAATAAAAGTTGGTAAAACGAAATAGCCAATAATATGAATAATAATGATATTGGACACTTTTTTAAACAATATCTAAAAAACCTTTATTTCCTCCCTTTATAAAGCAAAATCAAAAGAAAACGAAAAAATACCACATCAAATGAAATAAATATTGAACAAAAATAATCAGGAACTGGATGTATACACATCCAGTTAATTTAAACTGTGATATGTAACACTTCTCCCGAGAGGTCGACTCACATTTAACCGCTTTTTTATTTTTTCCTTTGACATATTTTTGCTACATTTACCTCAAAAATTCGTAGCGAACATTCGTCATTCCAATATGTATAGACCAGTAAATCCTTATATGAATTCTTCATATTTATATTGATTTTTGTCGACTTTATCTCACCATGTTTATAAATATAGGTACACTTCATTAAAACTTTATTTTTATGATACTGTTTATTTTTGATATGATATCATTTTCTGTTAACGAGAGACAAAGAGCTATAACGGCGTTGGTTCACCTTATCTTAGTTATAACTCGTGAGTTTCAGTTATTCCATAAAAGCTAACTAAACAGACTTTGCTCTCTACATTACTTACTAAACAAAGGCTGAATTTAAGCCAACAGCAACTCACGTGGTCTTCAACGTATTTTCTTCTTAACAATTTCATATAAATGTTTTTATGCGGCATTCATTCTTCCTTTATTTTACGTCTCCAAACTATCTCAAATACACCTCTTGTATGATTAGATAATATCTTTAAAAATTTAACCAATCTATTAATAATGATAATTTGCGTACTCCGAAAACAAATTTCCCTATAAATGCTAACAACCTATATTATAATTCAAGTTAATAAGAGGAATCATCAACCGGCTATACCGAAATTTATATGTATATACCTCCCAGCCTTTTGGAAGAATAATTAATCAGGAAAATATTTATCAACGTAGAAAATTCAGGAAAAGAAACAGCGTCCGAGAGCAGCGCGGGTATAAGTGCTGTGAATAGCGCCATCGCGCTCGCACGCGTGATCGCGGTTTGTTAAAATATTGCCGAATTACGTTGCATGAGAGCCAGATTGTATTACATCAAAAGTATCTATGTAAAATATATTTAATTCTGCAATAAGCGTATTGATTGTTCGTTTGCAGTTGGTGTCATGAAATTAAATCTTGCCTCTGCTTGGCGGTCATTGCAAACCAAATGAAATTATTGATACAAAATGTTTCCAACAATTTTTACAGCAATACTTCCACGACCATTATTCGGTACTTATATTTCTAAGATCATTATCATATGATATGTAAAGAATTCGTAGCACTGTCGCCAAAATAATTAGCGGCTAATGAGTAGGTACATAAGTTTTGACAATATAAATTTAATAAATTGCAGAATTATTTCTTATCTACGCCTTTTTTGACACTCTATAAGAAAATTGTATCAAAATTCAAACTGATACACGCTGATAAACGACTTGCGTTATACACTAATTATGCACTAAAAAATTCTGGAGCGCTAAATAATTTCCGTTTTATGAAGAAAGAGTAAAACCGACCGTGCCGTAATGTATTGGAAACAAATTATATAAAATTTGAAAGATATCAAAGTGACTATTAACTTTTTAGTTACATTCCACATAAACACCAATACGAGGTCCAATGATAGCTTTTCACTTCACTTCAATAAAGAAGTAAGGAGTATTGTATTCATCCTTATTGCAACATGGCTCTAAGCGACAAGAATGGGGAAAGCATAATGGCGTGTTTTATTCGAAAGTTTAATGGATTTTTTTCCTTTTCGTGCATATAATTTATTTGCATTTTCGCGAGAGTTTTTGCGTTATGAAATTGTTTTCGCTTAACGGTGAGAATTAAAGATTTTTCTTTTGGGGAGGGAGGTTTCGAGCGAATTCCTTGACAATTTTCGTCTTTCGTAAATGTGTTATTGTGGTGGCTTTTTGAAATATGTTACTTTATGCGTTAGTGTTGCGGAAGATCTAATTAGTACTGATATTAACAAATATGTAGCCATATATAAAGAATGGGTTATCGCGAAATACTTTTAAGTATTTCACTTTTGATAAAAACCAAAAATGTTTCATTGATATTATCAGAACCACAAATTAACAGATAAAGGATTTATTTTTGTTACGATATATACTCCTTTGTCGATTTAAGTAAAAAAATGTATCATCATCGGTAAAACCTCAATTCTTAGGACACAGTCAATCAACAAAACGTAAATTGAAATCGCTCTAAAACCAGCTAAAATATCATATATTTAATATAATTTCATCACCATTATAAAATTGTTGATTGCCATTTTGCTAAGTGGTAAACACCGACGTAATGATCTAGCTTTGTCCCTTGTAGAAAATTTCCATTTAATAATAATGAGATCTATTTCTAACTTATCTAGGCTGGCATTTGTCGAAGTAAGAATGTTTACATCAAAAAGGTAGTAAATGTAAAATATTGTAGTGTAAGCACTTTTGTATTGCAAATGTAGCCAATGGTAAGTGTAAGCACTTTTATATTACAAATGTGGTCAATGTAAAATATGGAGTTGTAAACAATTTTATATTTCAAAAGTAGCAAATATTAAAATATGGTAGTTTTAAGCACTTTTATAATACAAAGGTAGCAAACGTAAATTTGGTAGGTGCAAGTACTTTTATATCACAAATGTGGTAAATATAAAATAGGGCAGGTGTAAGCACTTTTATATCACAAATGTAATAAGTGTAGAATATGGTAGATGTAAACACTTCTATCACAAATCTAGTAAATGTAGAATATGGCAGATGTTAACACTTTTATATAACTAATGTAATATATGTAAAACACGTTTGGTATTTCCAAAAAACACGACTATATTTATAAACGTGAAATAAATAGGAAATAAGAAACGGAATTTATTAATTCGTTAACTTTTTCCATAATCTGACCAACTTTGACTAGAAAAGAGAATATGGTGTAATTTTAAAATATTAATATTTTATCTCAGAACTTTAAACGGCTAAATATTTTGAAATGCATAAAATCCAAGAAATGACGTGAAAAAGAAACCAATGGTGTAGTCCTAGACCCAGTTCCTTGAAATGTTTTGTAATTTTTTCTCTAATTTTTAGTGCTACTTTCTTTCCTAATCTATGTATTTTCGCTATCAGCTATGTTTGAGACGATAAACTTCTTAATGTTTCAAATTTCGTTTTCTAAATGATCTAGTCATATATGATTTGAAAAAGAGAGCTACGAAAGTTACTTGGCGACTTTGGATGCGTATTTTTTCTAACACGAGAGATATATGCTTCTTGAATATCAAAATTATAATCTGAAATTTTCTTGATTAGGTTTTCTTTTACTAATATCGGAACCTCCGTTTTTGTCCAGAGACTCTCATCAGTCATTATTCCAGAAGTGTTTGGGGAAGTTACGGGAGTTTTTTCAGGAACAACTCTGTTCCTGCACTTGCTAAAAGCACTCTTTTTTTAAACTCCCAGATTGTACTTCTTTAGGCGCGTTATGAAAAAACTGATGAAAGTGAAATTTTAAAAATACAGAATGAATTTGGTAACGATGCAACATAAAACGACACCGTGAATTTGCTCACTAAATACTTATTTTGTTTATCGATTTATTTGTCCGAAGTACTAGGCGCATATGAATATGAAAGAGTTTTATGATAGTGTCGTCAAGCGATTATTTGATAGTGAAAAATTATAGCGTGACCGCATTTGTTCGAATTATCACAGCTACCAGGCGATCATGAGTTGGCAAGAGAAAAAATGCGTATTTCGTTCATAAGGTGAATGTAGACACGTCATAGTTTATTTTTATGCTGGCTCACAATTGTAAGCCAATCGTCTACCAGACCATTTCGAATTCGGTATGTATTTATTAGAGTAATTAAATTTAATTTTGAAATGAATTATAAATTTAATTTCCCCACCCACCATTTTATTTTTCTGCTGGCTTTCCATTGTTCTTGTATTATGCCAAAAACGTATAACTTCTAACGAGCATACATAAGTACACATGACTTTTTTTTAAACTATTAAAATTTAACAACCCAGAAGTTTCATATTTTATATACATAAAGAAACAAACTCAATGCAAAAATGCGTTCATTGTTATTGAAATCAACAGTCTTAGGGGAACAATGAGATATGTAATTGCCTAAGATTAGTAAAATTGGGTTATCCGGAGATATCTTAGTAATGTCTTTGGACCGTTCATTATTTATCAAACTAGAATTATATACCGTTTTTATTAATTATAGCAATTACCCTTCCAACCAACGTTTTTATTAATTATGCATTCATGCGTTTTCGTGAAATTACATAAGTGAGAGATGAAATGTCCACCAGTAGTATTATTTGCACAAACAACTGATAATTTTGTTTATTTTTCGACAATATATATTTAATTTAAGCAGTAGTTTCCTTTTTTTTAAATAACTTTAGAAACTTTTGTCAAAAACCATCGAGTTACCAGTTTAATTCCTATGGTAAATAAACTGTGGGGGGAGAGAGTAAGACGTGCGTGTTTAAAAAATAAGGCAAGTTTTAAAAAAATCAAATACACTGCGGCTCGTCGAAATCTATAGCGTCAGTAGTGCTCTCAGAAGTCAATTAAAAAGACGCAAAATTATTATTTTCCTGCTGTTTTAATATTTTTATTACATCGTTGAGAAATCCCATTTTGCAACAAAATGAAATGTCAGAATTCATATCATAGGTTTCTTATAATTTTTAAATGCTGATAAAGCTCACCTCCCATTTCTTTTGTGAATGTAACGTGTTACATTTTTGTCGGTTGTACATTCCAATACGAAGTATAAGGATCAAATATTTTACCCGTTTTTCATAATTGTATGTAAAGGAATTTGGGTATAATGTGATTTCCCAGTTTTCGAATTTCAAGAACTATTTGATTTCCTTTATCTATTTAGTGCTTTTAAATAATTTAATATTCCAATTTCATTACCTGTATTTCTACTATATGTTAACCTCCTAAATCAAATTGTTTAAGAGTCACCATCTGCGACCGACAGAGGCTATGTTAATTCCATATTTATTACATTTTTGGTGTTTCTTAGTCGAATGACGACAATTAAATCCGTATAAATGCTCGTCTGTCCGTTCATATGTAAGAGCATCGTAGCTTTTTTAGTTTAACACTTATTGTGATACAAGTTTACAGGAAGATATAGTTGAATTAGAAAATAAAAATGTCTTAATATTTAAAGATCAAAATTTAAAATGAAAATTATTTCTCTCAAGTTGACGTCCCCTTCGAGTTGACGTATCGTGGTCTTTTAAAGTGTAATCAATAATAACTGGTAATATTTTTTATATGACTCTTTCTGTGCGAGATATCAAACTCCAATATTTTTGTCTGTATTCCCCAACCAATAACTTTTTAATCAGAATAACATCCTTAATTGAAGAATTTCAAGATAAATTATATATAAAATCAAGCAATTATTTTTCTTGTACTATTAAAAATTTACCGAGCAATATGATTACATTGTAAGAAATAATATGAATGTTTGTAAAAGTTTAATAGAAAATCTTTGAAACCTTAAACTTTTATATGGAACTAAGTATCTACGGAACCCTCGCAGTGCGAATTATATTCGTACTTACCTAGTTTTTCTCTTATAAGTACCTAAAAATTCCGCTCCACAATTACACATGTCCAAACTAAAATTATTACAACCGAAAGGCATGAATCTCATTTGATGTAATTTATATGTTCCGTTGATTGCTGAAAGGGTATTGTCACTTACCGCCCTGCCATCACTTCTTAGACAGAACTTATTACCTCAAAACTAAACATCCGCCAAACTTGGCACGCGCACAGCATACAGGATCCAAATCGTTACTTAGCGGTGTGAAACAGCGCACGTACGGATAGCAATCTAGCGACAAAGCCCGTCAGGGCATTACGCATCGAAAGCCGGATAACACAGTCGAATATTTATACATACACGACACATTTCGCAGGCGGGCAGGTCGCGAGGGCGGGGTCGCGGAAGTGCGGCACTATCACAAAGCGACATCGCGACGGCGGCCGCGGATCAAAGGATAGCTGTGAGACGCCGCACCGCCACTGTGCCGGGGTTGGATCTAATGTTGGGTATGTGGCAATGTTTCGTACACGTTGACGAGACGATTGCGTATACTCGTGTTAATGAGGTCGTAAATACGAAACAATGTGATAATACAAATCCAGACTCCCGTTTTCACCTGTCTTGAATTATAGGCAAATAAAATCTTTCACAGTTTGCAGGCAAATGAAATCTTCCAACGATTGCAGGTGAATAATAGTTTTTGTTTACCAACGTTATATAAAGCACAATATGCATTATCGATAAACACTGCCTGGCATAAGGTCTAGTATTAGTTGTTGTAACCCAACTATATACGTTTTCATTTTCGATTTGTACTAGAAAACATTTTTATTTACACCAATCTTTATGTAAAGACAGATTTAAGATAATTTCAATGTAGTGCAAACACTATGATCATTATACTGCAGTGGTTTTTGGTACTTAAGTATTTAGATAATTAAGTATTTTTTTAGGAATTACTAAATACAGAGATAACAGTTTACCTGTTTAAATTAGATTTCGAACCGCATACTCAAGCCTTGGCTACACTGGTTTATGGTTACCTTAACTGATCTGATTATACCGTTTACACCACTAGACTACGAAACTTGTAAAGATAGTTTTATTAATATATTATGTACATGTGAATAAATTACAAAAGCGAAAATATATGAGTAAGAAGTCACTTATGACCAGATTGATCGACATAGCGAGACATACGTGTTACGACTGTTGTCCTGACAGAAGGTTTCAGGACCCGCCTGAAATTTGCTTGCGACCCGTAGTTGGGTAAAGACTGTAATAAGTAATAGTGCATTATGATGGTTCCTCTGTCTTCGTGGTTCCTTTAGGCGTCCCATATTAACATATAAATTCACGTCATTTTCGAGGTATTTCGCCAAAATTAGAATAAAACTCTTATTGGCACAAAACCCCGAGTTAGTTAAATATTAAAGCCAAATTAAAGCTTCCAATGCAATGCAGTTTTTGAGATTAACTCGATGAATCATAGGTCTGAAAATAGTAATTTTGAAGCTGTGCCAAAGTATAATTTTACAGAAAAAAAAAAATTTAAACCAGATTTGTATTCTACTCCAAGAGGCATTTTGTATGTTATTCCATATGTCTATACAGAAGGATAAATTATTTTCAGCCCTAAATACATGTTTGGTTACCCTGTAATATAAACATAAGCCATTTCAAAATCATTTTTTAGTTTCGGGCCAAGGAATTGCATATTATATGTAAATTTAAAGTTTCTATCTTATTTCATTAAAGATTTTAGGAACCTTTAACAAGACAGACGAAGGGACGAAAGGACAGACATTCGACGTTGCCACAATAATAGGTTTTCGTAGGTCCGCAGGGGACCCTCAAAACGGAGCACTCATGGTATCATCTCTGTATCTGTATGTCACTCTGTCCCAGGCTTTTTTCACGTGGATCATTTCTAAATTCAAATTTGATATAGTAGCAATGGATCGTAGCACAATTATAAATGTTACGTACGAAAAGTTAAATTAGGATTTTGTGGGACTGTTTTGGGAGGAATAAGGAGGCCCATAAATTTTTTTACAAAGTATTGGGTATTAAATGAAAATTTCTAAAAATTCAATTCAATTCTTCTTCAAAGGCTTGACGACTCAGGCCCCTGCCTTCCGCAGAATCAACTCCCAAGCTTTCCTGTTCTTGGCCAGAGATATCCAGTTCGTTACACTTAGGATTTTAAATTACATTAGGACACTTAGGATTTTTAATTAGACACTTAGAATTTTTAATTAGACCATTGGATTTTTTCGGGAGCCCAATGGTCTAGCTAAGAAGATCTTTTTTTTGCCCGTCTGTCGTCCATTCTGCTTAAGTGCCTTGCCAATTTTATTCTCTGCATTGCGATCTATTTGACCGCATCCGGTTCTTTAAGTGATTTCTAAATTTCAGAGTTAGTTCTTCTTTTCCAGATGTTGTTACATTTTACATCACCAAAAATACTTCTTAAAAGCTTTCTGTCAAAAACAGAAATGATATGTTCAACTTTTTCTGTCATTGTCAATGTCTCAGCATTGCAATAAAAATAAATTAGTTTTTTTAAATGTCTAAAAATACTATTTCAAAAATCTGTAACTTATTTATAATGCAATGTTTCTAATAATATTCGCAAAAATCTTTAATAAATCATTGTCTCCCAAAACGATCTCAAAACTCAAAATAATATACGTTCTGTATGGAACCAGATTTTACCCCATCGCGTTATCTGATATAATTTTTTTTGTCCTAAATAATATAATTATTTACATCTAAATTACAACCTAAGTATTAATAAATGAGAAACAAATATTACTTTATTTAAATTTTTCTTAATAAATAAATGAAAAAATTTGGAACTTTTCTTTGAAATGAAACCTAGTTTTCCGTAGCCAATTGGCGAGTGGAATTATGAAAAAAAACATATTAATACGGGTGGCACTCCATACATGTAACTGAGGGCTGACAAAAAAAATCCATTGCACATAGGGTATCGTGAAATAAGTCTCAAGAAATGATATAGAAAATCCAAATAACTTTTGTATTCAGTAGTTGCTGAGATATGCGCTTCGAAAGTCTAAAAAAGAATACCTTAAAAAAGTGTGCTCTAGCCGTTCAACTAACATACGTAAAATTCTGAAAAAATTAAAGTAATAGGATTTAAAATAAACTTTCAACGAAAATTAGTTTGAATAAAATCTATTGTTCGTTTTTGAAATATGGAATATTTTCGGTACCGACCGCAACAATACAAAGTTATAAATTGTATATTGTTTGGTGCTACGGAATCCTTCATGCGCGAGTGCGACTTGCATTTGGTTGTTTTTTATATTTCTCATATTTTCAGGACTTTACGTATACTACGATAACAGGATGTGTTTACATTATAGAATGAAACACTAATCGCATGAGTTCGCCTTGCACTTTGCCAATTCTATATATTCGGTCATATTGCTAGAAAACCGCTTTCATAAGACAGCGGCCTGGATTTTCAGCTACTGTTAAGATACATCACTTTAAATGCAATGTATCTCAGGTCCCACCCTAATACCAGCTGTAACCTGCTAGTATAAAACTTCGTAATGCCCACGTAACTTGCTCTCTGGCATGGCTAACATGAACTATTTTGTACTCATAATATTTCTGACTCGGCTTGGATTTTAATCGCGCGCAGGTTTTAATCCCGTTTATTGAATACTACTTTCTTTTTATGATTTTATACTATTTTCTTATCTACTATGTTCTTTTTATGATTTTTACTTACGTGTTACTACGCTATTAAAATACGATATAAAATTTATCCACTAATAAAACACTAGTAAATAGTTTAATACACAAACCTATACTCATGAGATCACCAGCGCAGTACATTAAAATCCATCTCACATGAACATTCTCGTTACGAATACCGGAGCATGGTGGTTTTCCTATCTAGATCTCGCAGTGCGAGGAGATCGCGATAACCGAATACTCAATTCCACCTTCGATGCCGAACAGGAGCTCGACAGCAATGGGCTTAGTGATCTTGTGCCCGTGTGAGGAGCGGCCTTTGACGGCGAATCCGTACAGATGGATTGAAAGTATCGACGGAGTTACGTTGATTCCGAATGGCGGTTGGGATTGTATTATAATACAGGTGCGTTGAATTAAATGTTACAGAAAGAAAAAGAAAAGTTCTGAAAATCTATTTTATATCTGGAAATTTTGTTTACTGTCACATTCCGTCTGATTGTTCAGTACAATATTTTTTTCAGTAAAAGGTGATAAACCAAATAATACGTCATCTATTGATCTTGCAACCTTTGTAAATGAATGTCATTTTACCTAAAAATAGTTCTTAAATCAAGACCATAGCGAAGAATACTATATACCTAACAACCCTTAGAGTCGGATCTTCTCGGGAAGACGTGCTATGTTTGTGGTTCACTACAGCACGTCTTCCCCGAGAAGATCCCAAAACATGCTAATGCAGCTGATCCTAAAATAAAGTGTTTCGATTTTCAATTTGTAATTTTGTATAATTAGCACGAAGTCACCAATATTTTGGTTATACGTTTTTCCCAAAAATTTGTTAAAAAAATTAACCATAATAATTACGGCTGAATGTTATTTTTACAATTTTATTAAAATATTTAAGAGTTACCATTAAAATATATTTTATCTTTAAAAAAATATTCGGATCCATATTTTGTGACCAAATGCCTCAAGATATATTTGTCTTATTTATTCTTTTAAACTTCACTTTTGTATTCATCTTTACTGGTGAATAATTCATTAACCGTCAAGGAATATTTTATAAATGTTACACACACTATCATACTTTCATAAAAGTTAAACGTCAGGTCTGGTCTGATTATTATCCTAAAGAGCTCTGATTATTATCCTAAAGAGCTCTGATTATTATCCTAAAGAGTGGTCTGATTATTATCCTAAGAGCGTAACTGTCGACGCCTATTTATATTAAGATAGTAACCAAATTCTCATCGAGGCACTAAGATATATTTAAAATGGCTGAAACAATACTCATAACTACGAGCTGCAAGATTAAACTTTAAAGAATTATAACTTAATTTGAAATATATAACTTGTTCTTATAAATACTGGTTAATTATTTTTGCAGTCGAATTACTTAATAAGCTGGATTTTTATAAGTGGTAAAAGTAATTTTAAAAAAAATGTTATGTAAATGGCATAATATGGAATAAAATGGCATAATATGGATACATATTTTAATTATTTCCTTTAAATATTTCTTCGATATAATTTGTTAATACCTTTTAACGAGCTGCTACCCGCCATTACTACGAGTATTTACTCCACCGCTCAATTAACTGCTTAAATTACTAATGCTCCGTTTCTGATGTCAATAGACAACCTTTAAATCTTAATCGGTTCGTTAAAGTAATTAATTCCATAAACCACAGATAATTGTCAATGTCAATGACAATGTCATTCCTTCGATAACTATCAGTTCGATATGCATTTCCCATTCAGTAACTAGGTAGCTCTTAAAAAAAACATTTAATAAAGAAAACATTTTGTTTTTTAATAAAAATACTAAATAATTTATTTATATATCAGAAATAAAGTATTATAGGCATGTTAGAACTGGCGACAGAACATGAATATACCCAAAAATAAGTTATTTTCCTGATGATACCGAATGTATAGGTTTGTTGCTAAGATTAAAAAGTTAAATTTGACATGTGGCGTTAGCATACATACTCAAACCATAACGACCAAAAATCAGCTTTCTTTATCAGTGAAATGTACATGCGTTCGTATATTGTTTCTTTTAATTATCTTTTCAGTTATTTAATCAGATTGGATTCCACACACTTGATGCGTCAAGAGTTTGAAAATCGTCTTGTAAACATTAATATCGTTAACCACCATGAAGGAAGGAAGGTACCGGCAGTGTAAAAAGGTAAAGTTGTAAATACTTTGCTCAATAAAGACAACGTACATTTTCGAGGAGTTATGAAAACTGCATCATAATTACAATTAATATGAGAACTACATCGTTATTATATTTTCGAGGAGTTATGATAACTACATCATTATTATGATTATTATGAGAACTACATCATTATTACATTTTCGAGGAGTTATGAGAACTACATCATTATTACGATTACTATGATAACTACATCATTATTACATTTTCGAGGAGTTATGAGAACTACATTTTAAACTCTTCATCTGTGAACGGTTCAAAAGGGTTTATGTAGCCTCTCAAATTTCTAGGAAAAGATGTATTATTTATAAAATTGATATACTCTCAACCAAATCTAATTAATGTAAATCCATAAAAAAATAACAATTTTGCAAAATGTGTAGGAACAGGTTAGAATTAATGTCAACGTTAAACTTATAATATAGATAAAGGCCAATATTGATTAATTAACGAGTATTTATTTCAAGATTTCGTCTGACCTTTCAAAGTCAGTTATTTTGTAAAAGGCGCGCCATGGGTAATAAGTTTCGCTCCTCTTAAAGATAGCAATTAACATACAGGTTTTTTGGCAAATCATTGGTGCAATTGTTACATTTAATAAATAAAATGTTGTTGAAATATAACTCAGAAATCAACTATAAATTCGCCCTTAATTATAAATCTACACGAAATTTTATATTAAAACAAATGTATACAAAGAATATAATGCTCGTTTAATATCTCTTCTCTGTTGTAGTAGAAGCTGTTGGTTACTTGGCATAGTGAGATTTTTTTCGAATTCCCCTCTAAAATATTGGACAATATCTTATGACAATAGTCTATAACATTTTTTGGACAAATGTTATAAATGTTATAGACTATTATTGTTGGGATAGATAGGAAAAATAGGAAAAAATGTTATAGACTGTTATATTAGGACAATAGTCTATAACATTTTTTTAACTGGACTTTATTAAGGAGAAATATTTTATTTTTAGCCAAACATTGGTATTATCAACATTTTTCTTATCATAATTACATTTAAATGTTGCATTGTAAAAAAACTTAAAAATCAACGCTGATTTAATAATAAAACCGATTTTCTTTTCTGGGAAATTCCTATCGCCGTTCAAGGCGGAATGAGTTGTTTGGGGCGTCACACTGTATATCGCTGTGATAACGCCGTGTGGCGCCCGTTGCACGAGCACTGCAGGACTTTTACCTCAACGTTTAAATAGTGAACTTTTGTTTAACCCAAGTAAGTTACAAGCTATCATCATGGGTAGTCAAAGACTGACTTCTAAAGTAAACCTACCTAGTTTACCGAAATTAGTGCTAAATAGTACAATAATACCATACACGTCAACTGTTAAAAACCTGGGCATACTGATCGATCAAAATCTTAATTGGCGGCCTCAAGTAAATGATGTTAGTCGTCGTGTTTTCAACAGGATACACTCTTTGAAATGTCTTCAAACTTTTCTACCGACTAAAACAAAAATCTACCTATGTCAAACACTTTTATTATCATTAACCGATTATGGAGACGTGTGCTATCCTGATCTTAATGAAGAATATTTGTGCAAGTTGGAACGTCTTCAAAATTTATGCATTCGGTATATCTTCGGCCTCAGAAAATATGATCACATTTCTGAATACAGGTCACTTCTCAAATGGCTGAAGATCCGTGATCGATGCCAACTTCACATACTTACACTTCTTTTTAACATATTAAAAAGTCCTCATAGCCCAAATTATCTTAGTGGCAAATTTAAAGATTTGTCTGCTCACGGCCTTGGGCTGCGATCTGAAACTTCACACACCCTACTTATTCCTAAATTACGAAAAATCCTTCACTGTCCAAGCAAAAAAAATTTGGAATCACCTGGATCCTGACATCAGGAAAACCACGTCTCTAAACATTTTCAAAGATCGAGTGAAAAAGTCCTGCATCTCCTAAAACCTTTTCCTTTGTGTCCTTGCCCTTTCCTGTCTTTCCCATTCCAAATCAAGTCAATATTTTGTTTCTTTTTTAATTTAATTTTGTATTTTTTTGTCTAATGTGCTATGAAGAATTTTCATAGTAAAATCTCTTACAGTCTACCAGCTAAATTTCAATACAAATTGTTATGATTGACTGGAAGAGATTACTCATGTAGCAATAAGTCCGCCATATGTACTATACATAAAAGTTAATAAATAAAAATAAATAAATAAATAGTGTATCTCAGGAACAAGTTAAGACATGAAAAAATTACTGACCGAAATCGTTTTATCCGTTCTCAAAAAACCATAGAACTAGGCTTATTGTTGTTATTTAACGAGAAACTGTATTTATATGTCGGCACATTAAAAAAATGGAGGTATTCGTAATTATTCGTTTACTAGTAAAACATAAGTTGAGTCCCTTTTAAGACATACGATACAAGTTTACGACAGTTCCTTTTAAGATATACGATACAAGTTTACAATTATTCAACATTTCAGTCAAATATCAATTTTATTACTATTCTAAATACACAGCGTTATATATTCCGTTGCTTTTCTAAGTAGTCTCAATTAAAATCAATACATTTTCCCATCTGTCAAAACAACTAGATAAAGCCATGGAGCCACTTTTTGGAACTTTTTTACTACTATTTAGAAAAGCCGTCATCGCTGTGGTATGTTGGATTGATCACAAGACATACGGCCTTTGGCGGCACGGCGCACCAGATCCAGTTATGATTCCCGGCCTCTCGTCGAACGGGGCTGGGCTTGTATTGTGGTAGGCTGTAAGAAATCGCTTTCGTAGCAGTAAGTCTGTCTTATGTAACAACTGCAAACAATAAAGCACATAAATAAATAAATAATTAAATAAAAGCCTCAGCCATGTTAACATCCACAAAATAATACGTCAAATATTATACTTAAATCTCGAAAATAAATCAAAATCACAGGGTACGAGTTCGGAATTCAACTGCGGTAGCATAATTTTTTCTGCCGGAATTTGGAAAAGTATCGTCATAGTGAAAATATGTTTCCAATGTATCACAATTTTTCCTCAAGTTTTCTTTAAAACAAAAACATACACGTCGGCACTAACTTGCTCTCTTATTGTCTGAAGAAATTGTAGTTCTACAACTCGATTTTCTCCCATGAAAAATTCTGTCAAATTTTCCGAACAGGAAGTTCTTTATTTTTTGGACAAATATTTATAAACTTCTTTTGATTCTTAACAGCGTATCCACATTTTTCCCTTTATTATAATATAAGTGACCAATAAGGAATTCAAAGGACTGCCCTCCGTTGAATTTTTGTCATTCGGCGATTTCGTCCATTCGATGACAGTTTTGAATTTTACTTAAAATATGGTCTATAACCATGGAGATAATAATAGATAGTGGAGAGATTATCAAATACATTTTATATGGAAACCTAACGCGCCATTAAAACATATGAAGAAGACGGATTAAATTCAAAGTTATGTAAAATCATTCATAAAATGAGCGTTTAAACCATATAGTATCCAGATGCCAATATAAAAATTTATGTTACTTAAACTATAGTATTTTCGCTATTTTAATTCCGTACTTTTTAAATACATTATCGCAAATGATACAACTTGAATACTTATTTAATATAATTATTTCTTATATACAATTTCTCATGAACAAAAGCGGTCGCACTCACTCCCTATCTGAAATGCTTACATAGGAATAAGATGAGAAGTTTGTGCGCGATTTGCTAAAATCATCACGATTTTTCACAAATAATTGTATTTCATTCTGTCAAAAATTTTACATAAAATATTATTCTTAACGATTGCGTAAGTTCCGTTTCATTTAGTGATGTAATTTGCTAAGGGAATAGTCTTATCGATTTTCTTCGATAAATGACTCACATTCCTATTTTTGCAAAAATATGAGAAATAGACATGGTAGCACATGATTTCGTCAGTCTAATCTTAACTATTGAAAAGACGAACCGATTTAAATATTTTAATTAACTGGTGTAAATATTTTAGAAGACAAATAGCGCATTTTGTGCAATTTTGAACAGTTAAAATGTCTTAAAAAGAGCTGTTGAAGCTTAATTCAATGAAATTTTTGAAAAACAGACATTTTAATGACATTAAATTAATCGGATTCAAAAAATATATCAATATCGGATGGGGTAAGTCTATTTAAATATCACTGTGATTAAAAAATGCAACGCTCGCTGATACAAATAAAACTGTCAAACTTCGTCATCTGTTTAACCAACAATTTGGAAATTACTCAATTTATATTTTCGAAATATTCAATATATCAAGCAATATCATATAATTCAATTTAAAATTATCGATACTTAAGGCTACGTCACTTAATATTTCATTAATTTCAAATAGCGATGTAATATTTACCTATAAAATTTATTACAAAAATTAAAACATATGTTTTTATTTGAATTTTGGTACTTTCCATTTTCCAACAAAAATAAATGTATTTTACAAAGGCTCGCTTACAAAAAGATGTCAAAAATTGACAAATTCTCTACACGCGAAATATGGACGTAACTTCTTAGGTCCTTGCCTCCATATGTATAAAACAAAAGACTGCCTAATGGTATATGTTTATGCAGATTTTTTTTCTTTAATCGACACCAATGTCCAATATAGCCCCGCTATTACTATTTTGCCATCGCAAATAGTTTTCCCATATCATCTACTTAACCGAGAACGACAAAATTCCCTTTAAACCATTGTAAAAAGTTTCACGAAATATGGCTTCATCCTCAAATGTTAACTGAAATCTTATGATTGTTTTTCTTGACCGAGACCATAATTAAAAATATAAAAAATCAATCCGCGAAAATGTTCTACATTAAGTTCATATAATCCCAACCTCAACTTCTTCAAATTGTTGCCAAAATTAGAATACTAATCATTCATTAGCTTCATAATTCCGAAAAGTATATCGTAGCCGAAGGATGACAGATTTAATGGTTTATATTTAAATGCCCAATTGCAAAATCTCCGTATATTATCTGACATTAAATTAATCAAAAGTATTCATAGCTTTACAAACATTATAGTTTCAAATGAATCATAATTATGTATAAGAAGTGCATATAACTACTCGTAAACAGTGAGTAAGGCTCATTCATGAATCAGAAGAAGCGACAATAAAAAATAAGCCTGCGATTTATCAAAACACTCCATCTATTGTCGAATGGTTTAAAATATTGAAAAAAAACACAGAAATTTATTTAGTTATAAAAAAGTTTGACTCTAAAATAAAATTCAAAGACGAACTTTTTGATGAAAGTTAAAAATAATTATTATGTAATTGAGAAAATCACAAAATAATTGACCCTTTTTGGAGTCGGTGCCCAATGCAAACAGAAATAACCAGGTATAATAACAATATGCAACGTACGAATGAAACAATCATTTGTTTTTTTTTTGTTCTTTTCATTTTTGTTTGGTTTAGATATAATTTAACATCCTTGTTTTTGGAATTTTTGTCTGTCTGTCCATTTACCTGCGTATTAAGCAAAACCTTCTAAATGATTCTATTGGTTCCAATAGGGGTTGTTTTTGAGGCGATGTTGCATACTTTAATGTCTGAAATATGAGTAGTATTATGAATTATTAGGCTTTTTTAAATTTTGTATACCTGTCTGTGCATACATTTATTGATTTGTTTGTACTCACGTTGCTTAAAAACTGCTTGTTTTTAAATACAATTTTTTTTGTATTTAATAACATTTTGTAAAGAAATTACGACATCGTGATATGATATAAAAAGCACATAATTAAAGAAAAAGTGTCGATGTGCCCACCGATCATAACACGATTACCACCTATTTGCTGAATATTTTTAGAAAATTTTACGTCAGGGTTATGTCTAAAATTGAATAGAAGCTAAAACAATTTTTTTTTAATTATTGTCTATTTGTCAGTCCGTCTAGATATTTATTTGTTTGTTTATTTACCACGGCATCAGTGAAAGCTACTTTATCGACTTGAATAGGACTTTCATTGTTCAGATTAAAATTTACGATGCACATTTTTCCGATGTAATTTGCCCAAACGAATCGAAAACTTAATTATTAGCCCTCACGCTGTAAGGGCTGAGTACGCGGACCTAACAAATAATTAATAAAAGTTATCGGGACTATCACAGCTATTCACCATAACTTTCAAGCCAAGATGTAAGTTATTTTTATTGTAGTCATGGCTTATTTTTAGACACAGATAAAATTTTTGATAAACAAAGACACGCCTAAGTAGTGAAATATTTAATATCCGTAGGTATGGACAATACAAGTGAAATCGCAAGTCAGCGCTTGACTTATTATGAAATGAACGTAATGAAAACTCATCCCATTGATGTATTTTTCATGATTAATTTTAAAAACCCTGAATAATCAATATATAAGTCAAAATGCAATATAATATAGACAAATAAAAATGAAACGTCTGTCTATATTTTTAGAATTTTCAGTTTTTAAATACTTTTTCCTTTGCGTATTAGATTGTTAAACGGACCTAAATTAAAAAAAAATATCTGTCTGTCTGTTTGTATGAACGGAATTAACCCGAAAAATTAAAGTTGAAACTTAAACCATTATACCGTAAATTTTTATTAATATATTTTACACAGATTATAGATAGTAAACCTAGGACGAATCCCGTTTCCATTGTGATATCTCACACGATTCCGAAATTCGATGAAAAGGTTATGTAGATCGCCGAAGCGGGTAGGGGGAAGGAGCAAGTCGGCCTGCGTGGGATCCATACAAAATATTTTGTATAATGTACGGGCATAGAAATACGCTTTAAAACACCGCACTTGCATTTCAAAATTTCGTGCCAGCTAAATACGAAAATAGAGCTAGTTTAATATATAATCTTATTGTATATTAATTCTCTTTTATTTAATAACGACTATATTTCAGAATTAAGTAAATTCTTTCTAATTCACTAAATATTAAGGAAAAAACAAGTCAAATTACTTCAAAATGACTTTTTAACTTATCTAGTTTGTTGTTGAGCAAAAACATTTAATTCAAATGAAAACGTAAATTAATAAAGCTATTAACAACAAAATTTCATTGTAACGTATACTATCTTATAGTAATCAAAGTTACCAATTTAAAATATCTACCCATAATAACAAAAAACAAACATACTATTCGTTCATAATTTTGAATTAGTCGGTCTGGTATAATTTTATGATGTAACCTAAACAGTGCTGCAATCGACAGATATAGAAAGAACGTCCTAATGTCAATAGTGAGACTGGTATAATTTTTTTAAGTAACCTAAACAGTGATACAATCGCCAGATATAGAAACAACGTCCTAATGTCAACAGTGAGACTGGTATAATTTGTTGATGTAACCTAAACTGTGCTACAATCAACATATATAGAAACAACTTCGTAATATAGACAGTGACGCTGGTGTAATTTTTTGAATTAACCTAAGCAGTACTACAATTAGCAGGTATACTAATAACGCTGTAAATGCAAAAAAAAAGAAAAAATAATTACATGTAAAATATGCGTATTATGCCTCTGCAGGAAAAAGAACTAGATGTCACAATTCCACTTTTTACGATGTACATAAATTATTGTGAAATCGTCGATTTATTCATCTCTATCATTCTTTCAAGTTCAGAATGTTTAAATTTTTTTATGATTATATAGATTTTAGGATCTATGACATTGTTGCAACTTGTAACTTTGGACGATACGTGTATCTTATTGTAACCGGCTTTGAATTTCGTTTTTCACCAGTCGACAGTTAGAAAAAAGGTAATGAAATATTCTATTGATCTTTTATTTTAAATGGAAACAAAAACATTTTTCCGTCTCTGTCTCTCTAAAAACAAAAATCATAAATTTCGTTATCGACTTTCAAATGCGTCATTACACAACTGTCATAATGCAACCATTTTCAGTAAGATGCAAGTACCTCTCCACCGTCTAATGCCAACCGCAAAAGCAGCTGTCCCGGGCCCCAGCTAGGTAAGCGCGAACATAATAATATTGTCCCAGGCCTTATCACTCAATCTACCGTCTCGTCTCCTCGTGTCAAAATAATGCCCCCATTAAGAGGAACGGGCCCGTGTCAAGCGGCCGTCCGCCTGGAACGAGCTGGAACAAAGCGAAATGAAAAAATCCACAACAAAGCAGCTCAAAGAAAGATGTAAGGACGCGGCAGAGGCTGCCTTATCGTCGATCTTGGTAGAGATGCTGACTGAATGGAGTGCGCCTCTATTTATTTATTTATTTCGTTTGTTTGGTAGGGCGGTCTGGGGGTGCGCCGCGAGGCGCGGCCGCTCAATTTGTCAATAAGCGCTTCGCTCATAGACGTGTCGAGAAGGTCGCTTGGCGGAGTCGTCTAGGTCATGCGAAAACGTGCTCTTTTTTAAACTAGTATTTTTCAAATTCAGGATTATTATCACAATCCAATCCATCTTTTACAATCTGTTTATTAGATATAGCCTCTAAACTTTTGAATCCTTTAAACTAGAAAGTAAAATTTCCATAGTAGCTTTCATGTTTAGTAAGATTGGCTCTAACGTAATAATATACTTTAACAAACGATCGAGTGTTCAAATTATGCATTGTAATTTTTACTAAACTCCACAAGCCAGTTTAAAGGTTGCTCTTTTTACAACCTGTACATGAGAGAGTATAGTATACCCAACCTGGATAATTAAATATACCACAAATATGTTCCAAGTTGCTTATAAACCAGCTTCCCTACGGCTTGTTTGTTACAAGTCAATAAATATTATCTAATAACGTCCAGGAATCTATATTTTATTTGAGTATTTTAAAATAGTGTTGTAAGTACATCATAATAAGCTAAATACTTTTACAATAACATAATATCATTACGTTCGGTACGTTTAACTCACATCGATACTTTGTATGATCTACTGCATCGGTAGTTTTGACACGATTTGACGAAATTACTATGTTAAGGCTAGTGTGATCGAGTGATTCTTATTTTCCATTTTATCAGATATCGTGTTGTAATAATATTACACTCTCAGTGAGGTTAGAACTTAGGTCCAGTCTTGGCAAAACTCTCTAGACTTATAGCATCAAAATTCATACAGAAGTAGAAAACCTTCTCTTAAAAAAATCTATCTGCGTATATTGATTTACTGATGTTTTAACGAAACTTAAAAATCATGCACAATCACATAAAACACGCAATTAAATTTTCTTTGAAAATCTGACCTTCTCAAAAGTCAAGCTTACCGTGAATAAGTTTTGATAACCGCTTACAAAAACACTAATTAACGCATAAATCAAAACAACCTCACACAATCAACGAAAAAGAATTCACGGTACAAATTTACTTAAATCTGTCGTTTGAAATAGCCAAAATGAAAATAAACCTTATTGATGATGTGCCATATTAACTATGAAAAAAATTCTCGAAACTATATATTAATTTGGAGAATTCAATTTTCCTTCAAACATTTTCCTTTTTTTTCCTTCATTGTAAATTCAGAGAAACATTGTTTCTTTGAGATAGTCAGTTAATCGTTATTTTATTTTTATTTTGCAGGTATCAGAGTTTTATTTTCCTAAACTATATCTTTTGTAGATTATTCAAAGACATTTCTCTATATACCTGGGATACAAAACCGACATCAATATTAGATAACTTAAGCGTTATTTTCTATGGTATAATAATTTAATTTCTCAAGCGACCCTTCCGCCACAGTGATCGAGTTCTTTAATTCTACGATAGCAGCAGTATGTGCTATTTTCATGTGTGTTATTATCACAAGCATTTTGGATGCTTTGTTCTGGGCTATTTTATTCTAAGATCGGGTTGTATTCCCACTTTTGATATCTCCTGTTTCATGTGTGTCAATGTAGGAACAGTGTATAGAATTATAAACTTTAATTTTAATTAACTTTAAAAAAAAGTCAGTGTAATGGAAAATGATCTTACAATTGAAAACTTAAGATTATGATTACTGTACTTCAAACTCGTCAGTCAATAAAAACTCCTTAGTGTTGAAAAAAGCTTTTCTGAAAATATTTTAAAAAACTTTTTAATCACGCGTCAGTGATATATTTTCATAGTTGTATGTACGCTGAACTATTTCTTATATTTAACTTTATTTTTTGAAATTGGGAACGTACCAGAAACTACATACTAGAGGTGGGGCGTATATACTATAATCCGTATAGCTATGAAGTATTTTGCGCGGAACGGACATACTAACGTACGACATTATGCAAATACCTGTTACAAAATACACAGCTTTCTGTCCCTGTGTAATGAATCAACTACTGTAAGAGTAAAAGAAACAAAATGATTAGGAACGTATGCAGGCTATCCCTTTCATCGTATAAATCCCGTCAGAGAAAAGAATGAAACAAATACGTTCCACGTAATAGGCTCTATTCGTAACATTTCATAATTTTTGACAAGCTAGTATCTCACATGTGCTTATTTCAAACTAGGTACCTATTTTCTAGTCTGTTGTAATTCGTGTCAATTGCGTATCGAAGTTTGGCGCGCACATGTTCATTCATTGTCTCTGTGATAAAAGGTTTTATAACAATAGTATATTTTATTTTTGTTACATTTTCTTCAGTTTTATTTAAATAAGTGAAATACCAAAATATAGAAAATCCCGTTATGTAACAAGCAATGACGAGCGTTTACGTTGTATACTACCGACATAACACTCCAAAAAACCTTTATGTAAGGTATAAACGACAGAGATAAACGTTCCACATATATTTAACTGAAAATAAAATAACCATTATACAATTTATTTAAAAAAATATTTTAGCCAAAAGCATTTAATTAATTCCAAAAACATGACTTTTCTTGAGATATATTTTCTATCCACCATCTTTCCGATTTTTATCCAAATTTATTTTACTTTCTATTTCTAAACTCTAACACTGACGTCCAGACGAACCGAACATAAATTTGATTATCCGCTACCACCAAACAGATCTCACGTAAATCCTTGAGAAATTTCGAGGGATGGTATCAAATGTTAGGAAAACATAAAAAATATCGATAATTTATATCTCGTCCCGTAAATTTATGTAAAATAAGATTTTTTTATTATATTTATATTTATTATTATTATTATTATATTTAACAAAAATATACTGATATATGGTAAACACTCATAGATTCACACACACAGAGCATATCGTATTTATTGTTCTGTGCATACACCTTTACATATAGGAATAATCAACAGATATAAAATCAAAGCAGTTTTCGTAAATAACATTTGCGTTCTGTATTAATACCATGGGCATATTTGTGCAACTATTATTCGAAACAATCTTGATATTATCATATCCAGACAAGAATTGCAGGTAATTACTCTAGATAATATAGGCGCAAATGATATGTTATCTCAATATGGAATCAAAAAACTACCGATTTCAACCTATGGCCAATCAATAAATTTTAAAAAATATGGCAATTAATTGTGATAACATTTCGAGGTCGATGCAGCCAATAGCGTCGCATTTTTTTGTATATTTATTCTGATTTAAAAATAAACAATATACTAAGCATTGCGGTTTCGAAACCACAAGTCTCCACCGTTGTCCCGACAGTGACGTAGTATACCTGACGAGCGCAAGGTGAAAAAAATATTTGAACCATCTTCACACCTACACAAACTGACAAATGATTTTTATCTCGTCTCATGAGCATGAGGCCGACGGGGTTCCGCGTTCCCCGGTAATCCGCGCGAATGCAGCTGTCCCCCCGCCCGCGACCGCTGATCGCAATCGGCCGCTCCGTCGGACACGTGCGGGCGCGCCTTATCGCACATCTACCGGCCGCGCTGCGGGCCGAACGCGGGACTCTATGCGAGCTTGCGGACTGTACTCAGAACTTCTGAGTTGCACATTGTTCGTGATAAAATAGTTTGCGATTGAAGATGGACTTAAACTTTATGTCAAAATCGCCATCTATGCTAAGGTCAGAATATTTTTGAAAAATAAAAACTTTAATCCATCATATTGTTAGATACTTCATTCGTGCTGTAGGGCGATACGGGATTTTGTTGAAACGCGTGGACTGTGTTTGATAACTGTTCACTGTAAAATTATGCTGCTATAATTTTACGATTTAAATTACTTTATTATCGGAATTATTATGAAATATCTATATCTTGACGTAATCCCTCAATGAGATGGTAAATAACACAACTAAACGACGCCCAACGTCACGAGAGTTGCTCGTTCGTGAGGTGTAGCACGGACAGTGGCAAGCCTCTCTGTCACCGCTGAAACAGTCTTGGACTACGTGACCTATTTATTTACGTTAAACGTTTCTCACGTATCTGAGACATATTTCCTACTACTTTAACGTAGCGATTGGTTGATTCGTAATTATAGTCATTCCATGTTAGGAATTGAAGGTGCAGACGACACGCTTATGGGCTTATATCTATGCCTGTCCTCCATTTTTTTACATGAGTAGTTATATATTAATTTCTATATGTATAAATATACATTAGATAAACTTATTGCAAAATGTGCAATTTTTTCCAATTGACCAAAATACCATACGTTGAAAATTTAATACCGCGAGGTATTATAATATCAAATATCTTTTAGAATATATTTAAATTGATAATTAACTTTTAAATCACTAAAGATATTAAAGATAAAAATAGTAGGAGAATAGAGGCAAAATAAGACACCGATAAGAAATCAAGACAGCGATAACTTTGTTTTTAGACTTTAATTACCCAGTTTGATGACCTAAAACCATTTTAAGAAAAAAATCGCGGGAAATTTAATTTTTCTCAATATAAAAGTCATTCTATTTATATTTTCGCAATACAGACTATATTTGGGCCAAATTCCATTTTAGAATACGAACAGTGAAATAATTGGTTGAATAATGACAGTTGACAAGCAAACTGACTTTCGCAATGATTATATTAGTAATATTAAACTGAAAATATTGATATAATAAATATTATGTTCTCTATGTTCCCTAGCAGTACGAATAAAACTTTTAGAAACTCTACAAACTTAAATATTGAGAAATATCGATGAAATATCGAACAGATGCGTTCAATCAAATACATATTGAATCAGAAATTATAACTTTTTCTTGAATTTTCAAAATTTCCTTGCTCCTCCCCCTAATCTACAAAGTATTAATTGGTAAAATCTGAAAAAAATGATGAAGTATGTAAGAATAATCTAAAAACCTGAAATCTTTAAAAACGCCTGTGTGTTATACGTTTTAGGGTTCCGTATCTTAAAAGAAAAAAAGGAATCCTTACATGATCACTTCGTTTTTCGTTTGTCAAAACCCTTTTTCTCAGGAACGCGTATAGGTATCAAGTTGAAATTAATATCAGATACTTGGATCTACGGTCCCTTGGAGTTGTACAAAATCAAGCTTCAGTCGAAATATACGGCCATTTAAGTCTCATATTTTGACACTCTCAAATAAATTAAAACCTACTTTCGCTTCCCGTTGCCCTAGAATCATGAAATTTGGTAAGAAGCAAAGTCTCAGAGCATAAGTAAAGGAAAAAATTTGTTATATTCTAGTTATATCAAATAAAAAAATATTTTTAAACATACGCCTGTGAAAGATATGGAAGGCAATATATTATCTTCCTAAAAATTTTTAATTTTGTAAATAGTTTTAGAAATATATTATGTACCATTAAATGTTTTAAAATGTCTGAATATGTACGGAATCCTCGTAGTGCGTATCCAACCCGTGCTTGATAGGGTTTTTCAATAAATATTTACAAAAATTACAATAAATTATAGAAAGTATTTTTCAGTCTCAGTAATTCTAATACTACTAAGTAGGAAAAATATTTCTATATTTAATTGTAATATCTAATGGAAAATCACATACTTAAAGGATCAGTGCTAGACTATAATTTTACCAACGTACTGAATTAAAAACTTAAAATTGTTTACTCCTCAAACCAATCTGGTATTCGCTAGTCGCATTTAAAATTTTTAAAAACGCTTTGATATGTTATATATACATAGTAATTCCAGTATTCAATTAGTTCTAACAAGTTTGAAATAGATATAGAATAATAAATAAGAAACTAATGTCTAAAACAATAAATGATTTCTGTCATTTGACATCATTTTTAGCAGTGAGCAGTGTCAAAAATGATGTCAAGTGACTACAAGAAATTGAAAACAAGACCAGCAAAGTTCATATTGTGTTGGACCCAGATGTTGCAAGAATAAAAGTGACATTTTTAAATAGAGGAAATGAAAAAAGGGTCCTTAAAAGTGTTGTCCTTATTATCAATCAGACAGATGAGAAAGTTTTGTGTTATACATGACAAGACAAGTTATTTGTCATAATTGTTTGTAAATGCTATTTCTTCCAAATTTCTTGAATCATCAAGATCCATACACAGATATATTTTATTAATCCGTGAAATTTGCAAACCCGACAGGGTGTTTGAAATGTCTGGTAAAATTTGAAAAAAAAAATTAAAAGGACTCATTTTGACAACAACAAAACGAATATCAAGGTCAGTTAACTATTTGTTTTGTTTTAATACATATAAATTATGACTACTGATAAAAAAAATCGGTGTAGAAGATTTTTACAACTCTTTCTAAAAAGTTATATAGGTATGTACTTCACCAGATTGTTATCTTTATTTTTATTTCAGATTAATAATTTTGATATATTAGAAATATAGTAAATGCGCATTCATGAAGTAGCTTTTTTTTATATTATGGTTAGAAATCATATTTTACTTTTTGCTCTTTCCTATTTGTCAATCCCTTAATTTTTTTATATATTCTAAAAAATACCAACATTTCTAAAAATTATTTCCCAGTTCTGTAGTGCCAGTCTCATTGTAGCCGGCCTCCTTTGAGCACGTCCGGCTGGCACCACTTTTTTGCAAAAATAAATTTAAATTTCCAAAGAACTGTCCTAATATATGTGCTTACTGTTTAATTCGTTTTTCAGAGAATATGACGTGTGTAAAAAAACATTTAAACAATTTAATTTTTAAAGGTCTTATTACAATCACGGTAAAAAGAAAAGCCTCTTCACTCATTTGTATAGCTAATTTTGTTTATTGTGATCCTCGCAAGACGAAAATATGAAAAGCATAAGCAAGTCGCGCTGTCTTCAAAACTCTCTGTTTAAATATGCTATTTATGTTATGATTTTCTTATGAGAAAATATAATAAAACTAATTATAAATAATTATAATTTATCAAATAATAAAATTAGCGTCAATAAATAGTTTACCTTATTGCATAATATTTTAGCGTTATGATGAAAAATATATTTTGTAATTGTAATATACTTATGATCGGCAAAAGATTTAGAACTATTACAAATTTTTAACTGTAATATAATATATTTTGGGTTGTAAAAATATTCTTATTTATTTAAAATACATTAAAAAATAATTTATTGTAATACTTATCCCAGCGTTGAGCTTTATCTGCACAGTATTTTCATTTCCATATCGTCATAAATCCGAAATTTCGGTATCGTTTTCTTCTTCTGATAAAATACATACATCGTTTAATGATTAGTTTAAAACAATGATAAAAACGAAATTATTCATATATCTCAATAGGATAATGTAAATTTTCCATCATACGGTTTTATATAGATATGCAAAATCCAAGAAACAATATTTAAAAAAAAATTGTGCTTGTCAGCTTCTACACGCGACTGGAGTTTTCTCCTTAAGTAGGATTGTTTTAAAATGTATAAAATAGATAACACTGTATATAAGGATAAATATCAATATCATTAAATGTAAATGGAAAATTCTTAAATAAAAAATGCTGACAATATAATTATTTTCAAGTAGAACACAAATAAACAAGATCAAATTTATGCAACAACATTAAAAACATTTAGTAACGTCAGACTAAGAATTTAAAGTTAAAAAACACTTTAATTTTGTAGGATAGAAAATACCAAATATTCACACATAATGATTACATATTGATATAAGCGAACGATAGTAAACTATGTGTGCCACACTCCGTTATTGCGATTACGCGATAAGAAAATGCCAAATAAACATATTGATATCTCACTCTAAAAATGTACAGAAATGTTGCGCGGAGAGGCCACCTAACGGTTACATTTTTTTAACGCTCTGAGCTTCTAATTTTACTCCTGATAAAACTTCACGCTATATATGAAATCTATATAGCGCCCGAAAAGTACTCCAAAAATATTTTAATTGTCAAGTGACTACCTACAAGAAGTAATAGTTTAAATTAATAATTAGTTAGTTTAAATTAATAACGAATTTTTGTATCACCACATACAAGTACATACAACTGCATACACTACAATGCATACAGTTGTATTGCAGTGTATTCAGTTGTATGTAGGTACTTGTACGTAGTGATACAAAATTAATCTTCAGTTTTGTTAAAAATTAATTTTGGATTCAAGTTTGGAGATTTGGAAGTTAAGGGCAGAGTTTCACTTAAATTTTAATGGGGAGACACTTGCTGTTAAGTAAATTTTTTAGATTTACTTCCCTAACGTCTATCTGCCATAGCTGTTTTAACGGAAGCCTTAGAAGTCTTTATTAATTAAATACGGACGTCTGCTTTAACTATTTTCCATAGTTTTTAGGTAACTGAATCATCTATCCCAAAGGTAGCCACGAATACATAATTGCATACTCAATTTTTCGAGTTTTGTGCCTCAAAAAAAGCAAACTCTTATAAAATCACTAACGTGTCCTATGGACAGACACGGGGTCTGTCTGTCACAGCCGTTTTTCCCATAAACTGCCTGACCTGAAATATATATCGGTTAGCATACTTTATAATAAGGATAAAGCATATTAACACGCTCAAATTAAAACTTTCAATTAACACTAAAAATATTTACATAACAATGATAGAAAATGAAAATGAAGTAATCGAAAAAACATTGTACGGCACATCAATTTAAAGGCCTAATTATAAGGACACTGGAATTATTTTTGGAATTTCATATAAGATAGTTTTAAATGTATTTTTGGAAATTTCCGCAAAAATATATACTCCTCCTGTTACACGGATAAATACGTTAGACTCCACCAGCGTTATACCAGGTTATATCGCGTGTGTTAATAATAACGACTAAAATGCTAAATACTCATATATAAGTTTCACTTTGGGTTTAATATCATAACAAGTAAGATAAACTTTTTACAATATTTCATTTTAAACAATATTTTTTATCATTTCTTCTTTAGCGAACTTGCAGTCTAGCCTCATTGCAGAATTTGAGCGACTTCAAATTTCTGGACAACATTATAAGTAGGCCCACACATAATACGGTATGAGGGTAACAGCAAGTGTCTCCCATACCATAAATTCATACTGTGTGTGGCTATCCAAATACATCCATCGACACCTTTTTTTCTCCGTTCGAATCTACAAACACAACACGGTAGTACCTCGAAATACGGCGGAATTTTTGAAGTAAAACTTCTTTACGCACGCTTGACTTGGGGAGTAAGCTGGTGTATGCGTGACGAGATCGTTACGAAAAGCGTGATCGGGTGAGGCGAACGGAAGTTGAGAGGGACATATAAATTAGTGAAGACAGAAAGAGAGAGAGTTATGTTTCGTATATTACTGTAGGGACAAGAGAGAGAGGTGCGAGCACACATTTTCTTTCTCTCTTTCTCTTATAGCCAGTTATGTTTCATATATCTAAGGCACAGTGCAAGCCTATTGTCAGTATCACACTGTAGGAGCAAGAGAGAGCAGTGCGCGCGCACATTTTCTTTCTGTCTTCGTCTCATAGCCAATGCATGAAATAAATATATATATATATATATATATATATATATATATATATATATATATATATTTATTTATATATATATATATATATATATATATTTATTTATATATATATATATATATATATATATATATATATATATATTATTTATATATATATATATATATATGCGAGTTTGCTAGCGTTATGCGAACGGTGATTTTTTGATTATTTTGTAATTTCATTTCGTTCTTAAACAATTTTATAAATTATTATTTTGTTCAATACATTAAATATTCTACGTTTAAAGTGAATAAAATTGCAAATTCATTTTGAAGTTCATATTTTGTGAATTTGGAGTTTTAATTCAGTCGTGTGGTCTAAAGCACACCCGTTTTTTTTTATTTTACAATATCATCTACAAAATTATATTGCCAAAAATGACAAAAATCATTTTTTACTAAATTATATTGTCAAAAATGACGAAAATGATTCTTTACAAAATTATGATGTCAAAAATTATTTTTTATAAAATTTTATTGTCAAAAATAAGCACAAAACTATATCCTTCTCCCCCTATCTCTCAAACTGCAAAATCAAAATTAAAAAGAAACAAGATTACTCGATGGTTCCTAAAATTTACAGGGAAACCATAGCCATGATACCAAATCTCATCATTTTTTTGAATAATTCACGACACTTACGCCTGTGAAATATATTGAAATGAGGAAAAGTATTATTAATAAATCTTTAATTTAACAAAAATACTAAGTACCATTAAATGTATCTATGCGCAGGAGTGCACGAGTGCGCAATTCCATATAGCAACAATAATGGACTGGCTGAGGATTCTTACATATTTTTATGGCCTAATAAAGACAAAAAGTATAATCTTTGCAATATAGTAAATTAAAAGTATAATCTTTTAATTTATTATATTGCATAATATTACGAAAAATATGAATAAATATTTAACACAGAAATCGATATATTTTTCTCGTGCATTTTTTCTGACTTGTTAGTTTGGAATGGATAATTTGGGTGTGCTTATATAAAGACCTGAACTATTATATAACAAGGCCATTTTTTGAATAACTTTAAAATACTGGCAATGCAAAACTTAAAGGATCATAATGGCAAGAGTCATTATAACAATTACTTATGAATGGATTTTCAGATTTCCATTTCATATAATTAGTTCTTATACAAGAACTTTTAAAACTTATCGATCTAGTCGAAAGTCCTTTTTTGAGTCATCCTACTTCTTGAAAAAAAATTGCAACGTATGAAAATAGATGTGCAATGCGATCTGAAAGAAGAAGTTGTAGACCAAGTCGGAACAGACGCACATCACTTTAGTTTACTATCTTGTATTTGATGAAAAATAGTCAAATAAGGTTATAACGACAAATTTAGAGAGGGAATATTTATTTTTTAATAAACATCAACGTAAAGTCACGTCAAGAACACTCCCATTCAAACAGACGTCTGCGTGTCGCACTGAGGCCGATCTCAACTCGCCAGACGCTGAAGCATTTGATCTCATTTCATTAAACAGATAATCATCTCTGTTTTGTATTTTTCTATGCGGAGGGCGGCCCGGCCTCCACAAAGCGCTTTGCCGTGACACTTTTCAAAATTGAAACGCCCCGCGCGAGCGAGACGACCGACGAGGAGATGGAGCGAGATGGGGTACGTAGGTCCTATTTGAGTTATGAAGTGGCTTTTTAAACCCTTTCAGCCCTTCTATCGAGCTTTTGTTCGGGCATCTTTTGTGTAAGCGTAGCTTGTTTGTGTGAAAATGTTTGGGTCTTTTTTGAATAATCTTTTTAAGTATTTATTTATAATGCGCGTACCGAGGGATTGAGCTGATAGTTCGGTGGTGAGTTATCGGTTTTAATATTGCATTAATATATTTTTGACTGCATTTGGTGGTTCATTTTAGGAAACCTATTAAATCTCACATTTAAGGTAGTTTCGATTGATGGACAAATGAAAATCACGAAATAGGCATCAATACGAATGAAATATCCGATAGCTCCTCACAGATTTCTTACAATAATGCCAGTGCAAACAATTAAATAACTAGTCACAGAAACCTATTTCCTGTTTTATATAATTTTTAAAATCCTGCTCTACTCATTATACAATTGAACATCTGTATGTGTACTTATTCGTCGTACTTGCCCAAACTCTCCCAATGTAATTTTAATTTGTGTCAGCTACCTGGCGTATCGAGACATTTTATAAGCTACGTAATATCATCTTAGAAATTAATAAATTGAAAATATATGACGATTCTTAAAAAATATAAAACGTCATTACAAAAACAGTAATTGAAAACATTGATCAAATCTGAGAAAATCGTGCGAAGACCTCCTGAAACTAAATGTTTTAAGACTTACAGATCTACTAAAATCATGTACCAAGGTGTTGTAACATAGTATGCAAAAAACTAATGGGAAAACATAGTTAAATATGTATTTTTAGTAGATCAGAACAACATCTCATTTACATGACTCTTCCTAACTACTTTTTAAATTTTCGTAATCGAATGGCGAATCCAAAAACCTTATAATTTCGTCATTCCATCCGTCCGTTCGTATGTCATAGCATCCTAGCTTTTTCAATTTAAAACTAATTGTGGTGAAATGTTTATAGTAAGATATAATTGAATTACGTAAATATACAGTGAAAAACAATGTTTTAATTATTTACGGTTCCTTACCTCAAAAGGAAAATCGGAAACCGTTTAAGATAACTCGTGCGACACGAAGAACCCGTTTAAGATAACTCGTAGAAACGAATCATATAAATCTGTACATATCTCAACAGCTGACATTGGAAAGTATTTACTTAAAAATGTTAAGAGGGCGCAATAGGCACTCAAAAGTTTTCATTTTAAATTCCATAAATAGTGTAGGGTATCGCTTGAAGGAGCTGGTTATATCGGAAAAATATTTTTCATAAATTTAAATATCTTCAGAGGTATACACAAAAATTGAGAAAATTTATATGTTCCACCGCCCCTCCACCCGCCTCATTGCCGATAATACTGAACCTAAAATTGTTAAAAAAATGGTTATTTAGAAGCCTACGCAAAGGTTGTAGGAAAACTATTAACGATAATTATAGAAAACATTGTTTTTTTAAATATTCGCGATGATACATATATTCCCCTTGTTTAATTGTGCTTCTTCTTCTCCGTCGTGATCAGCTTGCAGTATTGTATGGCCGCTGTTACTCGCCTCACGATGTCTCTCCGTCTCTCCCTATTTGTCGTCGCCCTGTTGCAATCATACAGGAGGTCGTCTACAGCAGACTTGATCTGATTGTCCACCGCATGAACGACCTCCCACGTGGTCTAGTGCCTTCTACTCTTGCGCAACAATGCGCTCTATGGAGCTACTATCTCTACGCATGACGTAACCGAAACGTAGACCCTAGACGTAACCGAAAACAAATTAGAATCCGAGTCTGAACCAGTGTTGATAGAAGTTGCTTGATACCGAGTTCTTGAAGTATAAAGATATTCGTGCGGAATTCAGTCCACGATATCCCAAGCATTTTTTTCGAACACCATATTTCCAGAGCATCTATTTTGTTCTTCTCAAGTATTCGTAGTGACCACGTCTCTGCGGCGTAGAGAAATATGGGGTACACTAGATTTCGAACGAGCCGGGTCTTAGTGGTCTTGCTAATGTTTCGGTCCCTCCATATTTTTTTTTCAATTTGTCCATAGCGTAACTTGTCATCGCCCTACGTCTCCTCACTTCATCCACGCATTCACCGTTGATAGAGATCCAGGCTCCAATACATGACTGGACTACTTCGCAGTTCACTATTTGAGTGTCTTCGGGCGAGTTATTGTTGACACGGTCAACAATCTTCATCTAATCATAATTGTACTAGGTATTATTAAATATTTGTTGCGCTAAGAAGTCCATATCAGTGATGACTTGTGATAAATAAGGCGATTTCACTACAAACAAGGTACGGAACCCTCGATATGCAAACCAGACTCGCATTTATCCTGTGTCTTATTGCTCGATTCTTAAGATACATCGAAGTTGGGCACGAATTTTTTTACATTCTCATTGTGTGAAATATGATTGAAGAAGTCTCTTAAATTTCAATAAAAAATGGTTAATATTATTTTCTGATATAATGTCTTCTTTACGGGATTGGAGTTTCCAAAGTAGTGTGAAGTGAAATTCTAATTCCATTCAAAAATTTAAAAAGAATTAGAAGAAGAATATTTCAATGTACAATTATATTGGTCATTATATTGATCATTGCTCACTAAGTTAATGCAAATCCGACGTGTACTTGGCCAATGATTTTATATACTGAATTTTATTTAAGAAGCTAACGTCACTGGAAGTAGGAATGCAGCCAAATATCAGCCACCTATGGAAAATCTTTAATCTTTTATAATCAACGGGAGTAGACAAACTAATACTAGGCAATCGGAATAAACGCTAATTATTTTGGCTGCCTATGTTCTATCTGTAGTAAAATATATTTGTATTAAATGCTTATTAATTATATAACACAATGAAATAACCTTTCAAGATAGTATTAGGTAGGTGTTATAAACGCGTAACATAATAGAATTCATTCCTTATATAAAATGGCTTGATGAAGTAGATAAGTAGACACTTGAGTACTACAGCGTTATCGATATGCATATTATATAATTTAGCCTAAGCAAACATATAACATTAGTACGCTAAGTAATAAGGCAAGCAAATACATTTGTGGCGTTAAGTAATTGGCTCGAACGCGCAAGGACATTGAACAAACTTATCTTTTATCACCCTTTTTCTTTACAATTGTGTCCTCCAACTAAAACGTGATGCTATTTTACAGTCGTATTATATTTAAGTAAATTGTAACTTGTATATATACAGAGGGACGCTTAAAAAAATTTATTTGAGTTTTGTCGCACGAAAAACGAATTTATTCAAACTCTTTTTTGTCTGCTTGTGTTAAGTAACATCTATAATGGAAACTAATTGGCCTGTAGCAAAAACTTAATAGGGAAGAATACACCGCTTTCTCTATCTGATATCAACGGTATCAAACTGGCTCTTGCCATTCTACTTTTAACGATATTAAATTTTACATCACCTCCTGACAAATTTGTTAAGATCATACTTTAGTCGCTCTTAGAATTGCTTTTCTTATTCAAATTCTAGCCACTATATTGAAATGAATAGTCATTATAACACAGAAAACACTCTTTTAGTCCGAATAGGATTTAAACACTCTTGTTTCGATTACTGTTCGTGACCTTAGATCGATAGACTGTAAAAAATATCTAATTTACTTGGAAACCAAAACCCTCCCAATGTATAATTTTATCTGTTTGTCTATATCTCTGTGAAAAAACTCTAAAATTACCGGACGGCTTGAGCTATTAATTGTGTGAATTTTTTCGACATTTGGAAAGTGTATCGAAAATGCAAAAAGGAACTTTCTCTGCATATTCTTTTTAACTACGTAAAACAATTTTTTTTTATTTGTGTGAATGTATCTAGGGCAAAGATTAACGTGATGAAAGCGAAACTGATCAAACAATTAAAAAAGTTCTGAATCAAACGATTAAAAAATGTACATTGAAACTTACACATTTGAAGTAAGTTTCTTTAACCCGAATGTGATATTGGCTACTATTATTTTCGGAACAAAGACGATACGTTACTTTTACGTCAAAATCACTCTGCAATCTTTATACGCTACTAGAATTGTCAACTGACAAGATTTCATACAAACGCTCTACTGCAGTAATAAATTAACCCAAAAGGTCATGCTAAGCATTTAGTAATGGATTCTATTAGAATTCCAAAAAAAGCCTTCATGTTTTCACTTCTTTGAAAAGATGTCCAACGAAACCTTTAGGTGTCATTTAGCTTAGAAAGTGCGGATGTAAACACTAAAAATAACTATTTTTAATGTTTACATCCGCAGTAAATAACTGAACAATAACTGCATCCAAATTGAAACATGCGGATTTATATGAACCATTATAATACCTTTTTCCAAATTTTTTTCAGATATATTTCTTAGTCTTTATACATAATAATCATAATGGAACGTTTTTAAAATAAAAATCTAGATAGAATTAATCATTGTAATGTTCTTTATCATAAAACAAATGTACTTCGTGAGAAAATGGAATGATCAGTCATTAAAATGTTATTTGTTATCTAATCATTTCTTCTTGCGTATCTCAAAACTTTCATAAGCCCTCCTAAATAACTCAAAGTAAAAAGAAAGTTTTAATATACTATTTAAACAAACCTGTCAAGTTTGAGTAGAAATTTCATTACGAGAAATCTTTACACACTTAATTACTTCTGAACGTTTAAAGATACATATTATTTCTATAAAGTCATTGAGCCATAATGGCGTGGGACATTTTAAATTTAGATTATTTTATGAAAAGTTTTCGAATGTTGCTGAAAATCTCAATAGCTGACGTTAACACAATCATGAAAAACAATTATATATTCTAAACATCATCATGAAAAACAATTATTTTTCGCAGTAATTATGCTGTGCTAAACATAACAAGTTTGATTAACTCTGATATGATATGACGGAAGACAAAAATAGTAATTTTCAAAAATTATTCATTACAAAGTATTATCTCGGTTAAAAAACTATTTTTCTTATTTCGGTAAGTACTGGAAAGGCAATGTTAATTTTTTTTGCATTTTTATATGTATTGTCTTTATGTTATCTTGATATTATAAGGCAAACAGTTCTTTTCCTATGTATTACATTATTTAATTTTGAGAACACACATATCCAAGTATTTTGAATACTTAATAAGTCAGCTTACACAATTATTATATACCTTAGAATATTGTTCCGTGAGTATTTTTGACCTCAGTTATGACGGTATAAACTGATTACAATTATTAATATTATTTTTAAAAAAGTATAAATATGTTGAATATCTCAATAACTATGAAAGGTAAATTCGTCGCTGTAAATTTGCATTAAATTTTAAGTAAATTTCTAGTAACGCCTTTTTACCGAATTTTAGCTTTAGCAGTTTCTGAGATAGGGGGAGAAACACACCTTTTGTGGACATTTTAGCAAATATATCTAAAACTAATTTACATAACATGAAAAAAAACGAAAAGGATTTTAGGAAACTTACGACAGCTCTTTAAACTGATATTCCATACAATACATGAAATGAAAAAAAACGAGTGTGCTTTAGACCACACGACTGAAGTAAAACTTCAAATTCACAAAATATGAACTTTAAAATGAATTTACAATTTTATTCACTTTAAACGTAGAATATTTAATGTATTGAACAAAATAATAATTTACAATATTGTTCAAGAACGAAATGAAATTACAAAATAATCAAAAAAATCACAGTTCGCGTAACGCTAGCAAACTCGCATATATATATATATATATATATATATATGTGTGTGTGTGTACATATATCTATATATATATATATATATATATATATATATATATTTCATGCACTAGCGATGTGAGGAAGAGAGAAAGAAAATGTGCGCTCGCACTGCTCTCTTTTGCTCATACAGTGTGATACAGACAATAGGCTTGCATTGTGTCTTAGATATACGAAACATAACTGGCTATGAGAGAAAGAGAGAAAGAAAATGTGTGCTCGCACCTCTCTCTCTTGTCCCTACAGTAATATACGAAACGTAACTCTCTCTCTCTTTCTGTCTTCACTAACTTATATCTCCCTCTCAACTTCCGTTCGCCTCGTCCGATCACACTTTTACGTTCGCTCTCGTCACGTATAGAAAGAAGTTTTACTTCAAAAAAATTATCGTGTTCCTCAAAAATATCCATATAAATATTATTATGTAAATATTTACTACCGAGATATATACGGGTTAGTAGGTATTTATTATCAAATATAATAGGTACTTATTATACATAAAACGGTTTCTGAGAAACCTGACTGTGACAGACGAATATAGGGATACACGATAGATAAACGGATACGCGAGTGAACTTATAAGAGTTTCATTTTCCCTACTGCCGCACATTACGGATCCCTAAAACATGTGTAAATTAAAATACATTACGAATCTGAAGGTATAAGTGTCTTCTTAAACAAGATAAGAGATGTAAGCAGTACCATTAAAGCGTATACTTTAATGGTACTGATATGAATAGTTCTATATTTGTATTGTTTTAGAAATTTCCTTTTAGGTCATTGCGTCACATGTAATTTTCGGTCAATTCAATTTATTTATTTTAGCAGAACGCTTTTCTAAATTTAATAAGATATTTTAACATAGATTAAAGTCAAATGGAAATATTTAAGAAAGTAAAAATATACTTTAATTGTACATCTATGATGTTATTTGATTGTACGTCTATGAAGTGAAGTGTATTTAATTGTATGTCTATGAAGCGAGAATACTCTATTATCATTCACAACGTTTAAATTTATATACATCGATAAAATCAACTTTGTCGCTGATATGTTGAATAAAATTCGGTTTACATATGTGTTAATGTAAATGAAATTTCATTCTGTAAATAATTTCAATACGTATACATGTATAAATGATATAAGAAGACCTTGTACAGTAAGACTATGAATTAGAAAGACAAATGAAGAACCAGTCTGTAAATAAAAAAAGTAGTGTACATCGTGCTCGTATGGTGTACATAATCACTCTATGATAAAAAGATAAAATGAGGGATATTTTATAGCTTTTGCTTTTAAACTGTCATTAGATAACCAACTTTATATCCTCGTTACTTAACGTCTCATATCTTAATCTCTCAAAGCCACCTGAGACAATAAATGAGCTTACGTGATAAATTAAGTATCGAATTTCCTCTACCCTCGTTTGAAAAGCAACAAATTTAAATCACCACTCGAAACCATCCAAAAAAATTACCATCCGCACTTGTAATTCCTATCCCGACCGCACTAACCTCCCATCCCATTCGAATCAGCATAAAAATATAACCTCTCCGCGCAGTCACAACAGAAGTTGCCGAACCGACGTCTCGCTTTCCGCTTTATCTCCGGCGGCGCGGTCTGGGCGGGAGCCGCCCAACTAGATTTATGGGCGGCCGAATAAATCACGCCACGGTGTCACTGCGAGCAGGGAGGGAGGGGAGGGGGGCGGGCGCGCTTATCCTAAATATCTAATATGTGTATGTTTGTGTGTGTATTTGGGAAAGAGAGACGGAGAGAGAGATAGCAGTGAGTGTCTTGGTGGGTCGAGGAATAAGATAGAGGTTATAAATATTAGGGAGCTTACTGGGGTTTTGAATGAGTATCGAATTTGCTTGTGGTGAATCCACATATAAAATGGTGTCATTGGTAATATAGGTAACAGGAGCCATAGTCACTGAAATATTTAATAATTCTAATATGATTACACTTAAGTTTAAATTTACCATCCTTTAACCATATGTACAATGAGACTTATTATAATCAACTTTTCAATAACTTGATGACCAGAATGGCTTAATCGTATAAGATAATTGTAAGGTTACCTAAGTAGTGAAATGAATGGAAAGGTTATGCAAAAGTTAAATGGGATGTTTTCAAAAAAATTAGATACTTGAAGCCAATGGATACTTCAGATTTTCATGTATGACAAGCCAATATATTCATTTTTACATCGAGGAAAAATACGTGTGATAATATATTATTTATGCGAGAATAAAATACAACACCAACAAAATAATTTATTAAAATGTAAACAATCGGTGACTCATGAATTTTACACGCTGTACAATAAAAGTCTATACAAATTTTATGTGATTTAGAAATTTAATCTAATATTAAAAGGGAATAGGTCTCAATAAACTTATATATATAATTTTTCCAACCGAGACACAAAATATTCATCTTATCTTTCCAAATGAAACCATCACACATTATAACACTTCGCGTATCACAGCATAGTTCCCCAAACTCTTAATATGTTGTTATTTTTAATTATATTCTTAATAATGACAATGTAAAAACACAAGAAAATAATTTAATGATGACATATACAAGTTTCAACCGTTACTTTCAAACAAAAACTTCATTATTGTTTTTGTTTGTTGCAAATCAAGCGACAACTTCACATCTGTCGCAACTTCAAGTTAAAATTAAGATTTTCTTCGAATTTCAATTTGAATACATTTTCATAATTATCTATATGTTGTGCAACTCTCATACTAAGTCCGAAAGGACAGGAGACCAAAGCCGTTGTGTGACTTTTTTATTAATTTTAATAATTATATACACTTAACAAGTTTATTTTATTACAATATACATAATAGTAATACTCTTATGTCATAATAATTCATCAATCTTATATCAATTTTTAAATATTTTGACAGGAAACACTGGCTTTTCGGCACATCCCTAGTCAAGTCACTGCTTGGAGCTAATTTGTAAGGAACTAGCTGTGCCTACGACTTTGCTCGCATGTAATTAGGAAAAAAATTGTGCGTCTCAGCTCCGACGCGCGAATGGTATTTACTCCTTAAATACGATTATCTTGGAATGTATAAAATAGTAAACACTGTATATAAATATCAAAACCATTAAATGTAAATGGAAATTTCTTTAATAAAAAAATGCTGACAATATAATTATTTTCAAGTAAAACACATATGAACAAGATCAAATTTTTACAACAAAATTAAAAACATTTATTAACGTCAAACTAAGAAGTTAACATTGAAAGAGGCTTTTTAATTTTTTAGTATAAAAGACACCAAATATTCACACATTTAATGATTACATTTTGATATAAACGGACGATAGTGTATCCCACTCCGTCATTGCGATTAAAACATAAGAAAATGACAGTATGTTTGTCACAATCCGCCATTGCGATTAAGGGATAAGAAAATGCCAAATAATCATATTGATTTATCACTCTAAAGATGCTTAGAAATGTTACGTGGAGAGGCCACCTAACGGTTACACTTTTATTAACGCTCTGAACTTTGTACGCTCTGAACTTATAATTTTACTCCTCATAAAACTTCTTACGGAGTTCTATATATGAAAATCGATTCTTCAGGAGTAAACTCCAAAAAATTTGTTGTTTTTTTTCTCTTATGTGTTGCTCCTGGGTATTTACAATTAATTTCATTAAAACCTGTCCAGTAAATTTTGCGTGATAACCACTCAAATTAATATACAGCTAGACAAAAATTCTAAAAGAAAGTTTTTCTAGCTTCTATTGTGATTGTATACGCGAAATCAATCATTTTTTATAAATATTTTCTATGTACAGAATTTACTCTGTTACAATTTTATTATATTATATGTTAGGGGCAAATGGGGTTAAGGGCAAAGGTAGAAAAATTAGAGAATGAGTTGGAGTACCTTAAAAGAGGACAGAGAGAAAATAATATTATTATATTTGGCTTAGAGGAGACAGAAACGTCTAAACTAGACTTAATACAAAAATTAGACGAACATCTCAAACAAGACCTTGAAATAAAGTTAGAAAACTCTGAAGTCAACAAAATACATCGTTTAGGGCACAAAAAACTAGAAGGTAATAAGTCGAGGCCGATCTTATGCTCGTTTGTAAACAATTGGAAGAAGACTGAAATTATTAAAAACAGGAAGAATTGAAAGCAAATTTACATCACCGAGGACTACCCAAAGGAAGTGCTGCAAAAGAGAAAATAGTTACAATCAGAGTTAGTAGAAGAGAGGAATAAGGGAAATATTGCCTACCTGAAATACGATAGACTTATAGTGAAACAGACCATTAACCAACAAGAGAAAAGGGTGAGAAAGACTTCTACTTCACCGACTGGTGGCACTAGCCAGTCAAAAAAACGACAAACTCGTTATCCAGCGATATTCAAAAGGTCATCTGGCTTTGTAGATGCGTTCGACATGACGCGGGCTAGATCGAACTCTCTCTCAAAATGAGCTGTCAATAAAGAACAATAGCAATTAAACAACAGCAAACGGAATCTAAAACCAACAACTGATAACAAAAACGTAACAAACCTCAAAACTTCCCCAACTCGACTGGTCATCGTGGGGAAAAGAGACCACAACCTTCCAACAAAAGAAGAAGACAAAGATAAACTGTACCTCAACCATAAGCACAAAGAATCGAAAATTTACGTCACAGCTTTAAATGTCTGTACCTTGAGAGAAGAAGAGGATTTAACAGAACTAATGTGTGCGCTAGAACACTCATGATCGAACAGAATGGAAAAAGTTGGAAGAGGCCTTTGCCGACTGGCAAACGGATCCACAGAAAATAAAGAAACAGGAAATATTAAATTAATAAAATAGGATTATTTTATGTTATATTTTCTTTAATTTTAAGTTTGGTTATATAAAGAATTGTATAATAGATCCAAATAAACGGGCTAAATTATTATTATTATTATTATTATATGTTACAATTTTATTACACCAAATGTGATAAGAAACATAGCTAGGGAAAAATTACATAGAAGATGAGAAATTTAATTAATTTCGCCAATAATGAATAAATTTAAAGTTAGAAATTAATAATTAGAAAAGAAAAAAAAATATTCAGAATGTTAAACTTATCATTTTGAAATCAGTATCGCGGAGTAATTCAAAATTAAAAAAAAGAAAGTAAAATTGTACGCACACAAAAGAACACGAAGAAACAGGTTAATCACATATATTTTATATTAAATTAAGAATGTTCTATTGGCATAAAAGAACTTCCTGACTTTTTAAGACACGTCGTCATGTCATTTATGTCATTTATGGTGAAATAAAAAAAACGTAAAAATTAAAAGCAGTCTGTACTGACAAATGAAAACTTTCCTACGCATCGTCGGTTTCTCTATTGTTAAATTTGTTTAACTCATTTTTATGGAGTTGTTTCAATATTATATTTCTAACACTCGTTTAGTCGTTTTGTGTACTGAACAAACCTAAAATGAGTTTTAAAACAAAAAGCTTTTATATGCTTGCACTTATTAGAAATATGTATTTTTGACAATAATACAAACTATTCATTGTAGTTTTAATTTGACATTTAACTCTTCTTATTTCTTTACATTCATTTTCAGCTCAAAGTATTTGAATTAAATGTTGTCTTCTGTGCAGGCTCCGCCGAGGTGACGGAATCTTTATTTGCTGGTCCTTTCCTTGGATTTATTATTTATGGCCAAATGTAATTCAATTAGTCTTTTCAAGGTCAAATTAGTTGGAATAACTAGAGCACAATCATTATTCTGTCGCTAAGTGAATTCCGAAGCTATTGTGTGCGACAATCGATTTGTGCAACTACTCAATGCTGTCCATTAAACAGAACATGAATTTATTTCGCATTATTGAGTTAATAAAAATAATAGAGTAATGTAATAAAATAGTCATAAATTTTGATATTTTTTAAAAATTATTCTTCAATTCGAAAATGAAACACAACTCTATTTCCTCTTCATCTTTATTATCGCTTTTAGCCGATCATAGAATGAATTATTTTCAAGGTTTTGAAAATGCTCAAAGCGGTAAGACATTAAAGTGTACATATAGAATTATTTTAATTTTCGTCAAGAGAAGGTTAGATGAAGTTTTCATAAACAATCACAAATAAAATTGTAGGTAATATGCTCTGTACGAAATATTGTAAATACTAAATGTACGTGACACAACGCGTTCAAGTTTCAATTGTTTATTTTTTTCACCGGCGTGCATACTTCATTCCATTCCAATTTTCAATGTACGTTTCAGAGTATCTCGCCACTTCTCCTCATAGCCGTATAATCAAATCAGTCCATTGTTGAATACTCTCGATTTCATACTCATAATGATTCAAAATCATCTTTAACAATGTTATATCATAATGCCTCTTGAATTCCGTAAACACAATCCATCCCAGGAGAAATTCATGGCCATAATTAGGGAGAAAGACTTAACTGCAAATCTATAACGCCGATGAATCGAACTTGTATTGGAAAGTGTTACCAGATAAAATTTTGGCTTCTGGGTAAGAGAGAGTAGTGCATCAGGTTCAAATATGTCGAAGGAAAGGATCACATTTATGCCATGTGCGAACGCAAGCGAAACACGCAAACTGACCCTACTGTTTGTTGGTAAAGCACGAAGGCCACGTGCATTTTCATTAGTTAAAAAAAACAAAGGCCACGTGCATTTTCATTACGTAAAAATTACCAGTTCATTAAGCAGGTCAAAGAAGTGCTCGGGTTACAAAAACAATATTTTTAGACTGGCTGAAGGTGCATTTTATTCCCGAAATAAAGAAATATTTATCGGAAAAGAACCTACCGCTAAAGGCACTTTTTTGCTTCTTGATTCATTTACACCATGGCAATTTTACTGTTTTACACGTGCCGCCTAACTGTATAACCTTACTTCAACGCATGGAACAAAGCGTAATCCTGAACATACATACAAAAAACACTCCTGCTTCAAGTTTTTGGACGGCATGAAATTGATACAGAAAGCACTTTATCTGAAATCCTTAAAAAAAGCAACATGAAAGATGCTGTATTTTGTCTGGCTCAATGTTGGCAACAAGTGTCCTCAAATCTGATCAAAATATCTTGGAAGCTTCTGTGGTCCTCGTTATTTGAACCAGATTGAAATTCTGGCCACGATCTGGATGACTTTGGCCCTGAAGATAATCTTCCATTAAACATTTTCTGTAATAAAGGCTTTTCAGAAGAGGAGATTAACAATTTCCTATGAAGCAATGGCTACGTTGATTGTCAAGAGCCTTTAACTGATGAAGACATAGTAAGATAAATACTAAATGAGACTGATAGCAAAAACGAAGATGTAGAGGAGAAAATCCGATGCAATTTCTAGGATTTCACATACTAGAGTTGTGTCTGTATTAAATGAATGCTTGGAATGGGCGGATCAATAGATATTTCAATTTCAGAAAAAAATTAATTGCGTAAATTGAAGGATAATGAATTTTCTTTGTCATTAAACACTATTCGTCAAAGTACTATACTATATTTTTTTACTGTACTTAAATTTGACTTAAAATTTGTTTTAAGTCAATTTTAAAGACCAAGATTTTTATAATTTCATTTCAAAAAACATCTTTCAAAATATCTACATACAATAATCTAAATACCTCATTAATTCGAACAAGGTATAAATTTTGGGTGTGCTTGGTTCATCGAGGCTCTACTGTATATTAACAGAGAAGAAATTCCGTATTACAATTTAAGTTTCACTTAATTTTCCCTAACAATTTCGTTTCACATTAAGACATCTTCATCTTCCTCACAGATTTATTTTATAATTTATTATTCTTAACAATCCATAAGAAACTGTAAAATAAGTATAGAAGTATGTTTCTTAGATTTATCGAATATTCATTATTTGATAACCAATAACGTATTTTAGAACAAATTAAACGAATAATAAGTAATAACCATAGAGAATCATTGTAAATCCACGTAAATGCAAATGGCAACACCCACATTAAAAATAACAAGAAATTCAAAAAACGAAGGCGGCATCCGAAACGAACCGAGCGGCGCCGAAGTTGGCCGAACGCCAGCCAATCAGATAGCGCGCCCACTGCCGCCAAATAATTGCACTGCTCTGGACTTGTTGCGATGCTCGAAGTTGCGTCGCGCTGCAGGTGGAAATGGATTTTACATTTGAAATAAATAAATGTTATGATGGCATTTAATTTTCTTTTATTATTATTTTCTTTTCCAAATATACCGAAAACTTTTTAATTACCGTATTAAAAAGTATAAATTATAATATGATATTTAAATACACTGAATAAATTTTCTACTTTTGTTTTTTTTTCCTTTATTTTATACAGTGAAGTGAAGAAAATAATCATTTGTAATAAATATACCAAAAACAAACTCATTGCCACAAATATAAAGATAACAAAATAATAAAAGTGAGAATATGAAGCACCATTATTATTACAATATGCTACAATATTTTGTATTACTATTCGCGAATAATATATATATATATATATATATATATATATATATATATATAAATAATATAATAATTTATATTTAATCAGCAAGTCATAATAAATACATTAATCGTAATAGTATGAATACAACAGCAGGTAACCCTAACTACAGATACACAATCATGATTTAAACATTTATTCCATTAGATAACATTGGCAGAGAAAATTAAAATCTCAAATAATATTCGCTAAGTTGTAATAATTAGAAAAAAAAATGTCTATATATGGATCGAACTACTTTGAAAATGACTTGATTAAAAATGGAACTATGATTGAAATTAAAATGAAATTTAGTGAGCACATAACAAAATATCATTTTCGTGATCTTCCACGTTTTGGAAGTTATTCCAAATATTATTTAAAATGATTAGTAAACTAAATATACTAAAATAATCTTCCTGTTATTATTTATACTTTATCATAAATAAAACAAACATACTCATCATCCTTAACAGCACCACTATCCACCATTTGCATAGGTACTTAGCTCTTTACAAAATGGCGTCCGGCGCAGTTCCAGACGCACGATGCCCGACGCGATCTGGCCCAACCCTGTTGATATAGCTCCGTCTCTAATAAGAAAGCGAACAAACGGATACATTGTATCAAAACATGGATATTGCTTTTTAAGTGTATCTTAGCATTTATCGCCCCGTGTAGAAAGATTTACACTCCATATAGGTATTTGCTCTGGGTTATTAGGAACATAGAGGGTGTATTATTCTTTATAAATTATACCCACTTTACTCGGTATTAGGGGCACAACTGCTACAGTTAAATTTATTGCTTCAGTACTTAGATACGTGAGTTCAAAACCGCAATCCAAATAATCCACGAATATGTATATATATATATATATATATATATATATATATATATATATATATATATATATGTATGTATATATATATACATATATATATATATATATATATTTATATATATATATATATATATATATATATATATATATATAAATATATATATATATATATATATTCTTTTTCCATTTTCGTTAATTTAGTTATTTTTTTAACTTTCTCATTTAAAACAAAATTATTATAAATTGATTATTTGAAACGTATTCTAAGGAGATCTTGATTCCCGCATTGACATGTATTGCATTTCAATTGGCGCCAAGCTCGAGTCTTGTCGAATATTGTAATAGCGTTATAATGTACAAGTAATTACAACGCTGTAAATGATAGGATTGATAGATGAATCTAATTATAAGAATTAATTTGTTCAATGGGCCATAATTAATTGCAAAATAATTATATTCTGATAAGAGATAAAGTTATATAATAAAAGGATAAAATCTGATCCTCCATGATTGCTGAATAGCTGTATACAAGTATATTTTTACGTATGTATTCCTTTATGTGTGCATTACTTACGTAAATTATACAGACTAATAGAGAGCTGTCCACCAATACTCTTTAAGAAAACGTATATTTTATTTATATTCCCTAAAATACCTAGATATTTAAGGAGGAAAACTTGTTTCGTAAAGGCTCGTACACTTCAAGGCGCTTCGGGATAAGAGAATATCATTACGCTTTGAGCTGTCGAAACATTTAAAAAAAGGGAAGTGCATTGATTGTTTTCTTTATTTTTACATAGTGCAAGTTTATATGTTGAGAAAATATACCGTAATGAAAAGTGAAACATACAGGTAGTGAAGAAAACGAGCGACAGATTGATATATATATGAGGAGACGTTTTTAAGTTCGCGGCAAGAAGTGAGAATAAAAATAATTATTTTTCTTTTTCAATATATTCACCTACTACCCTAATACATTTCATTCAGATCTTTCAATTAGCTTATGTATACCTTCATAAAAAAATGTTTCTTCTTTGTTCTTCACTTCATCGCTTGAAAACTTCTTTCCACGAAGTTCTTTTTTAAGGTCTGGGAACAAATAATAATCACTGGGAGCCGGGTCAGGACTGTAGGATGGGTGTTCCAAAATATCGAAGCCCACCTTTTGCAGGGCGGCCAGAGCAACGCGGCTCGTGTGAACGGGCGCGTTGTCATGCAAAAGCAGGACACCTTTGGTCAATTTTTCCCTTCTTTTTTCTTTGATTGCTTCTTTCAACCTCTCTAGAATTGACGCAAAGTATTCTACGGTTATGGAAACACCTTTATCTTTATAATCCGTCAACAGGATCCCTTCTGAATCCCGAAAGACTGTCACCATGATTTTTCCAGCCGACTGTGACACCTTAAACTTCTTGGGTGGTGGTGTGCCTTTTTTGTGTCACTGCATTGAGTTTTGTTTGAACTCACATTCATAATAATGAACCCAAGTTTCGTCTCCAGTAACAATTCGACTCAATAGTCCATCCTTGACTTCACTACATAGGTCCAAAAACGCGTGAGAACACTACACGCGGCGTTGTTTTTGAGGCGGTGTGAGCATTCTCGGCACTTTTCTTGCGCTTACCTTTGTCATGCCTATCATGGAGAATTTTAAAAATTGTTGTATCCGATACTCCAACCATCTCTGCAAGCTGTTTCTTCTTTAGTCTAGCATCTTCCAATACTAATTTTTCAAATTTTTCAATAATTTCCGGACAAGTCATTTCGATCGGCCGACCGGGGCGTGGGTCGTCTTCAAGTGAGTCTTCAAAAGAGACTATACCACTTGTAAATCATGGTTTTACCCGGGCAAGAGTCCCCGTAAAACTATTTTTCCGTTCAAACCATCTTTCCGTAGGGTTCGAACCGCTTTCCTTGCTTGGTAAGGAAATTTATAACGGCGCAGTACTCGATTTCTTCCATAGTTTGGACTTTCTTCCAGATTGAGTTGTTCATTCGACAATAGTTCAAAGACTGATGATCCAATTATGATAAAACTTGGTACTTATACTAATAATGAGTTACTTAATTAGCTATCATTCCGTTAATCACCTTTACTAATTTCCTACCTTTCCATTCCGCGAACTTGAACCCCCTCGTATATATATATATATATATATATATATATATATATATATATATATATATATATATATATTTATATATACATATGTATTTATATATATATATATATATAAATGAAAAGTTGACAGTTATTAATTTCCAAAAAATAAAAAAGTACCATAAGTTTAAGGCTTAAAGATAGTGAAACACTTTTTAAGTTGATTATTTTTTATTTTGACATGATTTAAGCGCCGTAATTTATTATTTTTTTGATGCATTCCAAATTTTTATTTTTCATTAATTTAATTTCATTAATACACGTTTATTCTTGTATGTAGATGATAACTTCATTGTGAAATTAGAGAAAAATTGTTAAGAATATACAAATTTGAAGATATTTTTCGTGTTCTTTTTCGAATAGATTTTTTAATAATAAATAAACGCGAAACGCAATGTATTTTCAATACCTCATTTTCAATATATATTCTTTTATATAATATGAAGAAAATTATATATGTTAAATGCGTAATGATTAATGATAACTTCATTGCGAAATTAGAGAAAAATTGTTAAGAATATACAAATTTGAAGATATTTTTCGTTTTCTTTTTCGAATCGATTTTTTAATAATAAATAAACGCGAAACGCAATGTATTTTCAATACCTCATTTTCAATGTATATTCTTTTATATAATATGAAAAAAATTGTATATGTTAAATGCGTAATGTTTAATGATAACTTCATTGTGAAATTAGAGAAAAATTGTTAAGAATATACAAATTTGAAGATATTTTTCGTGTTCTTTTTCGAATCGATTTTTTAATAATAAATAAACGCGAAACGCAATGTATTTTCAATACCTCATTTTCAATATATATTCTTTTATATAATATGAAGAAAATTGTATATGTTAAATGCGTAATGATTAATGATAACTTCATTGCGAAATTAGAGAAAAATTGTTAAGAATATACAAATTTGAAGATATTTTTCGTTTTCTTTTTCGAATCGATTTTTTAATAATAAATAAACGCGAAACGCAATGTATTTTCAATACCTCATTTTCAATGTATATTCTTTTATATAATATGAAAAAAATTGTATATGTTAAATGCGTAATGTTTAATGATAACTTCATTGTGAAATTAGAGAAAAATTGTTAAGAATATACAAATTTGAAGATATTTTTCGTGTTCTTTTTCGAATCGATTTTTTAATAATAAATAAACGCGAAACGCAATGTATTTTCAATACCTCATTTTCAATATATATTCTTTTATATAATATGAAGAAAATTGTATATGTTAAATGCGTAATGATTAATGATAACTTCATTGCGAAATTAGAGAAAAATTGTTAAGAATATACAAATTTGAAGATATTTTTCGTTTTCTTTTTCGAATCGATTTTTTAATAATAAATAAACGCGAAACGCAATGTATTTTCAATACCTCATTTTCAATGTATATTCTTTTATATAATATGAAAAAAATTGTATATGTTAAATGCGTAATGTTTAATGATAACTTCATTGTGAAATTAGAGAAAAATTGTTAAGAATATACAAATTTGAAGATATTTTTCGTGTTCTTTTTCGAATCGATTTTTTAATAATAAATAAACGCGAAACGCAATGTATTTTCAATACCTCATTTTCAATATATATTCTTTTATATAATATGAAGAAAATTGTATATGTTAAATGCGTAATGATTAATGATAACTTCATTGCGAAATTAGAGAAAAATTGTTAAGAATATACAAATTTGAAGATATTTTTCGTTTTCTTTTTCGAATCGATTTTTTAATAATAAATAAACGCGAAACGCAATGTATTTTCAATACCTCATTTTCAATGTATATTCTTTTATATAATATGAAAAAAATTGTATATGTTAAATGCGTAATGTTTAATGATAACTTCATTGTGAAATTAGAGAAAAATTGTTAAGAATATACAAATTTGAAGATATTTTTCGTGTTCTTTTTCGAATCGATTTTTTAATAATAAATAAACGCGAAACGCAATGTATTTTCAATACCTCATTTTCAATATATATTCTTTTATATAATATGAAGAAAATTGTATATGTTAAATGCGTAATGATTAATGATAACTTCATTGCGAAATTAGAGAAAAATTGTTAAGAATATACAAATTTGAAGATATTTTTCGTTTTCTTTTTCGAATCGATTTTTTAATAATAAATAAACGCGAAACGCAATGTATTTTCAATACCTCATTTTCAATGTATATTCTTTTATATAATATGAAAAAAATTGTATACGTTAAATGCGTAATGTTTAATGATAACTTCATTGTGAAATTAGAGAAAAATTGTTAAGAATATACAAATTTGAAGATATTTTTCGTGTTCTTCTTCGAATCGATTTTTTAATAATAAATAAACGCGAAACGCAATGTATTTTCAATACCTCATTTTCAATGTTTATTCTTTTATATAATATGAAAAAAATTGTCCGAATATAATTCGTGCTAAACAGCACTTGTTGCTTTATAAGTACTGGGAATATAGAAGAAAAGCAACAGTAGGTATATGAAAGAGAAACAAAACTACCTAATTATATTGTTCAAGAAGTGAACTAAGGAAAATGACTTTAAAATACATACATTTTTGTATGCTATATTGATTAGTTCACGTCATAACTTTTCATTATTTGCAATAAGAATGTACCAATAAGAACCAACACCATGGATGTTGCTTTAAACATTGTAGACCTTTTCAAGTTAGTGTAGCTGTAAGTCTGGTTTAGTGAAAATGCGAATTTCCCATTTTATTTCAAATAAAAGAATATACATAAAACGACTTATTTAAAAAATTAAAGCCTTGTACTTGATTATTTCATTATAATAATTGAAATATGCACTTTCTATGGGAAAAGGCCTGTCAATTTGTTATCAAACATAAATTTCATAAACTCTCTTTATGCGACCTTTTTTGCGCATTTTAATATTTTTTATTTTTGTTTTCTTTTATATCAAGTCCTGTCCGTATGAGTCCTAAAATTTGCAAGTACTTAATTTTTTACCTATATTCTTTCATTTAAACTGAAAAAAGAAGGAAAATTTGCATTTTTGCTAAACCAGACTCGCTCCTTAGTGTTTTTCATCCATAAAAACTCAACTTAATTGACCTCAGTCATCAAGTATTTCTTTCACTACATTCATTCACGTGTTAGCTCTTTCTTCTTTAGCAAGATACGTTTTCTTAGGTTTATATATTTTCTTTTAAAACTTTCCTACGCTATATTTATATATTTTTTTTAATTTCTAAAACTCTTACTTTCAAACTAATCAAGTCACCTAAAATTAATTTTATTAATAATAATCTTTTTGACATCGTTTTGACATTTTAATAACATTATTTTGAAAAACGGTTAATTTTTCGTCTCTCGTTTATCCTATAAAATATAATAAATATTTCCTATGTATATAAAAATATTATTTTATTCTTCGTTAGGGCACGATTTATTATTTCAGTCGTATTTATCCATCATCTCGTATATTCTTCTAACTTTATTCGAAACTGAAGGTCGTAATTGAAATATATAACTATGCCACGAACCTTTACTTCACACACATTTCTTGAGAAAAATTGAGGTTAATCCATTTTTATGTCACTATATATAAGCAACACGCTATTATATATAACTACTGTGTAAAATGCTGACGACAAAAAGCTTAATCGCCAAATCCTGAAAGCCATCCATAACGCGCCAGATATAAGTTAATGCTTCATAATGAGCATCGGCCTAGAACACAGACGGCATCGTAAAACGGCCGATACCGCAAAAAGCGGACAGATATCAATAACGATACAAATCATTAAGAGTTATGCCGTAAATAAAATACGATACAAACACGAAAATCCGAAACGATGATAAGACCCGTATCCCGCCCGTTGTAACTCATGTGCGCAGAGGACTCTCAGAAGCAAAACGTCATTTATTTTTTGCGTCGTTCAATTTTAGAACACCATGAGATCTATGACAACAAAGTTTGAGGTGTAAATAAAAAGTTACTCTATGGCACAAAAAAACTGTCACTATATGTGGGTAGGAAAACGCTAATATTGTCATTGAACTCTGATAACAATTTTACCATTTTATATTTATTGAAATATACAAACATTTACTGTTCTCAATATATCAATCTGACAGATTTATATATTGAGAAATAGATGAACGTTTTTCTTAACAAAAAGATATCCATATACTTACTTTATATATTGACATAAAATTTGATGTAAGTAAAAGGAGTCGACTAACAGCCATAGTTAATCAGGCTTTTTTGTAAATATCAATGAACGACAGTGTAAATGCATATATTAAGGCTACAAAAGAAAGATTAAACCACGAGCATATGATTGAACTTGTTGAGTGTGGTACAAAAATAACATATAACAATAAAATTATATAAAGTATACGAATGCAAACAAATAGTTTATTTTAACATAGCATTAATTAAAGTAAAATTAAATAATGGTTATCAATATTATTTAGTCTCGTAACCAAGATTCGTAACCGAAAGCGTAATTGATTTCGGATGTAGCCGATAATCTGGGTTACGAGACTAAATAGTACTGAAAAATGCACAAAAAATGCATAAAAAATGTATACATTTTTTATACATGAATCAATTTGGTCCGCTCTTGTGCAAAAAGTGGGACTGTTTTCGCCGTTGTCCTTTTCATTGATTTATGCTGATTTCGGTAGTTTATGTGAAAATAGAATGAATTCTTAAAAAGTTTCACAAACAAAATCTGTACACAAATCTTAAAAACGAGTTTGCAGACTCATCATTAAAAGTGCCCAAACGGAATGCAATGAAAACCGAGATCGATTGCTAGTAGATGTATAAAACTGGAATATAAAAAAAGAAAGTAATCGTAGAAGTAAATTGGAAACTGTAATTAAGTGACTGTAATTAAGTTAACACACTTAAAATGTAATCAAGTGCATCCCGTTATTTACTTTAAAAAGAAAATCAATCGCAGAAATTGAAGTAACGTATTTTAACCTACTCTGTCATTAAGAACCATTAAGGGTCTAACTCTATCATTAAGAACCATTATGGTTTAACTCACGCAAAAATTATATGCACCTAAATTTTTAAGTATGCACTTTAAGTATGCTTACATACCGCAATACGCGGTATGCAAGTGAATAGAAACAGCACTGCATAAAATTTCACTGGGAAAGATTTAAATATTCATATAAGAGCTTAAAAACTAACAAACGTGCATGAAATAGGTAGATTTTGAAAAGTAAAAGGGAGAAACTTAGGGCTGTCCGATGTAGCAGGATTAGCTTACTAATTGCTACTGTGGAGAAAGGCTTGATTGTTTAGATTTATTTACTTTTATGTATGTACGTTTTACTTTTTATGTGAAAAATAACCAAAATTCCACACTAACCACTTTAATTGTATTAATTAGAATTAGTAATGGACATATATTAATGCGATTGATTTATAGAACACAACCATGATCTTAGAAAAATAGCTTCAATTCTATAATATCTAGACATTTTAATTTAATCAAACCTTTCACTTTTTATGGTTCAAAACTCAGTTCAGTTTTCATCACGGACTGGTGTGTATTGTTCTGAACGACAAACATAACTACGGCTGCAATGCTCAACAAACTTAACCAGTTTATTTTTATCTGTCTACTCTTTCTATACCATATGTATGATTATATGAGTAAGGATATAATCATAATGACATGCATTGCAGACAACTTTATGGTTTAATAACATTGATAATCATTCAATATAATTTATATAACAAACTGGTTTTGTAAACTTATCAGAAGAAATAACAATAGAAGCCTGTATGTCTGTATTACAATTTTGTTCTCGAGTATGCAAGCGGAAATCGGGCATTATTTCAGAGTTTTGTTATTTTTTTCGCTATGGAAATTAATTGTGCTAAAATTTCATTAAAATTTTTTCAATCAGGGAAATTCGTTTTAAGCACGATGATTGATTGTCGATTTTTAAATGAACATGGCCGTGGATGACGAAAGGAAAGTCGCGCAGTTTTTCTGTGTTTTCTTTCAATTTTTTTTTTAAAGGAAAGCAGTATTCGCCTATAGAGGAGTTTCTAAATGTCGTACTTATCGTTTCACAGAAAAATAAAACCACCATTCATTTTTATTGAAATCACTTTTTGGAAATTCTAATTTTAACTAGAAAGTTTAAATTCAACTTAATTTACAAATGTTTTCATCTTTATTTGTACTACAGTATTAACAAAATAGTAACAATGAAATGTTAAAATCTACATATCGAAGAAAATGTCCCTGATGTCGAATCTCTTCACGAGACCCCCAGTTCCCATGCGACTGTATCGACTCACCACCCGTCAGATCCAACAACAAACAACTATCTACCTATCTCTGCTCCCTTCCACACTACCCTCACGAGTGCCTAGAACCGACCAGCACACAACAACGCCGCTCCAAGGCGCCCGCCCTGCTCCAGGAAAAAAGGCCCGAGCGAGAGGACCGACCCGCCCGCGAGACAGAAGGCAGAAAAGCTGCGAGTTTTTATCTCCGACCATAAATTTTATTCGTAGCTTGATTTACTGCATAGATTGCCATTTGCCTCCGTCGCTGTTTGTGTTGGTGGCTGGGATATAGCGGGCGGTGGCTACCTAGCTAGCTGTACTGCGTTGGATTGTTTAGGTACGGCCGGGGATGGCGAATTACTTAGTGCGCGCGGGAGCAACTATGGATAGGCATTAGAAAAACGAATTGTGATAAGCGTTTCTATATTATGTGTCGCTGCGGGGGCCCCGCGTTGGGTTAGTCGATGTCCTTATCGGATCGTGAAAGAAATAAAGAATTTTATGTGAGAGAGGTTGGTTTGCGCCATAATCAAAAGCATATCGGATGATTAAAAGCTTTTTATTGAAAAGCTCATTTTTTTATATACAACACTTACGTTATAGCAAAAAAATAGTAATTTAGTTCTATATGTTTACCGCGCCTACTTGCGTTTATTTCTTTTCATACTACAATACAATCAAATGCTTTATCTTACCCGATACCCGCGAAGTAAAAGACTAATTCTCAGTAAATAATGAAAATTACATATTCAGGGCCTAATACAACCGCTGTATAAAAGAAAATGACGACCTTTGAACAGATGAATTTCCAGGAACATAGTTACAGTATAGTTTCATAACTATTTCCAAGTGAGTACGCGTACGTAAACGAGACAGTTACAGAGTAATAGTTACTCGCAGGGTGGTAACTATAACATGTCCTGTTTATGGTTGTAACTATAACATGTCCCGTTTATGGTTTATAATTTCACGGTTGCAATTAATTAAAACTGCAAATGTATTGAACGAATTAATAATTCACTTTTACTCATGAGCCACTGTGCAAAAAAAAACTTTTAACATTTTTTTTCCTAATTTTGAATAGTTTTAAATTTCTATTGAAAATGAAATAATTCAAGAAATAATTTTATTATCCTACTAGAAGTACCTTGATTTATTTATAACCGACGAAGTGCTCTAATCTAAAGAAGAAAAATGACATTACTTAAGACACTATATTTTTTCGTTTTTCTTGTTAATAAAATTGATTATAAAAAAAACGGTTGTTCATTTAATAGTACATTTCCAGAAAGAAAAAAATATAAGGTCCAATATTTTAATACAAATATTATGGAACTTAGAAAAAGTTTGTTATTTAAAATATTCAAAATAAAGGATGAAAGGTCAAAAAGCAGTTTTTTTTACTCTGGGGATATCGATATTTGTATTAGTATATTTGCAAAACAGGGTTGGCAGTATTAAAAAATATAATTAGCACGTCATTACATTAGCACGAAAAAAAAAATTATGTAAACTTCCTTCAATATGGGAAATCCTTATCCCAGTATCAAAAACGAATGCAACTCGATGCCTCACTAGTTTCCTGTTTACGTGCAAAAGGTAAAGTCAATATCCGGGTACATAGTTACACCTCAGAAGGTGGTTATAATCACCAATAAGTGTCAAATACGGTATTTGTCACTTTCGAATACTGCAAAATGAACATATGGATAACAACTGTTCATATAATTTATTTTTGTTTTTTAGCATAGGCGCAATCTCATAACTTGTAACCCTTTATTTTTTATGTATCCAATATGTTGCAATTAACTAATTATATCAAGGAAAAAGTACTTTAACATTGCATTCAGATAAAATAAATGATTAGCCTAACAAAAATAATGTGAGTTTGCCTTAAATGCCTTAACATAACCATAATTTTAAAAAAAATGGACAACTAAATAGAATCGGGGAAAAATTATGGAAACAATTTACGTCATTCTTTCCAATTATGATCTTATTTATTTATTTATGTACTTTAATGTATCGAATTGATACATATGGCGGACTTTTCCCTACGAGAGCAATAACTTACAGCCAACCAGAAAATTAGTCCAGCCCCGTTCGACGAGCGACCGGAAATCGAACCCGGGTCCCAACGGTACACCGCGCTGTCAAAGGCCGTATGTCTTGTGATCAATCTAACACATCACGGCGACGATTTAATTTATATCAAAGAATGAAAAACTCAATCAATAGCCAATACTTAAAATGATTCAATCTCTCAAAAATTTCGATGCTTATAATGACCTATAAGATACTAAATAAAAAAATTTACCTATATATCTGCTAATATGTGAGACCCTAATTGCATATTACTTCCTTATGCGTTATAACATTAACAACACAACACAACTCATATACATTCAGCAAATTCGCAAAATCATCAAGAATCGCAATAAACTGAATTTTAACATGTCATTCACACAATATATTTTCAAATTCTAATTCGCGCAGACTGACAAAGAAATCACTAAATACGGAACTGACAATATTTAGTTTTACCCGCAAAATGCCCAAAACGGAACCCATATTCATATATTACATTGCAACATAAATTTGTAACGTTCCATAAAAAGTGAGATAAAAGCAATATATAAAAAAGCAAACCTCATCTTAAATGAAATTGATGCTGTACAGAACCGTATAAATTCTACCTACCCATGTTTTTCCTTCATAACAGAGGCATAGACAAAAAAAACCCCTGAATATAAGAAATAGGCCTCGTAGGTAAATACATAAAATATCTATAAATATCTCGAATTTGCTGGCAAAATTTGTCATGTTTATATAAAATACGACACGTAGATAAAGATCATTTGCGTTACAATACGAATATGGGCAAAAGAAACAATGTAGATTTTATTTCTGACAGATTTCCAACAAGCGCTTGCGACCGTAAGTAATATAGATTTTAGCGAGAAGAAGCTTTGAGAAAAAGAAAAAAACGAAAGTGGAGCTGTCAAAGTTATAGCATGAGTATTTAGTATTTTACGTAGTACCTAACATATTATGTTATGGGCATTTGAAGCGGTCTTGCATTTAGTATTATGGTGATGTTTTATTTCTTTATGCGTGTATTTCACTTTTGTGCTGCCGTATTGACAAATAAGTAGGATTTGCTCGTCACAATAGTGAGATTAGTGAATATTGTAGTGCACGCCCGCATCCATTGTTGGCGCCTTTTTTTGCGGACATTTGGCGCCACTGGAATATTTTGTTTCGTATTTTATTGTGGTGTTGAGAGCGGTTGTTACTGGCCGTTTGTTACATTATTGCATTAGATGGGCACTCCATTTTATCTTGAGTGCAGACTTTGTGAGTTATTGTAACGTATGCATTGTGTATGTAAATTCGAAATGCTTATAGTATATGAATTACCTGTTATTTCCACAAAAAAGCAATGAATAATCATAATACTACTTAAATCTTATATTTTTAGTTAATTGTAAATTAGAAATAATAACTTATCTATTTGTATAATCGTAAAACCTCAAATCATACCTAGACTTGCTCTCTTCACTACTATATAAATGTATTATGCTCGTTAAGACATTATATTATATATAGTTTGAGATCTAGTAGGTATATTGTCTTATCGATTGATTATATTGTCTTTTATGAAATAATATCAATATATGGAATTAAGAACTTATAATATCTTGCAATTAAAACGACGTCATAGATTCATGAATATATAAAATTGGTTCTGTTACAGTTACCTCCCAAAATATATTTATGATTCTAAAATAGTTATCTTATTTTAGAACCATAAATCTACAAAATTCTTGAGATTCTAGTAATTATTTTATATATTTTATGAAGCATAAACTAAAGAACCTACAATATAGCTTAGTTTACTTAACATTCATTTTGATTAATTTGAACGTTAATTTTGAGCGTTTATACATAGTGTTATAGATAGTTTTTTAATAAAATACTTAACGGTAATCACAATTGCCCAAATGATTTCCATTTAATTTACGCTTAGATTTAGCGCAATAGACAATATCAATTCTTTGTAAAAATTTTAAATATCGGAATTTTCCAAAAATACCAAAAATTAATTGCGTGTTTGTAATTATATTAAAAAAATTTCCTCGATTTTAATAACTACCCAGCTAACTGCTTGTAAAACGTCATATTTCCATGTTAAAAAAAACAAAAACGGTTTTTGTTTCGATTAAAAACACAAAAAAGTTGCTAGATCTAACTTCATATTTTGAAACATAAACGTAAGAACAACAGTTATGAATGAAGTAAAAAAAAAGATAACTAATTTAAAATGGCGTGACAGTGGAAGTGATCTTAAATCACAAACTATGATAGAAAAATATTAATATTTTTTGACAAAAATTGTCATTCTTTAATTCTAAATACAATTCTACCAATCTTATCACTTTACATAATGCAATGTAATTCTGATTGACTCTAAAACATTTCTTACGAAGCAAAAGTTTGCCAGGTGATTATTCAGCGAATAAATAAATAAATACATATACTTATTTTTATATACAAATACTTATTTACAATAGGTATTGACAACCCTTAGCTTAACCCTTTCAAATGGACGCTGAATGATGATAGAAATTGTAACGTATTGGCAGTTAGATTGAAATATTACATTTGTCGAAAATTGAAAATGTAGTAAAATCTTCGCGATGGTGAGTAAAATTTATACATAAACCGGTTTTGTTTTTTTTTTAATACAGTCATTTAGACATATGATTTAATACGATTATATTATATTTATGAATTGATATGAACCGTGAAAAATAAAATTACATACAAACATTATCTGCATATAGGTACCTTTTCTAGCCGCGAACTTTAGATTCCAATATTTTTTTCCTCGACTTAATGAAAAATTGGTATTTTTGTATGGTTAGCATTTTTCAGTCGAGTATCGTTACTTTTACGTAAAATTCTCCCGTAATTTTTTCTTTCGATCTTTGGAAAATACGCTTCTGTAATTATTTTTACGATTACTTAGTTCAGTTTACCACTAAAACATTTTTATTTCTGCGATAACGGAAAACTAAGTTAAACAGAAATTCTAACGAAATTTGATAAATAAAATTTTCCATTTATCAATTTAGAAATGTTGCGTAAATATTAGATGAATCTACGTTGCACAGAAACAAATAAATGTTTAACATTTTAACTATGGAAAGAAACTAAACCCACTGAATGCCATATAAAACTGCTTAGGTTAGTGAGTAACCAGCGCTCCCTACATAGTACACTGTTACCAAATACGTCGACATAAAACCTTAGTACATAAATTCATTGTGCTTATACATATCGGACATTTTTCTTCTCCGGGATTTATTTCCAGATAATTTATGGGCCCCAGAGCGCGGGCGGGCGGGGCGTAGGCGGCGGGAGGCTGGGGAGGTTTTACATTTGCACACTCCTGATATCCAATAGATTCGTTCCCTCACAAATTAATGAAAGCAAAAGTTTCACGGTATATCGGGGGTTAGTTTTACATTTTAAGGTAAGTATTGATTTAGTAGAAAAGAGAAAAACAAGTTACACAAATATTTCATCGAAATATTGTCACGATGTAGCTACTTTTATTATATTTTTTCATAATTTAAAACAATGTTGCAGTCTTAAATATTTTAACCTACAACACTATAATAGAAATCCTCCTTAATAAACATTTTATTCTTGAAGTTGGTCGGAGAGAAAAATCTTTCTTTGCTTACTATACAATTATTAAACTTATTATTCCCAAAAATGTTACAAATTAAAATTTTATTTTGCGGCTTTGAATACCTACCTTTAGCGTATATTTTTTCACTATTATGGTGTCTAATCTCTGATGTAGTATTTTTTCATGTTAACACGTACATGCGTTTTATGAGCATAATCAATATTTTCCATAGATATTCGTCTATGGCTTCCAGAAAACCATTTCCTACTCATTTTATTCCACTCGTTATGTCACTAATATTATAAGTGCAACACTTTGAATATTTGGATATTTGTAACTAAATCATGCCTAAATAGCTAAATACATAAACTTGAAACTTGATATAGACATAATCCACTATTCTAATCGATAGCTTTTAGTCCCAAAATTCTATGTTTTTTACTGAATAATTAAAATCTTTTACCACAACATAACGAAAATAGAAAATGAAATCTAGTCATGCTGATACCTACATTTCTCCTTGTATCTCTAGTTTTTTTACTTTTTATATTAGAGTAGAAAACTTAAAGAATAGACGTAAATACACACACATATATATATATATATATATATATATATATATATATATATATATATATGTATATATATACATATATATATATATATATATATATATATATATATATATATATATATAACATAATGCAAAAAAAAGGTGAGCCGTCACGGGACGCCTGACAGATGTGAAACATCGTGTTCGTACAAGTAATATGTATAAAAGACAAGATTATTACAGGAAGTAAATACAGCATAATGAATAATGAGAAAATAAAAGTATTACGAATTTCTCACAGAAAATGGTGACTTTATTTAATAAACATTTATTTACTCGCTATCAGCTGATTTTTAAATACAACTTTGTCAGTTTTTATTAAATTTTAAATTTATTCTTCAAGCAATAGATTAAGCGCATTATTTTTAAAATAATAAGAATGGAATTAAAATCAATTAACAATGAATTTAATTAAAGAAAAATATAATATATAAGTAATAAAAATTGTGTCAATTTTAGTCTACCGAGAGATAAGATTTTACATTTATAGACGCTTGAAAAATATAATCAACTTACTGATAACTTGGTAGTGTGTCATAGTGTGATTTTGCTTTTTTTTCAAGTAAAGCACAGGTTATGTGTGCCGTAGTAAACAACAGCGTCGAACTGAGTGAGGAGGGGGTCGCGTAGTCGGTTGCGCATGGCGACACGTCGCCATGCCGTACACTCTACTACATATGAACTATATATATATATTTATATATATATATATATATATATATATATATTATTTACTCGCTATCAGCTTAGTATAGCGTGGCGACCCGTCGCCACGCCAACGATCCGGTTTATACCTGCGCCTATAGATGTTTCACATCAAAAACTGCAAAAATATAGTTTAATAGAAAGCAATTTTAATTTAATATAATAATGAAAATCTAACATATGGGAAATTTAATTTCACAACATTCATAAACAGAGTTACCAAAAAGACACATAGATATGTTACCGACATACCTGTGAACTTAATACGCCGCAGTCGACATTCATTCAAAGCGCACAAGCACAGGGCGCTACATTGTTTGATCGCTGTACCTATAGTCAGCTCCCACGGGGCGGGCGGGAGCGACCTTATCTCGTGGGCGGATTTCATTTTATTACCGCGACCGCCCCACCGCTTGCCCGCCGTAATTGTTACATTACATTACATTTTAGATATAATTTAGCCTTTTATTCGGCCTTTTTTGTTCTTTTTTATGTTTATATGGATCGCAGATAGGGGTTGTTGCACGTTTTTTATGATCTTTCGGTTTGACAATCGGGGATTTCAAGTAAAGTGCCCAGATTTAGCATAAAAATTTGTTGCTATAAACTTATTCAATTTAATAAAATTTTGTTTTTAATGCAATAAAGCCTTTTTGCCCACGAAGCTTGACCTCGATTTTCTTAGATACCTTTCAATATGGAATTTTCTTGCCGCTCTACGGTTTTTCATCATTAAATATAGAAAATTTAATCTCACAATGTTGTAAACATGGTTATAGATCAAAAATTTACAATAGATGTATTGTAAGTTTTCGATTAATAAAAAATATTTTTAAAATGTATACAGATTGGTGTTAAATTGGCATAGCAAACCGTTTTATACCCGGTGTACAAAATGAGACGATTGTAATAAATAACATTTTCTTTTGTCTCATGTAATTCTCTAGATACACTATTTCAACGTTAACGCCAATAAAATATCGTCCTATGAACAACACACTGGACACCTCACGACACCATCACAGCATTACTGACACGAGTGTTGTTTTACAGAAAGGAATATCGGTTATACTAGTAATTTAATGATTTCCTTAAATTTTGTTTATGGTAAATAAAACTTTAAACATTTTGGGAATTTAAAAACAAACATTATAATCAGAACTAAAATGTTTCTCAATAATAAAAAAGGCTTGTAGAATTTTTTCATCTTATATTTTTAAGAAGAACCCGAAAAAATCTTGTCCATATCAATCAACCAATATAAGTGGTATAATTGATCTATGGTTTCCTAAGACAATGACGTCAATTGGCGGTAATTATATGATATTGAATGTAGTTATTAAAACTTTACCTATACAAACTAAATGGTCTAGGAAGCAAAAATAGCGTCAAATGACAGTACTGCCATTTGCATAGAGCATAAAATATTTAAATGTTTGGGTCTCATATTGTATTAGCGGTAAACGATTTTTCTTTTGGTGAGAAAGCAGTGACCATTTTAATAACAATATGAATGAAAATGTTATTGAGAGTAGAGAAGATGATGAAATATTAATTGATTTCACAAGGTTCTCCAAGGTTTTTCCACGTTAAATGAGGTTAATTTATTATGAAATATTCATAAAGTTGAAAAAAATTCTAAGTATATTAAACTACAAATGATGTTATTAATGAAGTTTTATAAGAAATTATATAATGATATTAATATATATATATATATATATATATATATATATATATATATATATATATATATATATATATCCATGAGAAACCGTCAAATGTCGATCATAGTACTCGTATATATACGTGACAAATCGTCAAATGTTGATCATAATACTCGTATATACACATGACAAATCGTCAAATGGTGATCATAATACTCATATATATACGTGAGAAATCGCCATATGTTGATCGTAACGCTGCAACAATTTTTGTCAAAAAAGGAAACAAAGACATAAATAATATATTTTACAACTATAACATAATACATATAAAATTTACTCTTACAGTACATATAATAATATGAAATAAGTGAATTTGTAGTTACGACTAAACCTTGTACAGCAACTATTCTTGACCGCGTGTATTATATTAACAAGCAAAGAATACTAAGTATTTTAGTTCGAAATGAAATTTAAAAACGATACATTAAAAAATATTTAATAATTTTTGTTTTTTTGCTTTAACTGAAACAGCGTCTTTTGGTGGTTACGTCTTTTGAGACTCAAGGTATATTTTAATTTGTTGATCACTGACTTACTTTGTATCCTCGTCAAACTATTACTCTCTCTTTCGCACTCGAACACTCACTCGGGTCTCTGCGGTCGGCGGCAGGGTCTACGTTACATTAGTACAGACAGGTTGTGGACCATATTTTTTGAGTTGTTTAAAAAACTTTATGTAGAAATGGATCAATTAACAGACAAGTCAAGTATTTTTTTTTATTTGTCTTCGTGCAGGGTGTGATGAAATGTAATGTTTAATAAATATGATAACATGTAATATTAAAACTATGTTAATAGTGTAATATTATTTTTAATTACCTTTATGTTCATTTTTGATAAAGTTTCACACAAACTATTTATTCATTTCTCGTGGAAGTTTTTATTTACTGTGATGCTTTTTTCCATGATGATGGTGCGCCTTTCGGTCAAGTTTAACAGTTAAAGAATTTAAAATTATATTTAACGCAAAATAGACTACGAATTAATTACATTTGCACATCAACGAAAAGTATAATAACTCTATTTATGGCCATTGCTTCTTTAACAATAAGGACTGGTTTAAAATGAGTAACTTTTTAGGGTTCCGTACTTAAGATACCGAAGGAATTTTATTAATCGCACTGCAATATCAGTCTGTGACAAAAAAGTATTGAATATTAAAAGAAAATATCTTTTAAATATATATTACTTATTTTGGTTATATTACTTCTCTGGTTCAGTGCCCAAATGGTTCCAAGGGAACCATATTGTTGTGGCAATGCTGTCTGTCTGTCCTATGGGCGCTCGTAAAAAGCTGAAAAACTATAAGAAATATTTTTATTACAGATTCCGTAGTCTGAAGGTGATGTTGACAAGGTTGATTTCTCTCCAACTGATGGTTCTGATTTCATTTACAATTACGATGACACCTTATCACCTAAAAATCTGGAAATAAAAAGGAAATTGAAACATAAGAACAAGAAAAAATATTTGAAACAAAAAGATGTAACTTCTCAAGTAAAGGTCCATCCTTATAAATGCTAAAACATTTAATGTGAAAATTAGTTCATGTAGTTTAGTGTTTTAAGTTATAAATTCACTATTCGCCATTAATTTTTTCAATAATCTTTCATTTTGTGGGGTTTGGAGAATGTCCGAAAAAAATGTCTTTACCTTGGCGAGTTTTGTATGAAAAATATCCCTGTGCACCATGAAAACTAACCTTTAATTTTGTTTGTGACAGAAAGTATTAACAACCGGAAACTACGTATATTTACTTAGTTTCTAATACATTTGAGATATCAATTTCAGTGGATATTGCTGATAAAAATTTATTAAAATCTTGCTCAAAAGCGACCTATATTTCACTAGCTAGTGATAGTTTTACTCCGATTTTAACTCCGATTTGATTAAAAACTTTTAATGAAACGTTTCAAATAACACTAAAATTAGCTATCTCTTTCTTACTGTACCGAATATTATCCGTTGAGATTCTTAACAAAAATGAAGGATCTTGCTAATTAAAACTATAATTAGTTCTTTTATAGGATCTTCTTTCTGGAAGTGACTCAAGTAATCATGATTTTTCTCCTAATGATTCATTCAGCAAACTCCTAAAACAATAAAAACGAAAAAAAAGTGTTGAAGTGAATCCAGAACAAATTAAAAAAACCAGATCTTGGAATAATTTCGACTATTCTTTCGCCTGCCTATATTGCAGCAAATTAGTGACAAATTTTACTCGTCATATTAAAAATCACCATAAAAATGGGAAAAAAGTCATAGAATATATGCTTGTTAATAACGCTGATCCTAAAATCATAAAAATGGAAATGCAAGCTATATCTGATTCTTTAAGGAATCAAGGAAACTATATGTATAACACTAAGATGAGACTTGAGGATGTGTCTCAAATCCTGACAAATAAACGTGGAGGAAACAACGATAAAGATATATTTAAAAATGTTGTTGTATGTAAGATGTGTTTGGGGACTTAAAAGAGGCACATTTTATAAATATTTTAAGAAGTGTGGTAACCGAGATCGTGGAATAGTCCTTAGTACCGAATCGGTTCCTCTTTTGCGGTATACAAACATCATAGAAGATTTTAATAACAAAATTCTGTTGAAATTACGAAACGATAAAGTGACACTCGTAATAAGACATGACCAACTAATTTTGGCATTCGGTACGAGACTTTTGAAGAAAAAGAAGAACACAGGTGCCAGAAAGCTATATGTTCCAAATTAAGAGATTTGAGGCATTTGTTGGTGATTTTAAGAAAGAAAGATATAATGGGAAAAAAACTTGAAGATATAATGGATCCAAAAAAATACGAAATATTTATTGAAGGCGTGAAGTATATGTGTGGGTTTAAAGATAGTACAGGTTTTGTGAAAGTTACTAGTGTTCCTGCTAGAATAAGACCATCAATACTTGTATGTGTTGAAATAATGTACACAGAGGCACTTATGGATAACAATATATCGGGGTTATGAAAACAACCGGTCAAGTGCGAGTTCGACTCGCGCGCAGAGAGTGCCACACCACTATTTTTTGTTCCACCGACCATTACATTAAAAAATTTTCGTAATGGGGTATTGTAAATTATTGAAAAACTCTGTTGGTAATAGATAATTACGAATTTCTTAGAAACTTTAAAACTTAGATTGCTAAATCTTTCCTATAAATTTCAAATAAGCCTCTAAACACCCTATTATTTACATAATATTGTGTTCAATTGTTTCGAAAAAGGGTGGAGAGGGAGTGAGGGGGTGGGTGTGGTGTTATGGTCTTTTTGCATATTTTTTAAAATATCTCAAATATATAGTTTAACATTAAGAATAAAATATTTTTGTATTCCTTATAATAAGCTCTTTCGAGCGATATTCCACACGATATGTGAAACTAAAAAGAAAATCCATTATTTAATTTGCAACATATATTATACTTTGCATCATTATAAAAAATTTGTCAATTGCGAGCTGGAAAAAATATAGACAGGCAGACACGTGAGTGATGTTACAAGGCTTTATCCTTTTCTTTTAAAGCACAGAACCCTGAAAATTAAACTAATTACGATGTTTCTAGTATTCATCAACGAGGAGTTTCTCTAATTATATACTCGAACGCCATAGCTTCTTCTTTAGGTGCTTGACGTTATCAATATGTAATTTACTTTCTAAACTTATAAATCGTGGCCGCAATCACAATGTCTACATTACCAGCTAATATTTACCAGCGGGGAATACCTCTTAGTAGACACATTCCTGACTTCCTTAAGTGCATGGTATCATTCATGTGAAAAAGGCCTTCTGAGATTCATAAAATAATGATATTTCTAGCGTTCGCAATTGCCTAGTTAATTTCCTAGTCCTTTTTAGTGAGCACCGTCAGACATCAGTCATATTTAAACTAATTGCCGATGTCATATAAACCCAATCGCAGCGTTCCCAATTGTAACCGTTAACGGCTTCCTCTAAGTTTCCTCTAAGTAGGAAGTTCCTCTAAGTCCTTTACTCAAGGTTTCATTATAAAATTTGAAACAACAAAATATAAACGGAAATGGGTATTTGACTAATTTTCTTTATTTCATTAATCATAATTTCAAGATATAAACTGATGACGAGTGAAAATTTTTTTTAATAATCTTAAAAATTAACCGAGTTATAAAAGTTTAAATTTAACCTTTAGATAAGGACGGCAATACTGTGTTGTGAGGTCATTTTTAATATTGTACATTATATTCTACGAGAGGAAAAGAGACAGGGATATACCCAACTCTATACGTATCTTCAAATTTAGAAGCCTATAACTGGCTTATTTTTCAATCAATTTTTGAATTTTTTTCAAGACTGGTTTTTAATTATCTTATATTTTACTATATTGTATGAAAAATATCAAAATTTAGAATGAGTCAACTACCGTATTGCGTACATGTGCGAAATATCTAGCCGTTGAAATGGATAGAATTTATATTTGTAAAAAAATAATAGTAAATAATGGCAACTACTAAACATAAATATATGCCTGTGGAAACCATAAATCGTCGTAAGCTCTCGCGGATCTCAAATGTACCTACGCACATCGATAAGTCATCTTATTCGCTTACGAAAAATATCGTAATAACAAATCAGAGGTTTTCTGCTCTGTAATTGGTCTATTTGAATTTGATTAACTTTTGCTAGAGTAAAATGTATAAAATATGATAAAAAAGCTGCATAACAAAATATAAACTGCCTTTTCAAATGGCGATCACATTGATCAACATAATATGGAATTTAAGGCATTTGAATATTTATATATATATATATATATATATATTTCGCTCCAATCCCTAACGGAGTTATTTTCTAATTACCAAAAAAATTCATTTCCATTATTATTTATATTCATTTTCATGATATATGCAAAATATTTGCGATGTATTTACCAGATAGTTGACAAAACTTGAATCAAATCGAACCCATATATTTCACTTGACTTTTAGGTGCTCACTAAGGAAGATTTTTTCAAAATTAAATCCTTAAAGACGAAAATTTTATGGAAACTTTGCAATAATTGAAATTAAGAACATAAATATATATTAAAACTCTCAGATAAGGTTTAAGAAGCACGTTTTTCGAAAATTGCTATCCGTAATTTTTTGTTATTTAAAAAAGAGGAAATAAAACAAAATGGAATCATTGTCCCTTTTTTTCCCAGCAAAGCCGTATCGGTAGGTTCGTATTAAATAAAATTATTTGATTAATTTATAGTTATTTGCCATATTGAGTATACAATGACAAAACTTATATGTTTTCTCATTTCACAAAATATTAAATACAAACATAGACCAAACTAATTAATGGAATGTTTTCTTACCAAATTTTATTAACTTTTTGTGATAATAACGGCGTTACATCTGAAGCAAAACGCTAATAGCTCCTTTACTAAGAACACTAATAATACGCAAGGATAATCAGCGATTTTTTTTTCGTTATTATCACAATCCTGTTTCAATTTATTCGGCTACAAAATTACCTAAAAATTAGTGTTGTTATAAACAAATATATTATTAAAAAATTAAATGACAACATGGAAATACGTCACCTTTAACGTCGTGACCACAGCGTCACCTAAGTTTCATCAACGGTCATCTTTTTATTCTGAAGTGTGAACACTAGACGGTAAAAGCGGATGATTAGGCAACGCATTTCTATTTAGAAGGTAAATTTTGAATGCAGTGAATCCTCGAATTATATTATTAGCAGTAGCCGAAAGCAGCCACGCTTCAGAAAAGAATCTGGCCAACACGGATTTAATAATAAGCTTTCCTGGGTTTGTATGTGCAAATTTTGCGGTATGCTTCGTTGTAATTCGCCTTCAGGGGCTTGAAGAATATTATATCCATTGGTTGGAATTTGTGGGCAGCATGTGGTTATAAGCAATCAATGTGTACATTAGTTTAAACTGAAACAGTACTTAACTAATGTCGGATTCGAACAGTTTGATCCGTAGCCATCGAATAATATCGCTTTGTAGTTCGTTGGGTATAAAATACGTCATAAAATGACGAAACTGCTCCCACTTCATACAGGTCGATTCAGACCTTTGTTCCTAGGGGCATTCCAACTTTAAATTCTTGGTCAAACCTATTGGGTTTTCATTACGATGAATGATGCCATAACGTATCTTGATGCCAAACCACATGCCATTATGGATAAAGTTTCACGTTTCCTTCCTGTTTTTTGTCTTTTTTTTTATTGCGCTTTTTTCGCCTCGTTAAGATGTAATTTTTTAGGCTTATAGATCACCTGAAGTTCAAATACGTCATAATTAAAAATTCGTCCAAACTATTTATAACATTTAAGTTAATTATCTCATCAGCAGTTCTCTAATACATTGTAAAAAGTATTAACTTGTTATTTCGTAAAATCCTTAGCCCAGGGTCACGACAGTTGCATAAAAAAACTCGCAGCCATTCAGGGTCAGCCATTTTGTCAAGTTATTGAATATTAATGCCTGATTCTTTTCACAAAAACGTAACGATATGTAAAGCTTTGTAAGTCTCCATAGGTGAGTCCATAACCAATATTATCTAATTTCAGAAGGTACTGGACTAACGCTGATTCATTGGATGACGATAAAGTTATGTGCTGATAAAATTTTTGCAACTTCTTGTCTCCTACAACGCGATACCTTAATGTGTTCCCTGTAACCTCGTACATTTTCGCAACAGAATTAAGTGACATTTTGTTAATTTTGAAAGCTTCTACGGCAAGTCGTACGTTGTTTTCATTCCACTGATATTTATCAGTAGTTCCTTTGCAATTCTACACCATTACTCTGATGAAAAAATGACGTATTACATAAAGTAATAAAAAAATAATTTAATAATGTAAGATCCGTTTTCCCCCATATACGGTCTTACTAAATGACCAAAAGTGTGAAATATTGATAAAAATGTAATACAAACAGTAAAAGATATTTCCTACAGTCCGTTTAAAACAACTATTTATTCATTCCTACTTGTACACATTTTTCTATACAAATATTACATCAACAATATTCTGTTACACAATTTTCTTCACTCTTTGTTTTAAATTAACAGGATCTTACTCGAATTACGCTGAATTTTAAAATTTCTCACAAACACTTGCACAAGGTGTGCTCGTTTTGACAACATATTGTATACGAAGATGACAGTTCATTAATAAGCCGTAATGTAATACTTTCTTAGTCACTGTCCGTTTGCCTCATGTCCGCTCGCCTCACAGTTACCCTAAGTGATCCGTCAACAACGTGTGCCCTCGCGTATGTACTCTTTGGGGTAAACGTAGCTTAATACTCCCCTATTCCACCGCGCTCCTCTAATATCACCTGCATGTATACGATCTGGTGAGTATGAGCCTACTGTTAGTTCAACTATGCTGTTACCACTTTGTTAAAATGTCTAATACCTGAGAGAAACATGTACAGATATTCTGTAAAAAATAAATAAGTATTGGTTTTTTGTCTGTACTTAAATGAATTATGTATTTTTGTATTCTTCTCGCCCAACCCTGTCATTTGATACCCATTTCAAGAAGTATCCCGAATAATAAAACTAATCCGCCATCTTGGTACTTTCGCCGTTTCAAATTCATGACGACCTTACATACATTATGGCTATTTCTGGGCTTTATGTTACCTTTGCCAAATTTTAATAAAAATTTGTGCAATAGGTTAGCCATGAAAATCTAACAAACAGAGAGAAAACCAAACTTCCTTTTGTATTCGTAATAATCCACAATTAAATGAAACTACGTGATGTAGTATTATTTCTACTTCCTTTAATTTCTTAAAAAGATAAATTTTGCTAATATGCCACCTGAATATGTTATAATACAACGAAACCTAGGTCGTGGTAAAGAAATTAAAGAAAGTAGAAATAATAATACATCACGTAGTTTCATTTAATTGTGAATAATGAATTTCTACAAAATTAACGCCAAATATATTCAATATTCGTAATAATATTAGCAGATAATAATATGGCCGATAATGTTTAAACACCATACAATATTCAAATACAAAAACAGAAAAATTTTCCTAATAATTAAGAATCGAGGTGTATTTGTTTCCTATTTATATCGTTTAAAAATATCTGAACTAACACATATAATCGCAAGTTCACCTCTCTGTAGTATGTTTGGCAAAGTAAAAACAATCACAATTCCACTTTATATTTCATGAATCGCCAGAGGTAGGTATGCAAAACGTTTCTTAACAAATTCATTTAACCTAAATTTCTGATACGCTGTTGAATTTCTAAATTCCTTGCTTTTTAAATAACAAAAAAAAACAAAAATAAACATACCGAAATAAAACAATTAACGTGTCTTAACATAAAAACCTAATGTCTGCCATCTTTACGCTTTGCTTATTCCGAATGCCATTTTAAATATTCTCTCCTGCTACGACCGACTGCGGTTCGACCGAGCGTGTTCCGTGTTTGAAATTTTAATTTTTTGCTCAACTTGGGTGGAAATATTTCATATTCGACCTGCCAGTAGGTGAAATTTATTTTGAATACATTTTGACGTTATTTATGACATTAAACTTCGGAAACTTACGTTATTTGAAATTAATTCATGTTTGCAAAATCAAGATAATATGATTAATAAATAGCTAGGTAATGCTTTGAACTTATACAGTACATTTGTGATTTCTTAAAGGTATTATGACTAAATCATTTAGTCATATTATCATTCAGTAAAATTATATTCATTGGCTTATGAAAACAAGAAGAAATATTTTTTCGTATTACGAAAAATCAACCGAATACTAAAATATCAGCTATGAATATCCAATTCGAAATTATATTAATGTTGCTAAAACCGAACTTGTGAAGGACAATGGTATTATACTAAAGAAGCATATAATTTAGTACGCGCTATTACCTATTGGTATGAGCATGTAAATCAAGATTTCAACCAAAAAACGAGATTTTTTGTTTAATTTTTTGGGTTAAATTAAAGAATTGCAATTCCAAAAGGTTGGCATTATGTAATATTTGAGTAAATTTTCTTCTACAACTCGAAGGTAGTTTAAAATTGTCCCTGAAGCATTCCGTTCAGAGTAGTATCATTGACATAATTGGAAGACAAGACCAGTAATACACCTATATTTCTCGTTGTTTACATGTTATGTGGTTTAGATTTATATAATCTAGTAACACTGACTAAAAAAGCAAAGTACGAAATAAACTAAACTACACAGTGCCTATTTTTTTCAAGCACAATACTTTACAAACAAATCGACAAATCTGCGAGACCAAAGTTATAGTGTTACCTAATCTGATAACGTAGTGTTACCATAGTCTGAATTTGTTGATACCTAGTCACCCTAATTACGTAGCAGATATTTCTTATCTTGCTTAAAATAGACTTCATTTCTCAGTTTCACCAAATAACAACAGTCACCACAAACCTCGCTAACGATCTTACTTAAATAAAACATCCTTTTTAACATTTTGGACCTCAATGACGATATACTTAATAAATAATTTATACCTATAAAAAACGAACAAAAAATTTAGCTCCGAGTAGCATCACGCGCGAACTACGATAAAACAAATAGAAGATCAAAGAAAGCACATATGTAAAAGAGGTAGTTGTAATAAAACGAAAAATTACCTGGTCTTTTGCGAGTTATTTTTAGAGTGACAATGACATATAATTAATATAAAATCGTTTTCGAACCACAAAAATTGTGCCAACAAAATCCGCGTATAGCGTTAAAGGCGGCAAATTCTCAATGTCTAGACGCAGCCGCCATCTTAAACGCAATTACAGTTCGCTTTTAAAACCGACGGGCGACCTTTGTTCCCGCCTTCCTCGAACGCTGTCGTCCTCGCCCGCGCCCGCATTGTCTATGGCGAAACCATTGTGGATTATGAGAGCTAAGACCCGATTTGTTGGCGCGTAATCTACATTATAATAGATAGTTTTAGTTTGGTATTCTTTATTTTAGTTTTGTGTTTACCGTTGTCGACGCTGTGTTTTTGCTTGATAAGTAGTAGCTTTGTTCGAGTTTTGTTGTGCAATCGATAGTTCGTTGTCAAAAAATCTATCCTACTTTTTTAGTTTAAGAAATGTCGATTTGTAAAAATGTGTTATATAATTTTTATTCTTTAGGGGAATGCTGATAAGAAATTAAATGTTATACTACAACAAAATTTATTTTATTTTTCAGTGAAGCAACGTAGAATTGGTAATAATAATAAAATTTGCTTTATTTAGATATTTATTAGAAATTTTATTGAAACATAGAAGTTTAGCGATTATATTAGATATATCTATTTTATGAGCCAATTTCTATCATTAAGTAGCTAAGTAACAAAAATGAGATACCATAGAAATCTATTCTAATACACGCCTTCGACTACATTCACATTCAAACATTATATTTCTCTGTGTTTATTATTAAACATTATTAGTTTATACATTAATTTAATTGAATTATCTTCTATTAACATTAGATATACTTTTACTGAATATATAACTCGGTTATCGTTACAAAAATTCCTCTATTTTAAGTGACTCTCATGAGCGTCAATACTCATCGTATCACTTGTTAAAAAGTTTAGTAAGCATAGGCCTATAAAGGTTACAAGATGTTTTGTATCTCGCTTTAATGGCGAGTCGACAGGTAACATGCGAACAAACTTCAACAAAAATAATGAAATGAACCACTAAATTGCTATTTCTCATCTTCTACTTCAATAACGTAAGCTGCAAAATAGATATTAATTCTTGTACGTCGAAAATTCTTGTACGTTTAAAAGTAACAGGTCGTTTTTATGCCAACTTGCCCCAAACAGATACAAATATCTTTATTGAGTAATGGTTGCGATAAATACGTTTAAATATAGTTATTTTTATGACTTTTAATATTCGTTACGTTCGAATCTTACAAATAAAATCACATAGCTATAAAACACATACCCACAGACCAAATTATTATCAAATAATACAATTAAATGCCATACGTATTGAGATGTCCCACGAGGCGTGGTCGGTGTCAGACCCGGGACAAACCCCAGCACCATCCCCCGTCCCGAGACGTGACAAAAAACGCCAAAAACGACCATCATCGATTACCTAGAGCGATGATATTTTCGAAATATTTCGTTAAATATTTTGACAGGATAATTTACGTTCAACTAACAAGTTTATTGTCTGCACAAGTTGGCCGCATTGTACTTTGGTGTTTCAGGTTTCATCGTAAAGTCGGTACTTGCGTTGGTCGAATTTATTTGTGCTTTAATAGTTTTTGATTTTGAAATTCAATAAGCGTTTAACAATACGGACAATTTCTTGGTAGAAGGCTATTAAAAACTATGTTTACAATATTCGATTTTATTATTTATTTTAATTTTAATAAGTCATCTAAAATATAAAGGCGAAGAAAGGAATAAGAGTAAGTTTAACTTTATGGCAATCGAGAAAAAATATTTTTTATCATATAGCCATTTCGATGCACTGTGTGGCGGTCCGCTGTTTCCTGACGCTCTGCGTGGGAGAGGAAAACTTTATTCATAGTTCGCCCTCCGATATGTTTCACTTTTCATTACGGTCTCATTTATTAACATAGAAGTACATAACCATGACCGTAGAAGTTTCGTGTTACTAAAAATATTTACCAGGAAAAGAACCAGTTTCTGTGCTCTCGTTTTAATTAAATAAGCGAAGGAAGGAAAGACACGGGAAAGACGACACGTGTAGTGTACATTATACTTAATATTTCCAAGTTACGAATCGCCTTGTGATCCAAATAATTTATATACATACAGAGGAAATCGAAACATGAATTGCTTGTTTTCGTGGAATAAATATGACAAATACTAAAAAAGGATAAATCTTTTATTTATAATAATGTCGTTTCCAAACTACAATTCAATGTATTCAATGTACATTCTTCGCCACAATAAACACTCATATTTCTTCCAACAATCGCTACCGACCCACTAACATAACACACAAATTGCCACCGAGCGATAATAAACAAATCATCCAATAAAGGAGAAAGCACAACAAGTCTGGTTCAAGCGGCGACACTCGACAACAATCCTAACAACACAACTCAATAACTCCACATAAAAACACAGCGGGAACAATTACAGACCACTTAACTTCCGAGTAGTCTTTGGGTTTAAGGAAAATACAGGGGGTGTCATGTCCTGCTGGATTCATATACTCGTATTTTATAATTATTATACTTATGCAAATATTAAGAAACTTCTATCCGAATTCCTCGAAACGCCAACTGATGTCTGCATTTGTTTATTGTATTATTTTTTTACAATATAAATTTTAGATGTATATTTCCCCATACTTGAGATACTTGAAATTAATCTTGATATTATATTTCGATGTCAATCAGTATTAAAGTAAAGTAGTATCTCTCACATAAAAAAACGAAAGTTATCAAAGATTTTCGTATAGATTTCACAATCAATAAAACTAAAAAACCGAACTATTTTTACTGTCCAACTCTTGTTAACTAATGAGAATTAAATTAGGGTTTTAGCTATTAGAACGTTTCCTTATGTACAAATGTCGTGTAAAACTAAGCCAACCCAAAGCAACAAGTCTTATAATTTAAGCTACTATCAATACAAATCAACCAGTACTTATAATTTAAGCTATTTTGACTTTAAAGTTAATCTATATATTATTATAAAGAGAAAATCTTGGCTGGTGTGTAAAAAATATCTAAATAGTCTATCTCAGATACATAAAAAAGAATTGTCCTTTCAAAACATTATTTCTTTTTAATAAATAAATTTAATTAAATAAGTCTCTGTGCTCAACGATTACACACGTTCAGAATTTATTTATCAATTTAATATATCAAGAAATAGCTTTCCAGAACAGCCTGTATACTAAACAATGAAGTCCAAATTGGCTAAAATATGGCTAATCGTCACAATGTGCGGCTTATTGAATGCAATTTGGCGCAGAGCAGAGACGCTTTGCATTGTATGGCAGAGTACACGTTTGTTTACAATACTTTACGATTAAACGTATGAAGTTAGCTTCGACATCAGACTGTGTGTAATAGAATCAGCAAAAGGAACTTCGTTGGATGTTGTGCATTTGCCAAGTGTTATTTGAAATTTCAATTTAGACCTACCATAGTTTATTTACGTAAAGTAGCTTTAAATATTTCTTGGTGGTAATATAAACTTTAATTTCTTTTAAATATTTTTTACTAACGAAATTTTCTCTGCTCGGGGTAAGTTTAACTTATAAGTTAACAAGTTTAAAAGATATAGCAAATTAAAGTTACTGAAAAATTTATTTTCTGCAATGTTTACGATATATCATAAGATCTTTTGCAAATAACTGATTTCTGTCCAACTTTTACTATTTTTCTACACCAAGGAATGGTATTACATGAGATTGAAAACCTTTGTGATTTATTTAATACTTTTTGTCTTTATTTTGGAAACAAGTATGGTATAAATAAAGAGAAAGAGCTCTTCTAGTATATAACGTCAGTAATGTTCATTGTGAAACTTTCAGAGTTTTTGAGGTCAGTAAAGCAATTGATATAGAAAAACAAAAAGAACCACGTACACAGTTCTACAGAGAAAAACACTAAATTGTAACATTTTTTAAAAAGAAATAAAGATATTTTTATCTTCTTAGGGTTAATACCAAGCTGGCTCAACGTTTCTTGGACCTAGAATTACATCCGTGTTAGAAAGAGTATCAAGTTTTTCACATATCAATGAGCAAGTAATTGAAAAAGCAGAAGATTAATTTCTGAAAAAATGCGGGAACTGCGAAAATATTGTCATTTTCGGGTTTAGAATTAGTCAAAAAATGACGATTGCGTCGTTACAAACAGTACCACAAAGGTTTAGTATTCAACCCCCGGCGAGATATTTAGAAACTGTGATTAATCGTACAATGTAGTTCGTACGTTTCGCCTCGTCCTTTACTTCATTTAGAGTCAGAAGAAATATGATAATTTATTTTAATCCCTGTAGAAGCGAATTATTGACCACTTTGTAGAAGAAAACAATTATACACAAACGTTTAAGTTCTAAATTTTCGACTAACAAGAAATAGACAGAAACAGCTATTCTATTCTTCCGATTAAAAAAAACTGTTAAAAAATTTGAACTTTGGTGTTCTGTTGCATATTCCTTCCTTAAATAAGTATCATTTCACCATAATTTTATATTGAAACTCAAATTATATGACTTTTGTATATTTTTCTATCAAATTATTATAAATACCAATAATAAACCACCTTTTACAGTTTTGACTAATAACAAATATGTAATAAACAGTTTTTTTAATAAAAATTAATTATTTCAGTACATTTTTATGATATAAAATAAAAAAATGTCAGCAATGTTTGATTTAAGGTTTTATTTAATTTAAAAACATTGACACTTCGTAAATATCAAAATACGTTTAAAGTGTTAGTGATATTTCTATGTTGCCCTATAATACGGAATACTGTCGCTTATCCAAAATCCACGTATGTGATCAAGCATAAAATGTTATTATTTATTTTATAACTATAATGAACGTTATATTATACTATATACGTTATATTATACTAACGTAAACTCAAAAAATTATAAAATAACGTAAACATATTTTTTTATGACGACGATAAAACTTATCGGTAGAATCTTATTTTATCTACAGTCGCTTTTTAATGCAAAAAGTTTAATGGGCTATTAAGAAATAGCTGTTTTTTAATAATATTAAGCTATTTTTTAATAGCATGTCTCTATTTTGAGTGTCACGACAATGTCGAACCTGTAACATTTATAACACTATTATTTATTCTTCAACAAAGTAACGAATTTTGAGGAAAAAATGACACAGACTTAGAATTCAAAATAGTTTATCGATATCGATTACACTACTTTCAAAATTATTTATTTTTTTTTTATTTCTACATTAACACAAATTAATATTTAAGTTTCAAACCTCAACTGCGTTCCCGTCAAGTGGTTGGCAAAGCATTAAACTTTTACGTTATAATTTTGGATAAAAATCGTTAAAAAGAATTTAAGGACAGAAATAACATTTTTAATAATTTAACTTGTTAATTTATTACTTTAATACTTCCCACTCATATAAAATGAGGCAACATAATGAGAAGCTAAGCGGAGGCACGTCGTTCGCGAAGCCATCTTGTCAATGACGCTGCGTTCATCTTCAATGCTTTTGCATCAAGTATGTTTTATAATTATATTTTGATAAATGGCCGTAACTTTCACTTAATGTATTACCTTATATGTGCTACTTTTTTCTTTTTAATATTATTTGAACCTTTTTTTTGACGATGCATTTTTCTGTGGTGCCAAAATTTATTATGAAAACTTAACATTGTAAATGATAATAACACCTTAAGGCTAATAAAATACAAAGAATTTGAGGTTGTTCTTAATCACTGAATTTTTTTAGAAATTTTATCGTTTATTGTATCCAAATTTCCTAAATCAACACTTTGGAAATTCAAGAAAAACTTTTGTAAATAAAGAAATTGACAAAATTTCAATTATGTTAAATATTGATCTAAATTTAATTAATTAGGAGGATATAAGTGTTAAATTGTTTTTCTCTTTAATGTTTCATTTAGTTAAGGAACCTTATTAGACTACCACAGTTTGATAAGGACCAGGAAAAGTATTTGTTTTAAAAAAGACGTTTAAGTGAAATGAAATAAAACTTGGAATTGTTTGCAATCATTTCCAAAAATTTTGATCTCTAAATTTTTCCATTTTCTTAATAAAGCAAACTAACTTTTATATTTAATTTAGGATTTCCAAATTTCATTATTACATTCTTCAAAATATTTAACTTTTAAATTAGATGAACGTTATTTGCCGCAGGTACCTTATAAAATGTTGATAGTTTTTAAAAATTCTGACGCATTATAAATTAGATTAGATTTATTATGAAGTATACTTATTAATGAAGTTAGTTATTTAATTAACCGATTCGCACTTGTTCAAAGTTTTTTCAAGTTCCCTTATATAGCATCTCTGTTAAACAAACTAAAACCGAGTTATTTACAACGTGTTATACGTATATGGTAATGTTCAAAATATTAAATGCATATGCAAAATTAATTAAATTACCTAATAATAACAAAATAATGCCAGAAAAATTTAAAATTATCATCCATAATTGTATTCTTAAGAAATATGCAGATATTATAAAGAAAAAATAAAACATTAGAATCAAAAAACTAAAAAAAATATCTTTCATAATTATTTTCCAACAAACAGACGTACGGTTTAGTAGTAATACGATAAAATCCTTCAATACCGACACTGATTTAAAAAAAATTAATATCAGCTACCGCCCACGACTTCATCCGCATAGAATTCGTAGTACGGCCGAAGATTAATAAATTGAAGATGTTTTTCTTCAGCTGCATAGAAGCTTAATTAAGAACCAAAAAGAAGAATAAAAGAAACAAAAAATAAAAGTGAATACAGTAGTAGGTAATTATGGTTAGACACTTTTGATACTTTCATGCAACTGCTTGTCTATAAGCTATTTTCCTCGTCTTTATATCTCGGACATAATTAAAAAAGTTGTCGAAGCACTAGTAGCAATCTGATATCAGCATCCGCTCGCCCTGAAATATTCACCGTAGCTGGTCGTGGGAGAAGCGCACTCTTCGTACACCAACGCCTATTATCCTCGGCGTCCAACCTTGTAACTCGTTTATAGTTGTCGCAAGGTAAACAGCCACAGAAAATTGTAGACACTTGAACAGGAACGGAAAGTTCAAAAGAATTAAAGATATTTCCGGAATGAATTCCTTCATCTCTACAGAAATATCTGCATCTTGCTTATAAATCTGTGCAAATCTTACAGAAATGTTTTTCGCAGTTTTAGCGTGAATAATGAATAAACAAATATTGGCTTAATTAAAAGCCTTTCACTCCTATATTTGTGGCTAAATTTTACTCGTTATCATTATCGGAAACGTCTATAAGTTATCAGAAGTTCCATCAAAATCGATTTATATAATATTTGGTCAAACAGATAGATATAGGCAGACAGTCATTTAACAAATAACACATTCCTGTATTTTTTAAAAAAATATATGTTTGTATGCGTAAAACACAGAACATATAATTTATTATTCCGTGCCGTAAAATATTTGCTTGAATAATTTTTTATCTTTCAAACTTAAAATCAACTCAATGAAGTGTGGTAACGTTTTCTTTTATAAAGGCAAATTTTGCGAAAAAAACGTCGTACGAAAACATAAAAAAGAAAACCGTCACTCTAGACACGAGACGAAAATATCAACGACTTTTTTACAAACGGTTAATTACTTCCAACGTCATATTTTATTGAAAAAATATTTTGACACCCCTTTTATTATGTATCGAGACATAATTTTATATAACTTCATAGACATTTATAAGGGAACAACAGGTCAAGCATTGACGTAAACACGAGACGTTAGAAAACTAAAAAGGACGCCATTATGTGACAAAATATTTCGACAACGTTTCCTTTGAACGTCGTTTTTTATTAAACAATTGTGTCGTTGAGAAGGTAGTGCTCATTGTTGGGTCAGAGCGGGCGTGCGGGGGCGCACCCCACCGATTGATGTATTTATCAAAGCATTGTGCTCAATGATTTTTGTTCCTTTATTCAGCGTGACAGCTTTAAAAAAGGATTCGACGGGTCACGGTGAGAAATGATTGTAATTTTCACACGAATAATATCTCCATCGGCTGTAATGTATCGTCGTATATTGTTGGACATGTTCGGTTAGACTCGGACAACTTGGGGAGTCTCGTATCGAATATGTCACACCACGTGACCACTTTGATAACTGCGACGCAGTTCTGGACACTGGCCAGCCTCTATGTACTATCATACGATCGAAATTGGAATGCTTACAATTTAATTATGAGTTCGTGTAGATAACTAAGACATTAAATATCGGTTCGAACAGATTAAATATTCATTTGAAAACAAATATTTCTAAGTTTTATATTGGCCTATTGAAATGTAAACCATGAGTAAAAAGAGTATAAATAAAATATATGGAAACTGAGAAAAAAAGAAACATGTGTGTAATTTATATTTAATTGCTTATTTTAAAAAAATAGTAATGCTATATTAGGTGATATCATAGACTTAGGATTTACTATGTAATGCTAATATAATAAGTATATTCTGTCGCAATGATAGTAGAAAAATGAAACAAAAATGGCACCAGTAATATTCAGGAGGACTTCCAAAGATAGATTAAAAGAAAATACAAAATTGCATGGATCTTCAAAACCGAGACTCTAGAAATATAATTAAATGTTTATATCTTTATTTACCAAATAATTGAACAATTTTATAATAAAACAAAAATGTTCGATGTGTTTATCCCTTTAAAGAAAATTTATGACGTCGAAATTTACACCCCATTATTTTACCCCATTTTAGCACCGCATTATTAAGCACATTTCTACATATTTATAAAATTTTATTAAAATATACATATAAAGATACTTATTTCTTTATATCCTTCTTGCAAAAGATCTATTCTCTTGGTTTAGTTATATCGACAATGTCAATTTACACAATAAAACTGAAACAGTGATTGATTATCGATATTAATTATAATTCAAAAGGATTGCATAAAGAGGCTAATATTAATAAATAATAAATAAAGAAATTGAAATAGGATATTATTCCTGGTTTAGATGATCTAAAATTTTAAGCCGAGTCCAGATGACAGTAGAAATTATAACCTAAAGCTGATAGATTTTAAATTTAACTTTTAAGTGTTATATTGAAAACAGAAAATAATATTACATGGATATTAACACATTTTACCAATTTAAGAGGGACTTGAAGTCTTTAACTCACGGTTCGAATAATTACGCCACTAAACTACTTTTTAAAAAACCCTGAAATCTCATCACTATGGGAACTACCTTTTTAAAAAACCCTAAAATCTCATCCACCTACTTCGTGATAAACGTTTTATTTTGTTTAGTACTTTGAGCATAATTAAAAAAATAATATTTATGATATCAATATAGCGCCAGCAAAGGAATTGTAAAAAACTAACACATAGTGCTATAATTAGTAAGACTCAGTGCCTTCCTGAACAAGATACAAAAGATGTTTTTAAAGTTTCAACTTTGAGGCAATTTATTTATATATATATATATATATATATATATATATATATATATATATATATATATATATATATATATATATATATTCATCTGAAATTATTAAGTTTACGAAAATTTATAATCTCTATAGAGAATTCCAAAAATACACCCTGTACTGAGAACAACGCACAGTCCATACCGCTGGATCTAGAAATTGGGAATTTTTTTCGAAGTTACCTCACATGGTATAAGTATCCACTAAGGAGGTTTTTTTTTAATTTCAAGCTCTAATGGGATGAAAAAGCGGTTCAAAATTTATTAGGAGAAATTTTTTTTATTACAATGAAACTTGGTAAAAGTAATCTAAAAAATAAATAATTACAGAAGGTTTCACAGTTTTACAAATAACTCCCTGAATAAAAATGGGGATTCAAGATTTATATGGATTCAAGGTTTTTTGCAATTTCGACGGAATACTCCTTAAATAATATAGTGGTGGCAAGAAGAAATTTTTCGAAATTCAACTCCTAAACGGATGAATTGGGTGTTCAAATTTCCGGAGAATCAAAATAGTGAAATCTATCACGAAATCTAATTTGTGGAAGTTTCCATTCTATGCCGCCATATATGAAACATAACACTTGCGATAAAAGATATACATGGCTATAACTAAACAACACACAAACAAATAGATCTTGACAGCCATTGTTTCCTTATAATCTTGTTCATTTAAAAAAAATATAAAGCTCTGTTGGATTTCCCGCGAGTAATACCGCGAACAATAAACATTTCAAAGAAAAATAAGATAAAAACTTCTAATTTCATATGTTTTATATCAGTCGTAAAGCTCGACTCCACCATTAAAAGCTGTGCAGAGCACTATCTCTCATGAGGCACTTTATGTATAGAATTCAACAGGAAAGCATTTCATTTCAATTACATATACCTCAGCGAGACGGAGAAGCCGCTCACCCTGCACACTATATTTAATAAGAACGAAACCTTCGCAAGATATCATCACTCGTAAGTTCAATATGGCGTTCTGTCGTTATCACCAATTCCGCCTTCGTTAAAAACAACGTGACATTTGTTTTACTTAATTAAATAATCATTAAAAAAACGACAGTAGACTGTCCTTTTTGCTCAAGTGAACATTTCATGATTATTATTTCAAATAGTGCTTGCTATTTATATTTGTTACCAACTTCCAACTTATTTTTCTATAATAATTATATAATACGTTTAGTACTTGGTTTCAAAAGAAATTGCGAATAACTAGATGAAAAATTAAAATTAAAAATATAACACCAAACTATTATTTTTTTCCAAGTATTTGTAATTATTATTTTTAATAAGCCCTCTTTTTTATTACCTACTTCCAACTTCTTTTTCTACCGTAATTATATAAAAGTTTAGTACTTATCTTCAACGAAAATTGCAATCACACATAGATATATTCATTTCAATTTAAAATTAAAAAATTATAGTAAACTACTCTTTTTACAGAAGGCCACATTTTATAATTGTTATTTTTAAAATTTGTTACCAACTTCTAACTTCTTTTTGTACCATAATTATATAAAGGTTTAGTACTTATCTTCAACGAAAATTGCAATCACACATAGATATATTCATTTCAATTTAAAATTAAAAAATTATAGTAAACTATTCTTTTTACAGAAGGCCACATTTTATAATTGTATTTTTAAAATTTGTTACCAACTGCCAACTTCTTTTTGTACCATAATTATAGAATAGTTTTAGTGCTTGGCTTCAAAAAAACTCGTGATTACGCATAGTTTCAAAGAAACTTGCAATTATACGTGTATTATTGTAAATAAAATGTTCGTCTTACAAAAAAATACCTGTAACTTTTAATTTAACGACAGATAATAATTACTAACTGCGAAATTGAGTCATGTCCGATTTAAAATTGTGAAAAGTAGAAAATGAGGAACCTTGAGGACTGTGTTTCTGACCCCCGGTAGAGACATTATAGATGATGGAAGAGTGGTAGGTTACCTCGATGCTGAATACTCTCCACATTGGGGAGAATTGAGAAAAATCTAAATGCATCTTAATAAGCGTGGTGTGTGCTCACAATTCTTACCAAAACAACGACACGATACAAATAGTCGGTAGTCGTAAAAATTGCTATATTCATCAAAATCTTTATTCACAATCCCATTGATCTCCGGAACAACCTCCAAAGAGGACAGACGCTGGAGATAGAGATAAGCCAGCACAAGCATATCGCTCGATCTACACTGACGCCGTACACATTTACATTTCAATAACTCCATACATAAATAAATAAATACATAAAAACTTCCGTCCTAAACACTAAAACGCGCCATTTGTCATACACCTTTCATACGAATACCAACAATGTAATAATTTTGTAAGGTATTGTTCATAAGGAAACTATTTTGTTTTCATTTTTGAAAAGTAAACATGTTTGGAGTATTGATGGATTCAAATACTTGCATCATTTAAAGTTGTGCCATGTGTTTGTAGATAATGTTTTGGTACTATATAATATTTCAGTAATTTGTGGATACATATATTTCTATAACTTAGAAGTGAATTGTCCCAGAATATCCTAGAACACAGAGAATGTACCATAATTCTCTGCGTTCCAGAATATTAGGGTATTCCATTACCCATCTTCATCATAATCTCAAAATACACACAATTTGTCTTATAGTTACTGAAAATTAATTTTGTTGTTGTTATTTGTACTAAAAGAAAGCAGGTAAACATTTTTTGTTCAAATCAGTATTATCATAGGTATTGGTGATCAAAAGTAATAATTCCTGAAGCTGACTGTATATAATAAAAACGTAAGGGTATGTTATTTTCGAATAGACCTAAAATCTCTTTAGGAATGGTAAAAGTGAAAGTAATCAAACACCTATATTTAAAAACAAACGTGTCTGTAAGATATCTGATTGCTTATTTGTAAGTCAACAATAAATAAATTAATTTCAATGGTCTTGAGCTCGGAGTCTTTTTTTATACATAGGTTAAACATTTCTTCAATAACAATACAGTTCCAAATATGTATATTTATGTAGAAATAATGAGTTTCAAAAAAAATTAAATTATTTTTCTATTCAAATTTCTCTCTTGAAACCCGTCAGAGACATTATTATATTACAACTAGTGTATTAAACAGAGTCATAATTCTAACAATAAATATCCAGTTACAAATTTTAAAAATAACTGATAACAGCTATCGGTGTAGCAAATAGTAACTTTGTCACAGTATACGCACGTCCTTACAGCACCGATAACTACATAAAGCCACCAATATAAACATTTCCTTCGGGCCCCCAGATAAGTGATTTTCATAATATATCAAGAGGATGATACAAAAGACGAAGCTTATTTCATTTGAATAAATCATTAGGAAAGCTCATAAAAGCTCGGCGTGAGGTGCTTCTGTTTGGCCGCTCTGACTAATGTCGGGGCGCGCGCTCGACCCGGGACACCGCCCGCTTTTTTTATTTTATTATCATTTCCTTATGTCGGATCGACGCAGTAGAAATGTCGCTGTTTCTTGGAAATATTGAATGGAGTCCGGCGTAGAGAGCGTTGCGCGGGTCACGCCGAGCGTGTATGGGTGGATACGGGAGTGTGGAATGATTAAATAGTTTTCTAGAGTACGTATGCCCCGTAGTACGCCCAACGCTTTTTCTTCCTCTTTTACTACGTCTCATGGAATATAGCGATATTTGAAATGAATCGTGGTCACGGGAAATTCATATATCCACGCTACAGTGATAAATATTTTCGACAGGTAAAAGACGTGAACGAGCAGTAGATTATATTAATCGATATGAAGCTGTTTTGAAAAGACATAAAAAAGCTAGACAATATATATCTATCAGTGCTTTCACATTATATGTTATATAATAGTATGGGGTTAATGATCCGCTGTATCATGCTCGCAAAGCAAGTAGACGTTTTGCGCTGAGCTACGTTTGATATGATCATTTGCATGCGTTAAATGATCGATTCATGCTGCAATTCTATCGGCAAACTTGTTATTCCAATATTAAAATGTTAAACACAAAATTGTTACATTATGAAAAAATAAATAAAAACATTTTATAGTAACTTTTAATTTTAGTCACGTAATTTTACACTCTACATATAAGTAAATTGATTTCCAAGGTCATTATCACATTATTTGCCAGTCTGTAAATTTATTGACATTTTCAGTAAAAACTCGTAAAATATTGTAATAATGTAATCTAGTTATTATATTTTATTTACGCTTATACCTACCCATATGAAAATAAAATTCGTTGCCGTCTGATTGATTAACTCATCCATGTTTGGCGCGAAATCATTAATCTGGAAATGTGACGTTTTTAAAAGTTGATTGCTTGAATAATATCATATCGATGTTCACTCCCTAAGCAGAATAAAATTATTTATCACAAATTCTAATAAATACATCTCATTCCTGATATTTTTTTTTCATAAGTACTTCATGCTTCATTGCTTTGATATTTCTTTGTCGGAAAAAAAGATGCGTTACCCTCACTACTAAATCCTGTTAAGACATCACAAAGTTATTGTTTGTGTATACAAAATGAGACACTATTGACCAAAAAATATTTATGTTCAATCCCGAACGATAATTTATTTTTGCATAATTCTTGCATATCCCAAAATAAAACGGGCCTGGTAATTCAGATATGTGTTTAATTATTGAACAGGAAAAGCCATGAATGGAGTCCTTACCATAGAGTACCCTCAGTATTAACTAAAATTGTGGATTTACAAAAAAACAAGAACCTCATTAAATGGAAATTTATTTCAAGAAAGAAACTCGTAACTGCTATCACGAGGATGGTTCGGAACTTCTCCTTCGTTTCCTACCTCGTCTCAATAGAACTTGGAACTTAACGGTATAACAGTTAAAAATTAATAGCAAGGTTAATATAAATTCTTTCAAAAATTATAAACAAATATTTCTATGGAGATTCGTAACATTTACGATAAGAGACGATTAGATTAATGAATAAATTCCACTAAGCCAAACAACCTGCCCGCTGATAAAAATATTAATTATCGCTTGCATTACGTATTGAAGAAAATCGAATGGATTTGAAAATGGTGACGTGTTTTTTTCGGCAACAATTTGACGTAGAAATGTGAAATTTAGCATAATAATAAAACATACTAACCTACTTGTATCTTGATACTCAAATATTTATATGGAAATTTTATAGAGGGCCAATGAAGAACATGATTTTTTTTCATAACTTTTTCAAATCTATCGCTTAAAAGAGCAAAAATCATAGTGTCTAAAAATGTTATCAACAACCGTTTAATATAAAAACTTGAAATATGGCATAATTATAAATCTCTTTAATCCAAATATATCCAAAATAGTTAAAACTCAAAAATATTCATTTCAATATAAATTTTTACGAAGTAAATAAAATACGTATGGAATATGAACTGAAAGCAAAATATAAAAAATTCTTAAACTTTTTTGTTTCAGAATTCCAAGCAACTACCTTGCTCTATAACTACTGTTGAAAATGTCCAAAAAATAAAACCCTCTCCCCTCCCCTCCTTCACTACTAGAGTCAAAATTATAAAAAAACATTGCGTTCACTTGAGCTTTACAGAAAACTGTGGCGATGATTCGGAATTTTTTTAGTTTTTGAGATAATCACCATTTTTACGCCTATGAAAGATACGCTAGGCAATACATTCACATCCTGAAAAATAATATTACCAGTTGTAAATAGTTTAGCACAATTGCTATGTATCCTTGGATGTTTATAATTTAATGGTGGGTGGTTATGAATGATTTCTATAATCGAATGATCTAATAATGAGATATTCCGTTAACCCATTGCGAATGCGGTAGTTGAATGATCTTCATTATCGAATGATTAATAATAGTAATTACTGATTCTGACAATTCGTTCGAAATGAAAATGATGCATTATCAGTTCAATCAAAACATATTCACCCAACAGTTTATGTTTGACCCAAGCCCGTTGAAGTGACATTTGACCTTGTACAGTAGAGTAAAATAAAATAACCTTTGTTTTTTATCACATACTTTCCAGTTTGGCACTATTTAGTAAACTTGTATCAGTGAGATATATTCTGTCAAACGTTCGCTCGTTCGTGTTCGTAAGTTACTCATTAGCAACTGCTAATGTTCGTAATTCATATATCTCGAGATTTTTCATAATCAAATTATTCCATTAGTGTTATCCACAACCAGCCACCGCTATTTTATACCAGGGCGTACTAGTTTATTTTCGCAGTATTTAGTAAACTTATATGGGTGAGAAATATTCTGTCAAACATTCGCTCGTTCGTATTCGTAAGTTACTCATTAGCAATTGGTAATGTTCGTAATTCATATATCTCGAGATATCTTCATAATCAAATTATTCGATTGGTGTTATGCACAACCGGCCCCCGCTATTTTATACGTATCTAAGTTTTACGGAACTGTCTTAGTGTAATCTGTCTCTTGTAATCTGTTAATTTAGATACATCTTGTTATATTATATAATACCATTATATTTTCTTCTCCCCCCCACCAAGTCAAAATATAAAGGAAGCCGGAGAAAATAGGCCTAACATTACAGAAATTAAATACAATCTTTAAAAATACAAAAAGGCTACCTTCGTAAACCAATTATTTTTAATATTTCGAAAATTGGTAATAAGAAGTAAAAACTACCATAATTATGTAATGAAGTACATAAGAACTTTTTAGAAACGATACCAAAAAAATAATCAAATCAATCGTTGTTTAAATGTCTAGTAACAGGAGTTGCCTAAAGGAATTAATAATACGCCGTTAATTAACATCGGCATTCGTTCTGTCTGTTGTCAAAATGATTATCTTTTTCACTCTTTACGAGTGTTACGTCACATTTTTCGATGATCCTGTTCGGTCTGCTAGTTTCGTAAGTTAGTATTCTACATTAGTGTATGGAGGGTATAACGAAATACAATCTTGTTCCCGTGCTAGCTCAGAGTTCGGAATTATGAAAAATAATCAAATACCAAAAATATCAACACAGTTTTCTTTATGCTGTGAGTATCACAAATGCTAACAAGAATACAAATATTTGTATCAAAATAAAACATTTCGGGAATCGAATTACAATCCACCAGTTCAATCCCACGATCGAGTTACCGTCTGTTCAGGTGGTCGGCAACGCGTCAAGTTTAATGTACAAAATATCACAAAAACAGACATTTTTAAAAACACAAACATTAATAAAAGGGTATTTCAAACGGTAAATGTAATGTTTGATAAATATTATGATGATTTGAAGAATTTATACAAAGAAGAAAAGTACGTTTATACATAGTGTTATAGTATCCATCACTTTTATTTCTTTATTGATGCTAATTTTCTTCTAGAAAATTAACATCAGTAAAGAAATAGTAACTTTTAGTTTTATTTTTAATTACATGTTTGATGCCAACTAACAGCGTGTGTCCCTTTTCAACAAATGTTAATCAGAAACTGCATTTCCGGATTATTATCAAAATAAGAATTGTTATTTAAACACGAAAGTAAAGCTTCTAGACCTTTATCATATGATAATGCTGCTATAAACCAAAAAATATATTTTGTCAATTGAAATTATATCGGCATTTTGTTACTTTCAACCCATATTTATCAACCATCTTAATATAATACTGTGTTGTTTCCACAATGAAACACTTGTTTTTAGTTTATCTAACTGTACTAAATTATTTCTTTTAAACTTAAGTGTACCTGTTTATTGAAATAAATACTATATTATGAATATCTTAATGTTTAATATGCTGTTGTAAAAGCATAATATAGTTATTACAAATAATAAATTATTGTCAGCTTTTCTCAATTTTTATTAAAGCATCTTTGTTAAACTTTGTGAAACTCATATTCGTAAAAGTACAAATAAATGAGAAGGAGTGTAATGGAAGGAATAATAAATTAGTAACTAGAAATAAACGAAAATAAAATGTTGATAACAGCTATTTAAATATAATATCTTTACATAGGTACTAGAATAAATGGTAAAGCCGTTTAAAATGTTATTACTTTATTTGATTAACTTACTACTATTTAGTTGTGAAATTTTTAAAAAATAATTAATCAAAAATTACCAAAGCACATTAAAATTTTGTTACCAAAATATGAATCAATCATCACCTAAAATAACCTTTACGGTTTGAATGAACCACACAAATATTTCATATTGAAGGGCACACTACAATAATAATGGCGTGTGTTGTATTATTGAGGAATACATTGTATCTGTATGGAAGTATTGAATGTAAAAGATGAAGCAGGTTGTTCTTTTTAAAAACGACAGTGCGTGGGGGCTTATACAACTCTCTACTTCGGTTTTATATAGGTTGATCCCTATGCTTCAGAAGATTTCTTGAAATATATTAACTTAAGGATATCTGCTCAGTTTACGCAATAGAATTGAACGGTCAGTGTTTGATGTCAAAATGGTGAAATGGTACACAAATATATGAACTGAACAATTTCTAATAAAAGATAGTCCAAAGGGATAAAGAAGATGATACAGATATGTGAAAACGGAGGTTAATGGTGTTTCTTTATTGGTGCTAGTATATTTATGAGAGATTGCGTGAAAATGTAAGGAAAATTTAATCAGGCCGTATATCTAAGTCTAATGATCTTAAACTTTGATATGCATTGTGATTTTAATCTTGGAAAAATTTCTTTTTCACATAATCGAATTGGCGACTGTTAAAAATTTTAATATCTACCACGAATTTAACCAACTAATACGATACTCATTTCGATAATAATATAAGATAAATACTAGGGAACTTTTTCATACATTTAAGTATTTTAACTTCATTTTAAATTGTGGTACGACGAATTTAAGTAATATTATGTCAAATATAGGAAAAATACCATTCAAGTTAGTTCTTTTATTGCCTAATTTATGGTCTAAAAATAATAGTTGTCAGGTTATTCTTGAATTCATAAGATATTATTTTTCCCGGTTTATTAAAATTTGTTTCATATGATTAATCAGACTGCCAAAAGTTGTAGTTGAAGAAAAAATATAAACAATGTTTTTTTATTTCTTCACTTTTAATTCGAAGATAAGTATTGAAGGACAATTCATTAAGAAAGTGCGTTTCTCAATTTATTAAGATACAAATAGTACTTTTCATAATTGCTTCAACTGTCAACATGTTAGGTTTTTAATATTTTATTTCAACTCTATTTCATTGTGTCACTACGAAAACGGTTAGCAATACACTTAAAATAATCTTTATTATTTTCAATATTGTTTGAACAGCTAAAGCGACATAAATTTTATATACAAAGCTATAATAGATGTTTTCGGCATTCAACTAGTCTATACGTAACCTGTAAGAATAGTATTAAAAATTTTCAATAATAAGCGTTTGTTTACTGTTGATTTTCATTTAGAGTTCGAAGTATTTTCGAAGACATTTTTTTTTGCTTTGAAAATTTGTGCATATTCCGTATTATTATAGACACAACTACACCTTGGACACCACTACATCACAACAATATAAATATGATCAAGAAATCAGTTCTGGGTAGAAACTGGAATTATTCATATTCAGACAAAATATTCCACGAAAAGGACTCTTTACAATGATGCTCTAGAAATATTAATTGCATTGTTTTGATTTGAAACTGCCATTTTTCGGGATTCAAGTTAATATGGTGTGTTACTTTAAATTAAATTGCAGATGAGTTAAATTTTTGATTATTTGGTGCATTTATACAAATATAACGCTATTAACTTTTTACACTTACCACAAATTGTAAATATCCACTTTATTTACGTACATTTATTTCATCTTTTCTTTCTTCTAGGTTATAATGCATATTACTCGTATATACATTAATATATATATATATATATATATATATATATGTATATATATATATATATATATATATATATATATATATATACTTAGATTGCACGTAATGCATTCAAAATAATTTATTAAAAATAAAAAATACCGTCATTACCACTATGCAAATTTTAAAATCTTAAATAGCTTAATAGAAACTTCATTTGCATTTTTCTCAAAACTAGGGTTACAGAATTAAAAGTTTTAAAAATTCATAACTTTTAAACGAAATAAAATTAAGAAAAAAATCTGTGTTTTTAACAGTATCTTATCTATATAGAAAATATAATACATCATTTTTTGATCTAGATGAAAAGGCCCCTTTTCCCGGGAACGTGTAAAGTAAGTTTTACAGTTAACATCTCGTTTAATAATGTGACTTAAATAATCACTATTGGATACTATAATGAATGATAAAATAAATGATCTTGAGTTTATTCAATATAAGATATGACCTTTCGTGGATTTGTAACCCCTGGTGCACCCGGGCACAAAATGCAGTACCGCGCATTTCGCCACTTCCGGTATAATAATGCACAACTCAGAGATTTCGTATCCGTATATGTAATTTTTTCCGTATATAGAATAGAAGTATAACTATAAAGCAGTTTTTTAATATAATTATGTATTCATGAATGTAAGAAATTATGAACTAATTAAAAAAAACTCCCGTTCCAAAAATAAAGAAGGCTTATATACGAAAACTCTTCATAAAATGGAATTTCCGTTATTATCACCAAAAAGTGAATCAATAATTTAAAAAAATGTAAACGTATATAATAAAAATCAGTTATTCTAATAAAACATTATGGTATCGTTAAATTGTTGATGAACAGTCTCAGTATTGACCACAAAATACGTTAATTGAAGGCAACAAATGGAAGAAACTATTTTAACTAAATACAATGCAAAAAAGCAATGAAATTACTATCATAACAATTCTGAGTCAGTTTTGCAATAGGAAATGAAAAAAATAATGCCATATTTCAAACTAGCTGTGCACGCGGTTTCGCCAGCGTGGAATTCTGTTTGTGACTATAAGAGTATCATTAAAAAAATCTATATAAAAATTTTTATCAGTCCCGTAAACTAAAAAAATTACAAATTTTTTTAACATGTATGTGAAAGTCGCGGGAATTTTTTTTCAGATTTCTTTGTATTTTTTTGTATATATATTTAGTTTTTTTATTTTTCTATTTAATTTTTTTACTTTAATATTTTTTGTAATTAATTACGCCTTTTTTAAATAATTTTTTATAATTTTATATCACTCTCTTTTTTATTTAGTTTATTGACATATTTCAATTTATTAATGGCTTGGGCCTTCTCTGTACACAATATTTGACGTCGTATTATTTTTTGGTAGCAAAATATACTGTTTCTTTGGAGTTCCAACTAGTGATAAACCGACATATAACTGGCCATGGAAAAAACACACTTTGCGTAGGTAGATTCCAACCAAGGAGAAGGTTTGTCCTTGAGACTTATCAATAGTCATCGCAAATGATCTTTTCACTGGAAATTACAGCAGTTTGAAAGATATCGGCAAATCCGTTGGAATCATTGGAATCCTCAGGTTATTTGCCAGCTGACCGGCTGCAGGGCCGGTGAGGATGTTCGCCACAATTAAGTTGTCTTTTAAGTCTCTAATTGCACGTATTCGGAGGGCTTAATTTCTTAAAAGTAAGGGAGTTTGAATGTTAAGTGTACAGTTTTCCCGTCATTCAGTAGAGTAGCAGAATTTCCTGAAGAAGCGACTGTAAGAGCTATTTTCCAAATTGACGAGAAAAACTTCTCGTGCCTCCTTGGGCGTCCAAAAATACTTCGACTTTATTATTTGTCACACTGTGATTATAGTATCAATTTATATTCACAAAATCTATCAACTCACTGATGTTGTACAGATGTACCAACATTGTACCCATTGCGTCATTTCCCTATTTGTATAAAATCTTCGTTGTACATATCATCGTTAAAAGGCAAGGTAAAATCCCAATTTTGTTGTCGAATTCTGTGTCAGATATCTTCACAAAACTTTTTTTTGAAGTTATCCCACAATTTTAAAGGTTCAGATGTCTAACAAAATATAAGAATATCTACATACAACTCTTTAACAGGCATTGTGAAATCTAAGCTTTTTTTTAAAGTATTTTCCACCATATTCATCAGTTTCGAACAAAGCTCTATCTTGACAAGCTGCTTGGTATGTTTCTTTGACAATTCCATTTACAGTTTCAAGTCCACGAATGAGGTTGGACTGCGCATGTAATGCAGTAATATTCTGACATAAATACAATCAGATTGAGAAAAATGTACACTATATATTCGCCCCAAAGCAGCGTCCTTCTTTATGCCTGGATACCCATCTACGTTTTGACGTGCCTTCTTCTCGAAAATTCGTTATTAACCCACGTGTAATAGTGTGGTATTTCGCGGTACAATAGAGTTATTGCAAATTCATCGTGTTGCAGAGATTGCAAAAAGCTGACAGTATGTGCTTTTGCGTGGGTTTTGGGCAACTTGTTGCACCGTTTATGCCGTGAAGTTCATCAGTTTCGAATATCCTTTAACAGTTTTTTAAGTGCACGACACTAGGATACCGGTCATGGATCGGAAATTTTAATATTCGACAGAAAGATTCTGATGTAATTATTTACAGGCCATTTAAATAGTTTTTCACCTGGTCATGCAGGCTTCTGACGCTGAAAGTACTTACTCCGATTAATATATATATATATATATATATATATATATATATATATATATATATATATATATATTTGATCGTCTGAACTGAATGGCATTATTGCACATTAATGTGGTTGTTAAATGATCGACGTATGGGACAATTCACCTATTGTCTATAGTAACCGTTCTCCTTCTGATGTTCAAGATAGCATTCAGATCTCCCTTTTCAGTGTCATGGCGACGATATACTGGATACTCATCTTCTCCATTCTGAGTGTCATTGACAAAACGCTAAGCAAACGTAATTTATTAATTTTATATATTTCAT
>JAYKKI010000118.1:4675000-5040000 GCA_039881145.1 Druceiella hillmani
AAATTAGTTAAAATTGAAGAAAGCAAAATATTTCGCGAGCGGATAAATATTTCAAGAAACAGAAATTCAGTAAAAATTATTCATAATGAATCTTGGTTCTCAGATTTACTTGTTTATTATAAAGTTGTGTGTAAAATTTTCTTTCTATTGCTGCCCATTACCGGCAAATTTAGAGTATATTTTTTATTACATTTATCATTAATTTACAGTCTATTTATATATGGTATATTTATATTTAATCAGGTAAATTTTGTCAGGTAACATTGCAGAGTTTTCCTTTAATCTAAGGGCTTACATGTATCAGAGAATTTAAAAAGCAAGCTTTCTTGGGCATACTTGAGAGCGGTCGCCCAGTAAATCAGATTAATTCGTTATAAAATGGAGTTTAGTTTTTCTACATCCTTCGATGGTGAAGTTAGTTCTTTCTTCTGTAATATCCTTATTTTGAGATTTTGATAATATATTTGGTAAGAAAAAGTATGGAGATCGCACATTAATAAGAGATGTAGGCTCTTTTTGAAGACTTTTTTGAAGTTTAATTTTAATACTAAAATTTACTTAATTAAAATTCTTTCCTTTCATTTTTTCTTTGTTTTTTTTAGAACAGTTTATGTTTTGCAGAAAATTGGAAGATATTGGCACTTTAGTAACAAATGCTCCAAAGTTATAAATGGTAATGAGAGAATTTCAATCAAAAAATTTATAAATAAATAAAGAAAGGCTCGTTTGTATTTATTTTTTAACATTTTAGGAAATTTCCGAATTATAACCGTTGCATAACTGATCTAAAACATTACGCGGTACTTTGCAGTACAATTAATATATCTGATGTAGTAATGAAATTATAACGACCGGGTAATATTATCCGGTCGTTACACATACTCGCAAGTATCTAAAATAGCAAAATGAAGTGTCATTCGATAATTTCAAGTTGATTTCACTGTTTCAGAGTGAAATTGTACGGTGTCGTAGTAGAGAGACTTATTAAGCAAATAAAATTTGAGCGATTGAATCAGAAAATGCAATTTTTCCAACTTATGTTTTCTTTTTTCGATAAGCCTAGACATTAAGAATATTTATTTACATGTGTTTATCTCAAAAATGGATTATACAAAATAATGACGAGCGGTAAAATAAACCTAAAGGTTTTTAGATCTAAGCGATTTACATAACGAAGAGTAAATCGTAATAAAAAAGCTTGTAAATAGTAATAAAAAAGCTTGTCAAGCAAGAGCGGAATTTGCACTACTAGGGTTCCCTATACATTTAAGCATTTATAAACATTTAATGGTACATAATATTTCTATTACACAATTTAAAATGTTTAGCAGGAAAATGCATTGCCTATAATACCCTCCATAGGCGCATATTAAAAAAAAATTCATCTGATAGATTACCAATTTTAAGATTTTTTCATTTACTTGTGCTTTGGGAACTCAGTTTTTTGCCAGGTTTGTGGAAAGGATCCAATAAGTTTTGATTTATTTATCATCTTTTATGCATAGTACATATAACGACTTCTTTTATGCGGCAAAACGGTCGTATTTTTTATTGCGTTGACTTAGACGCTTGATTTTTCATAGCTTCAAGGGAACATAGACCTAAGTATTTGATATTTATTACAACTTAATAACGCGCTCCTGAGGAAATTAATAATTTAATTTTCAGAACGAAAATGTATTGCCTATTATACCTTTCAAAGGCGCATATTTAAAACAATATTTTTTCTATATGATATAAATATTAATTAATGATTTTTGAATTGTTTCCTTTATTTGTGCTTTAAAACCTTGTTTCTTGCCAAATTTTTCATTCTAGGTCAACGGTAAGCACCCTATATTCCCTCTATAGGTTGATTTACTTGGCAGTGTAAATATGCGGCATAAATGATTGTATTTTTAGTTTTTTTTATTGTGTTGACAGAAAATCTTGATATTTTTATAGTTCCAAAGGACCGTAGACCTAACTGTTTGATATAAATTTCCATTTGATACTTCCACACTTTTCTTTGAAGAATGTTCTTGGCAGAGAGACAGACAGGCAAACGGACAACGAAGTATCCCATGAGGATTCCTGTTTTCCTCTTGAGGTACGGAACCCTAAAAACAAATTAAAATTACTACATATTTTTCGTAGTGTTGTTAATTAATTTAATTTACAATTTAGGAATTTGTACTTAAAATTATTTATGGTTTACAGAAACGTGATCACATTTTAAAAATATGTGAATTACAATTATATACGTCATAAAATATTGAGTAATTTTATAGATATTTAAATACATTAGTTTTAATTTTTTTATGAACAAGATGGTACTTACATAACTTAGTCGCGAAACCTCTTAATTTTGGTACAAATTAAAATTTAAAATTGTTGCATAATCAATGATCATCATAGCCACATGTGAAGCTTTAACAATTTGTTTTTGTTATTGCAATCATTTTTACGAACTCAAGTAATTACGGCTATTTGAATATACGACATGAAAAGTAATAGACACTTCTCATTTTGAATGGGGATGAAAAAGATTCTTTTCCATTAAATTCTTTTCCATTAAATTTATTTATTGTATCTGCAATAAACCGCAATGGATTATTCAAAGCAGGTACAAAGCTAATTTAATCTTCCCAATATTCTACAGGGTATTAGCTCTAACGCTTATAAGAGGAGCGCATTGTAATTCAGATCGCGGTACCGCCGAACCCAATCGCGAACTCGGAGACCTATCACCATGCGAGTGCGCTCCGCCTCACCTGCTTCAGCTGCCCGGAATGCGCCGGTCGTCTCGAACAAATTGAAAAGCGCCCGTGAACTTGCGCAATTTAACAAATTGAACGGCGACTAAGATTAAACACGCACCGGCGACTACGTGACACGATATTGGATCGAGTGGATGAAAAAACTATCTAAGTCATTACTCGTGGCAAGTTCTGCATTCGGCGAGCGAGGTCGTGTATCAACGGAGAAATGATCGTACAGGCCATTTGTTCGATTAATTGCCGCTGGCCTGGTTGAAGTGGTGAATTGAGGAGAAGTAATGGTGTTCTCGTTTGTCACGCGATTGTTATTAAATTATAGTAAGTGTCGCTTTTAATCTAGTTCGTTTAGGATTACTACCATTAATTCGGATCAAAATTTGAATTTTGCAATGTATCTTCTGAATTTTTTGACATCTATATGTTTACAGAGTATTTGTCTTAAAATCCTCCAATGCAATTAAAAGGAAGGAATTGTAAATATTAGTAATATTTCATTGAAATTTCAAGTTCAAATAATGTCATAATTCCAACACATTCTTAAGAATTGTAATATATATATACATATATATATATATATATATATATACATATATATATATATATATATATATATATATATATATATATACATATATATATATATATATATATATATATATATATATATATATATATATATATTTAGCCCCAACTTCGGAACTTTTCTAGAAAGGTTCTCGAAACCTCTGTGAGGTTTTATAGGGTTAAACAGTCCAAAGTGCAATCAGTTGACAAAGTCAGCGCCGAAGCTTTAAATAAATTACATAAACGATAATGGATATCAATTACAGATTCTATTACTTTACGAATTTTGTCTGGATCACGATGTAAAAACTGTCACAAATAATATATGTCATGCGATGGGTGAGTTCATGGTGTCTTACACGACGACAAAGATTTGGTTCAGAAAGTTCAGAAATGAGAAAAATCCTATACCGGACGTTATGTTGAATTGGACGTTCAACGATTAAGACGCCTAATTGAGGAGGATCCTCGACTGATGACTCGTCAATTGGCAAATGAGTTACACTGCAGCCATGGTACTATACGTTTGCACGAATTGGGAAAAGTTTCAAAATACGGTGCGTGGATACCCCACGAGTTATTGTCATATTACCTTCAGTGCAGAGTTAATACTAGTCAACAGTTATTGACATTGAAACGTCATTTTGACTGGCTGAATTAATTAGTAACTGGCGTGAGAAGTGGGTGGAAAAGAAGTGGAAACGTTGACAGTACACGTAAGCGTCAATAGCTGGGTGTTGGAGAAACAGGAGTTTCAGTATCCAAACCTGAAGTAAATGCTCAAATGGCGATGCTCAGCTGCTGGTGTAATGTCAAGGGAATTATTCATTGGGAATTACTTTCAGAGGAATCTACAATTTATACAGATATTTACTGTGAACAATTGGACTGATTAACTAATAAATTGAGTAGTCAACAGCATCAAGTTTATTTTATACATGATAATGCTAAACCACATGTTGCAAAAAGTACTCGTGATAAATTAAAGAAGCTCGGCTGGGTTTTATTCACTCATCCACCATGTTCATCAGATATTACGCCCTTGGATTATCTAAATGGCAATTTAGAATTAAAAAAAATTTAGGGCTCTAAGTTACCATTTATGTGAAACAAAATTCCATACACACTGATTTTTTTAATCAAAGTCATCGGAATTTTACAAGTAAGGCATATTGTCACTGCCTACTAGATGGTGGCAAGTAGTAGGTAATAATGGTGCATACTTTACTTAAATTTAGTGTATCATATAACATTTTTAATAAAAGTTCTTGTCAACAACTCGTGGTTAAACACTTATTAGCCAACCCAATATTTACGTGTGTTTGTGTGGGTGTGTACGTAGATTTTGTCAAAGTTTTTATTTAATTATTTTTTCTAAAAATAAAAATTAGTTTATGACTGGACAAGTATTTAATGAAAGAAAAATAGCTATTCAATTTGACTCAAAATATTAGTAATAGCCTTACAATGTGTTTTTATTCATTGATCTTGAAAACAATTTTCTGTACTATAAACAATCGAAAATTTAAAATACTTTCTCCTCAAAATATTTTTTTTGTCATTAATAAAATTTTCAGCGTACATTCAGTTAAAATTTCTCCTTTGAATAAAAAAAAACTTTTATGAATCGCATCCTGTACAAAATTGCTTTACGTTCACCTGTAAATTTATTTGTTTTCATTATTCTCTTTACAGATATTGTATGGGACTAACTATGTCATCAAATTAACATTAAATATGTTAACAACACTTGTGGATAGATTTAATCTATTACCCTTGGTACCTTTAAAAAATAAAAAAAACAAAGATTTTTAATATATTCGTTAATTATATGAATCAGATATTTGCAATTTTGTTACTAATTCTAAAAACGTACTCCATATAAAAATATTTTGAGCTTAAATATCGTTGAATAAATTAAACCATATCGTCGTTCGATATATTTATAAAGACAGAGCCATCTCATTTGGATGTCTTCATTTTCAGATAAAATATATTTTTTCAAATATATACTGAAGCGGAAATATTGCAATAAACTAAAGAATCAATTCGACTTATTGAGTTGCCGCGATCAAGTTTGAGTGCATGGGAAAAATTGAACTTTTACCTACGAGTGCAATTGTGAATTCTATATACTTTTGGTCTCCACTAACAAATCAATTCAACTTATGTAATGGTCGTAATTCAGATTGAACGCATGGGAAGAATTTAATTTTACCTAGGAGGGAATTGCGAATTCTGCGTGCGAAGCCGATGTGCATCAACCTCGATCTCCATTAACGAATCAACTCGACTTATTGAGTGGTCGCGATCCAGTTTGAGTGCATGGGACGAATTTAATTTTACCTATGAAGGAATTGAATTTTAATTTATATTTAATTTTATAACTAAATACTATTAATACGAATAAACTAAGAGATTTTATCTCCAATTTTGAACACAAAAGATTTGGTAATATAATGGAAATGTAAAAAATAAGACCACTAATACTTTCTTTCTATTTGTCATCTTCAGGCGACAGAAGGTATTGTAAGTGTAGCTATTAATCAAGTGAGTAAACATCATCGCGCTATTGATTCAGCGGCCTCACGGCTGACAAACGGGTGTCCGTAGATCATTATTACTGCGATTGATTTTGGCAAAGCATCGCGCAGAATTATAATGGGCTGTTTCAGTACTCATTAGTAATAATTTAAGGAAACATCTACATTATTAGTAACTGCATAAATACTGTGTAATTATGTAGTTAATAATAAAGGTTTCCTAGTAGAATTGACCAATATAATATTTTTTTTTATTCGGTACATTTGCCATTTTGCTTCATTTTACGATGAAATAATCTTATGGAAATTTTATCATTAAGGAAAATCAGAAGAGTTCTTATGCATTTTGTTTTGTAACCTTGTTATTAATTTCTTGGTGATCTAATATTAGATTCCGAGGAACGCCGTCGCCGCTTACATGATATTTCCTTCATGAGAATTTGAAGTTAAAAGGCAAATACGAGACGTCATTAATATGCGTCTTTGCGTTCGTACTTCACATTATCACAGTTCTTTATTATTGAAACGTTTGTGACAAACAAGACAGTACGTAACATTTTACAAAGAATGAATATATACATAATAACCAATATTTAAATTACTCAGAATTTATTGCAATTTTTTTCACGGACCCCATTAAATGGGATACCATTGAAAAATCTTTTATGGTGTCATCAAAAATATGAAGCAAAATCCCATTTGTTTTCTGCATATATACTTTTTACATATATTCCAAAATATTTAAAAGTAGAATTATTTTTTTGATTTGCATTATTCAATTAAAAACGTGTTGGCAGTAAAGTTATATTGAATATATTTGGCGTTAGTTTTGTAGAAATTCAAGATTTACAATTAAATGAAACTACATGATGTAGTATTATTTCTACTTTCTGTAAGTTCTTTACCACGACGTGGGTTTCATTGTAATACAACATCTTCAGGTGGGCTGTTAGCAAAGATTCTATCTTTGCTAACAACCTACCTGAAGATGTAATACAATGAAACCTAGGTCGTGGTAAAGAACTTACAGAAAGTAGAATTAATACTACATCACGTAGTTTCATTTAATTGCGAGTATACATCTTACGCCTGTAAAAGATGTGCTAATAATATTTAGTATTTACATAGAATCAAATATCATCAGTATATGTAACTAGTTTAATAGAAATGCGATATGCTCGTCAATACTTAACATTTTATGAGCATCGTAGTGTGCAGGGAACTCCGTTAGCACGAGCTCTACTGTTGAATTCATAGAAAGAAAATAAGATGGTAGAAAGCGCAATAAATAATTTTAAAGTTCCTTAGCCACCCTTGGGAACCCTCGTATTTTTGCCATGATCATCTATCTGCTAATCTATACGTCACAGACCTCTTAATCACTGACTTTTAAGGCTATAAATCTATAAATTTAGATATGTTATACACATTTAGAACCTTTACAAATTTATAAAATAACATTTTTGGAAAAAAGCTTTCCAGCGTACCTAAAAACTTTTTTACTGTCCATGTAAAGGATGGGTGATTTTTACGCGTACCACGTTGAGTAGGATATCGTTTAACAAGATTGTTTTTAAATATTGGGGTATGTCATGATCACTTTCTCGATACTGGGATTATTTTTTAAATACTAACAAATATTACTAATTAAAAGTAATATTTGTTATAGTAACGTGTCCTCACCTCCCACAAGCTAAACCGCTCTTTTCGAATATCCGAGCATTTGTAATGGTTGTGCATATAAACGAATTAGAAGAAACATTATCACAACTGAGTAGGCTCTACCGGTTCATTAGTAACAGTCGACCAACTTATTATTTGGCATTCGGATTTGTATGAAACTCCTGGAAACTCCATACTAATTACTTTAATCGACTGTGAAAATAATGTTATTTTTTAAAATGCATATATTTTATGTGTGAAATATATATTAGGCAATATATTTATGTACCTACAGTATAAGGAATAATATTGTTTAAATATGCAGCATATTTTTACACAATTTAGATATGTTTTTTTCAAATAATATAAACAAACCGATAAAATGAGTATACAATTATTTTGTAACCAACTCAATATAAAATATTTTCTATATATATCCAAAAAAAAAAAATGTATATATATATATATATATATATATATATATATATATATATATATGCATAAATACGTGTGTTTGTGTATATCTGTAATACATACTATATATTGCGTAATTGTAGACTTATTTCCTTTAATGAAAATAAAACTGTGAAGTGAATAAACTGTTGGTAGAAATGTTTTTTAGACAGAAGCTATTTTTTCAAAAACAATCTACGCTTACAATATTATACCAACTTCAATTTTATTATAAAGTATTCAGAAGATTTAATACATTTATATATTTAATTACTTTTGTTATCAACTTTAGGGACTAATTATATTGAATCAATGTAAGTTTTCTAAAGATATTCAGACAACTATTTCCAACGTTTACGGATATCGCGTTTAAAAAAAGCAACCTGCTGAACATAGTCATTTTACTGATCGTTTATAGCGTAGTATGCGGCGCTCCTTTACCTCAAGCGAGCCAGATTGAAAGATGTAGGTAATTTACGCGATTGAATAAATTGACCAGCGATTAAGGTTAAACATAAGACAATTATTATATGAATTGATACTGCGTCGAAATGGCCGAACGAATTTTCTTCATAATTTGTGGCAAGATTCGTCCTTGAACCGACGAAGGAGGTCGTGATGAATAGCATCGTCCTAGTCAATAGTTACTAATTAATCTATGATAGTAAGTACAGATGAAATAAAGTCGGTCTCATTTGCCCTATTATTGTACAATTGTGAGAATCTCCCGTGATAAAACTTATTAAATGCAATAATTTGCTTTGGAATAGAATTTCTATGAGGTTTCATTACAAAATACATTCATACGCAGGTTTGAATGTTTATGTCATTAGTATTGTAACTGTCCAGTTAACCCTTAAATATATTTGGGGTGCAAATTTTTACATGGCCATCACTATTTTGACAACAGTTAAGTTATCTATTTATAAGCGGACAACTTTACATTAATTCTCCCTCTGTTTGTATAAAACATTCACTATCTTTCCCTTCATTATTTCATATGACCTACTCGTCAATAATCATTTTTTTTATCTAGCAGTTTATAATTATAAGTTCAATCATAGTGACTATTTTTCACTTTGTTTATTTTTTAATCCTCCCAGGGTAATGGCTACTTTTTATGGATGAATATATTTTCTTTAGCATTTTCCCTACATATTTTTTAATTGAAATAATGTTATTGATTCATTTTTATGAGTGATATCAATTATTACTATATTATTATGGTCTGTTTTAAAAATTACTCCTGTTATTTAGTATAAACATTTTTAAAGTGGTATTAATTCCGACATGAGGAAGCATTTTTGCTTATTTCTTGCTTCAAAAGATCACTTTTTTCCCTTTTTCATTTATGATAATTTTTAACGTGTTTCAAATAGGAAATAAATTTTTATCAAATATACAATCATAACTATATAATTACGGAATCAAGACACAACTTAATACAGAGAGAAGTTAAAAAAAGAGATAGAGGTAATATTTAGAATTTATCCTTCCGTTAAATTATTAACAGGTAAATTGTCCACTTATTTTCTGATGCCGAAATGTAAACAATTATATGTGAATTCACGAGTTTTGAAATACGCTGTAATATTAAAAAAACACTAACCTGTCATCACTACCGAGAATAATTGTGGGAATAATTATATAAATTAAAATTTTATCGCACAACAGATAATAAAGTTTTCTTCACGACATCAGTTGGAAGAAATAGAATATAGAAGCAAATAAATGGATACAGCTTAAACTAGAACCGGAAAAGAGTGAGGAAAGTGCAAATTTTTTAACGCTTGCTTCGATTGAGATATAAACTTTTACAAACCACGTACAAGCAAACTAAAATTGTTAATAATACAGAAGTTTGGAGTATATTCAATAGATAGGCGGGTTAGATATATTTTTTATTGGATAGACATTATCTGGTGAAGTGCGCAATTGAGATAAAATTGTAATGTCTTATGGTTGTAGATGAAAGTAGCAATATGAACTAGGTGATGGTATGGATCAATGGAAATTATGGTAAATGAGTTTTGAATGGAGAGTTAACAAATAAATTGTAAATAATTCACGGCATAATTTTCAAATGACAAAAAATCAGTAAATGCTTGTATTGTTACTTAAGTTTTAAAAATAAAATAACATGATTTAATACTAATAATATTAAAGTGGCCAGAATAAAATTATCAACTCACACTTTTGTCTAGGAAATATAATCTCTGATTTTATAGCAGTGAATATACATGCTGTTCGTATAAATTATTTTTTTAAATGATTTATTGCCTAATATTTATATTCATCGATATATACTGATCAAGTCCTCTAAAATAAGATGCTGTCCTATATCAGATTCGAAACATTACTTTTTATGTAAATTGGCTTGTTATTTACACTAATTTAGCCATATTCTGGATTGTTTTTGACATTATGAAGTGATATATCATCGTATTTGCCTTATGAGAACAAGTTGTTCGCAATAGTAAAAAGTGTCTTAGAGAAACAAACGAGATCGATTACATACGTTTGCTTATTTCAGTAGATTCACTTTTGTTGCATTCATAAGCCAATTTGGGTACTCTGCCCTTTCTTGTATTGCGTTATTTCAAGAGTCTTAAAGATTTATTTAAAAGAATGTTAAATTGAAATCTGTGTACTTGAGTTAGTAGTATAATACGTATATAGTCGTAGTAGTATATAGTAATATGTAGTAGTATATAGTAGTATAATACGTATATAGTATTTTTACTTTTAGAGACAATGTGAGAAGTTTACTAAATGCTGAAAATAAATAGTTAATGTTAACTAAATCACTAAATGCGCAAGAAATAAACTGAGCAAGAAGCAATATTTTTAAACCACTTTATCGATCGATTTGTTTTAGGAAACAATTTAATTTTGCTGAGTGTACGTTGAGGTTTAGTTCGTATCGTGAAACCAGATGTATAAAATGAACACAATTATTTCGAGATTTGTAAGCATTCTGAGTTAAATATTGATTGTAAATTTAACATTAATTCTTCTACTTTCTAAGAGTATTATATTATGGCGAAAAAAAGCGCCTACGCCACTATAGAACTCAGCATCGTTTCGAAAGTAGTTTTACTTCATTTAACGTATTTTATTAAATCAATTTATTGATATTAATAACATTTTTTACAAAAAAAGGGAACACATTTTAAACAATCACTCAATAAAAAGCACATCGAAAGGTATCAAATGATGAAAGTATGAGTTAACGGTTGGAAATTTTGCGGTAAAATATTGTTTCCTTACATAAATAAATTTTGATAAATTTATTTTCACTCATTATGAACATATTACCTTCTGGTGTAATTGCAATATGGCCGGTAAATGTTTGAATAGCGCGGTAAACTGGAGAGTTACGACATAATTCAGTTCTTAAGGGTAGTATCGTAAAAGTGACGATTGCATGACTGCAGTAAATTGTTAGGTAAGAATGAAAATTTACTCAATATTACGGGGTGCACAATTTACTTTTCTGGAAGATAAACTTCATCATGCAACGTCTCTTATTAGTTATAAAAATTGAAAACCTGGCACAGCTAGGAAGAAAATGGTGGAAAATAGAAAAGAAAGTAAACATACTTGGACATATATTGTAAGAACGTCTTTTGCACGCGTTCAATCATGAACTGTAATTGATTTCGTGTGGACTCCAAATGATGGAGCTGGATTCTAATTGGCTTAGCACTTACGAACTATACAGTGAATTGATAACATGGCATATAAAAATCCTTTGAACTATATAAAATAGGAGTTTTCGATCCGAACTTTTGCTATGTTCACCATAGAGTAAGGATTTGGAACTCAAAGTTCAATTAGAAAGGCTTAGCTTGAGACCTGCAATACTAATTTAAAAAGTATAGATCTTCAATTCATGGTTTAGGCAGGTCAGAATCAGTAAGTGAAGCATCAGAATTTATGGATCAAAAGTTGAATCATATTTTTACCCCTGTTTACTTACTTACCTTTTCACCCTATTATTTTCTTGCTGTGATAGGACAAATTAGAAGAATACAATCTCGATGAATTTACTCTTTATCAGTAAAGAGTTTTTATCAACATCTATGGGCTACATTACTGCGTGTAGATTTTGTTAAATAGCAAATTATCATTAGACCTATATCATATAAACTCGATGACGAAACCTGTGCATTTCAATGTTGAGAATTTTTTTTGATAAATCTTCAATTTATGTCATCAGAGCTTAACGGAATTTTCACATATGTAAACTACACTGTACATTCTTCAAAATAAAATAAAGAAGTATCCAAATTGATTGGATCGATACCATTAAAGTCGGTCACAGAACCAGTACCGTTTAATGTTTGAGAATCTATTGTATATCTTCAATTTGCATGGTCGGACTCCAAACAAATTTTCAAGGTACCTTTATGAAAATAAATCGTATTAATTAATAAAATTGTTTGAGAAACGCCCGAGATATGTTAAAAAAATACAGCTGAATTAATAATTTCCTACTTTTCTGAAGTCAATGTTTTGCGTAAATATTGGGAATAACAAAGTATTGACTACTGAAGTTCATAAGAATATCATAGATCACTATTTTAAGGTTTTGAACCTAAAAAGGAAAAACGTAACCCTTGTAAGATCCCTCACGTCTGTAAGTCCGTCAATCACAGCTGTTCTTTTCCGAAACCGTTTGATGTGGAAATTTGAAATTTGGCAAAGTAATAGAACATATTAATTGGCATATAGCTATACTTTTCAGCTAAAATTCTAAAAGTTTGTAAATTTTAGAGGCTCATATTAAATACTAGATTTTTTTATTTAAATTTATATTATGAGATATAGTTTATAAGGATTAGTTACAAGGGTGTAAATATATTTTTTTATAATTTTTGATATTATTTATTCAAAAATATATTGAAAAAGGGGGGTTGAATTCTGGGGAGGAGGTTGATGGAAGGGAAACTAAAAGTGCAAGTACCTTACACTTGATCGATTTTTTTTATAAACGCAGGTATTGAGCACATTTATATGTTTGAATTTATCACGAAACTGATTGAATAAAATAATTTAAAATTATATATAAAAATTATGTCTCTGTATAATTTTGGAAATAAATTGTGTTTAATGACTTCTTTGTATATTTATAAAATAAGCAAGTGTTTTACAAATATAAAAAAAATGTAGGTAGAATAAGGAATATCAAAAACACTTTTCTACCTGCACCTTTACATCAACTCCTATGAAAACAGCGAGGGCAAAGTGCCATATGCTTGCATGTATCAATAAAAAAGTCTTGTCATCTAACACTGTGTTCACATAAGTTTGTATAATATATACAAACGTCATTGAATACAGAAAAACATATTTTAATTGATATATGATGAAAAAAAAACTTGGGAAAACTTGCCCTGCGTAACAATCACATTTATTTTGCTTCCGAACAAATTAGGAGGGAAAATGGATATAAATTCGCGCTCCATTCTTGATGGTAACATTCGAGCTGATAGTGCATAATTGCCTATTTACATAATTTTGTCACTTATTTTCTGAAAACGTTTGCAATAATTTTCAGCAAAGAATTGTATGTAATTACGCGTTTTCGAAGAATAAGATTCTGAAAATATTTTTCATTTCATTTATTCTTGTATCTGTAATCCACTGCAACTAATTATTCAAAGCAGGTAAAGATTCAGTTTAACTTCCTTATGTTCTCCAGCGCAAGGCAAGAGCATTGTTATTCACAGCGCGGTACCGCCGAATCCAATCGCGGCCGCAGAGACCTTCGGCCCCGCGAGTGCGCTGCGCCTCACCTGCTTCAGCTGCCCGGAGCTCGGCGCCATCTGTCTTAGATAAATTGAAAAGCGCTCTTGAACTTGCGTAATTTAACAAATTGAACAGCGACTAAGATTAAATGCGTACTGGTGGCTACGTGACTCGATATCGGATCGGAGTTGATAAAAAGTGATCGTAGTCATTACTCGGGGCGAGTTCTGTTTTGAACGGGAAAGATTTGGTCGCACAGGCTGTTAGTTCCGTTAATTATTGTTGGTCAAGTTCGAACGGTGAATTTGATGAAGTAATGGTGATCTCATTTCTCGAGCGAATGTTATTTAAATATTGTAAGCATTTGCCTTTAATAGCTACGTATCTTGGAACTCTAAATAAACTAAAATATCATTCAATGCATTAAACCAAAGCATAGGTCAAGAAATTTATGAAAACACGCCGTCTTATTAATATTGGTTTATTTTATTGTAATACAATTTTCATGATAATATAAAGCTAAAGAAAATGGGTTGTATTTTTATAATGTATTAATTCATACTAATAGTGTAATTTATAGAGGTTTATGCGCGTTATTGAAATATAACGTCGCGAATTTTAGCAGAAATATTACGATTTTCTTGTTGCGAATTTTGAAGATCTGAAACAAATTTGGGGTAGATATTTTATTAAATAATACTCAGTAAAACGAATAACATTATACGAGTTATTAAATTAACTAGCTTCCACTGAATATATCAAATCCTTTAAAACTAACTTTTTCCTCCAAGTTATAATTTAAAGTATTAACAATTGAAGTTGGTATGCAACTGAAAACCAGTGACCGACACAGTCTATATATTGTTAATTCTATATTTCAATATTAACTATGAATTCACCATTCATCATTATAAAACTATGAATTCATTTTTAATTTTTAGTTCGAAAGTGGTGTTGATGTTCTTGCCGATATCATATTTAGTGTAAGATAAATAATAGTAGAATATTTTATACCTTAAAGTAGGTCAATAACAGAAATATGTCCGTCTTTTAATGACTAGCAGGAAAAGTATTGTTTCTTGTTATCCATATAGTCAATGATTTATGTAAATTAAAATATTTACTTTAAACAGTGACAACAACAACATGGTAACAAAAATTTGGTCAATATTATTTGCGAAAAGAAATAATATACAAAGATTTATTACGATGCTGTTATGAATTGTTATGACAACTATAAATTTCTAAAAGCCTGGCGGTATTAAAAAAACAGATTCAACATTTAAAGTAATAATTGTTCATTGTTTCTACGGTGCGGACAGATTACCGAAGAATAAATTTGTGTCAATATAGTGCTCAAACAAGCCTACAAGTTTTATTTTTCGGAACCGTTAATTCGTTATTAGTTGGAAGTTTAATAAAAGACTTGGTCAGTAGGAAAATAAAAGACGTAGTCAGCAGTTTTCAAGAGGTTTTGTTGACATTACTTCCCTTTAAATGATGTTATAATAACTTTTTTCTTTGATTCCCGATAAATACAAATTAAGAAATTAAATGTGTTATATAAATACCTGAAGATATTTAAAGTTGTAGTAGTTGTCTCGTGACAGTACATTGTACATACCTATATATTCACATATTATACATATACTATAAGGCATGAAAACATCGGACTTTAATATTGTATTAAATTTATATTGCCATTTACCAAAGTATTAAAATATTAAGGTATTCTATTGAAGACCTGTCTATTGAAGACAGGTAAATTTATAATTGCAGTCGCAAATAAAAGAAAAAAAAAACAATAAAACAAATACTTCAATGAGTTTATTGGTAGTTAGTCTCCAATTTGCTTGTTGCAAATATGAGAAAATTTCAAACAGCATTAATTCTGACAACTTGGGAGATTTTGACACAATTCGAAATAAATTACCTATAGCGATATAAAGAAAATGCAATAACGAAAATCCTTCTACTACTTTTTTCTGCTTGTCATTTACCTTGACCAACTAAGCTATTTTTAGCTATTAATCATGTGAACAGTGAGTTTTATAAACATATTACTATACTCGACTCAAAATCGGTGATAGTTTTTCTTCGTGGAACCATTGAATAGAATAATCTTAAGCCTTTAAGGTTCATTGGAGTAATTTATTTTTACTACGCCGACCACTTCATGAAATAAGTCTCCATATGTACTCCTAACTTTTCATCAACCTATATAACGTTTCACATATATTGTACACTAACGGAAACGGGGTTTAGGATTAGATCATTTGAAAAAAGTTATTAGTATTTAAATTCATCACAAGTGGTTTTGATAATCATATCAAATAAATTTATTGAACGAATTCTCAGATATAATAATTCACTAAATGTTATTGACCTAATTTGGAATGATAAAATAATATAATGATAATAAGATGACCAGATTTAAATTTTCAAATATCCATCCAATCCATCCTCTTTAAAACAAGTTTTAAGAGTAAAAATCATCACCTTAGAGAAATATATGACACTGGTTTAATATGTTCTACCATTTGCCTTTACAATATCATGGCATAATGAAGAAGCCAGAAGATGGTAATAGGAATTCCTTGTGATGGATGTAAACTAATCGAATATGGACTCATTTCACGTATCTTGATCTAACCAAGAAAGTAACAAATACATACAAAGGCATGAAGCAATTAAGGTATTAGTAGGAAGTAGATACGTAAGTAATAGGTATGTGAGTATATATAAGTACATACAAAGGAATGAAGCAATTAAGATATTAGTATGTAGTAGAAAAGTAAGCACAGTCATGGCCAAGTGAAATATGGCACTCATCTCTGTGTGTGGGTGTGGTATGTATGTAAGTGGGATAGGCAAGCGTCGATTTTACAAGGATTTCAGAAATTTCTGGTAGTACCAGTATTTTGCTAATTCATTTATGTTCGGGAATAATATTGTACCGCAAAAGTTTCAATTAAGTACAGGTATTGTCATTGTTCTGTAATTCTTAATGCGCTTTTTATTTGGTGGTTATTTGAAGTTGGTTAATTTTTTTTTGTGACAGTTTTCTTTTTTATACATATATCCATTTTGGTACTATGATATTTCTTAAATATTCTACTCAGAATACAAAAAATAGTTTAATAAAATAAAAGTTTTATATCTGTTTATTTAAGTAATTGGTAAGATACGCACTTAGTTTCGCTTTTGGTGAGGGTGGGAAAAGATTAATAAATACTGAATTTATCTGTTTTTACATAACAACTTTTCAGAAATAATTATTTCATCTTCGGACAAAATATTTTTTTTTATTCATTTATCAGTAGCTTGGTTCCATAAAAAAATACTTATTTATGAAAAGGTTTAGTTGATATAGTTAAACTAATTGATCGATAATATATTATAGAAACAATTATTGTGGACTTGTAAATATTCTTAGTAAAACATTAATTCTGAACTTGTTCTTAAAGTTGTTAGTATTCTTGCTCTTATCTCTAGGAATAGTTTATTGAGTTGAAAATAAAAACAAAATTAAGTGACTTTCACCACAAAATTGAGCCGAACGTTATTTTTTATCTCAAAACCATTTAAAAGAAACATGTCTTAAGAAATATTTGTTTTCCACGTCCTCAGATAGTCATTTTAATTCAGTCAATATTAAAAACCAGTAACGCGATCAGTCACATTAAAATATAAGTTAGCTTATGAAATTATAGAAACCATGAGTCAACTTATAAACTTGAACAAAACAAATTACTTTACGAACAGGTGAATATTTTATGTAACAAACATTAGACATGAATTATTCATGGTGTAATTGAATTCGTAATTGTTTCTTGTTAAAACCGTAACTTGTTTATTACATTATTACGTTTGTAGTTTTTTATAGTACCATTTAAAGCCGGCGATTTCATGAACAACTTTTATTACATTTATTCTTAATTTATTTATTACATTTATTTTTAATTTATTCTACATTTATTATTGATTATTTTAAATATTTTTATATATTTATGCTTTGAAGGTATTTAGTTAAACTTATGTTTATTTCTTTTATCTAAGAGCTTAAATTAATTGGGTATTCGGAAAATAATAATTCTTCAACATGTTCGTCGGAACAAGATAATGGCACTGGATTATGTGCTTGAGGATAAATTAATATTTAATATTTTTTGTCATCGGTAATATTTTCTTTATTTTTAATAAAATGTCAATAGAGATGTGAATCGTTGGATTTAATTATAACATTTAAACGTATTTCATTAAGTGAACTTATGTTTTTATCACCGTGGATATCATTTAACTTAGTTTATATTTTGCAGTTTACTTTATGTATGTAAGTTTTGTCGTAAATATTTATTAGTATCATTTTGAAAAAATTATAACAGATATAAAGTTTATTTTATCAACTGCGAAACGGTATTTTGAAGTAACCTTATAAAGATAGAGTTATTTAAACAAATCTCCAAGTAGTGTAATGAAACCATATCCAATATAATACATTTATTTCACTACTTTAGAGTGATTTTCTACGACTGTATATAGACAAATTGAATATGAGCAATGACACATTTGTAAATGAAAATAGAAGCAAAAAACATTAGTAGTATTTTCAGCTTAAACTTTATTTTTTTTGGACGAGTCTGAACATAAATTACTTTTGTTCATTATATTCATTACGAAAATTTATTATGCATCTAAAACAATGAAGGCAAAAATAAACTTAATCATTTTTGTGATATGTAGGTGATTTATACAACAAAAAAAATGCATAAATAATAAAAACATTATTCAATTTCCTACCTTATTTTCTTAATTTTGTTAATAATTGTAGTGCTCAGAGATCTTCTCTCTTAATTATATGATACAGTTGTGACCATATAATTAAGAATAACTCACATTGAATCACTTTCAAGTAAACAAGTATTTATTATTTTTGTATTAATTTTCTGATACTAATTTTAATAACAGCCAAATATTGGTAATTTAGCGGGTGCTTATATTTCATTCTAGGCAATGCAAAAAATGAAACTTCCAGGATTATTTAATTTACTTTCTATAAAACTCGCATGCCAAAAATACTGGGTACTTGACAAATAATTAGGAATGCATAAAAAGGTAGGAAATTTTGAATTTATGACACAATTTATATTAAGTTTGATTTCTTTATATTCTGTTGTCATAATATTTGAGTTTTATTAGTTTTAACAGATATTTTGATATATAAATATTTCAAAACCCAATGAACATCATCTCATTAATACTCTTTATTAGTTCGTTTAGCGCAGTCTGATCCGTTCAAGGTATATGAACACATTGGAAGGGAAGTTTTTGTTAATGATGATGTGTCTTTACGTACAATACGGAAACGCCTTGTGAATGAAAAACTGTCCGGGAAAATTGCCAGAAGAGTACCGCTTTTTAGAAAGTAACACTGGAAAAAATGCAGGTTTTGTGAGAAAGTATATCAAATGAACAACAGGCAGCGAGAAAATATCTTATTTCCGGAAGAAACGAAAACAAATCGATTAGTTTCAGATACAAAGCAATATGTAAATCGACCTGCTAGCCAAGCACTGAATCCAAGCTATACGAAAAAAGTGAAGTAAAGGTGGAAACATTACCGTTTGGGAATGTTTGTTGAGACATGGTTTTGGATCATTGAAAATAATAGAAGGCATATTAGAACAATTTAAGTACATAAAAAATATTAGAAGACACTATGTTTCGTTATGTCGGAAAAACGTAGTCATATACAAGTTTCAGCACGATAATGACCCTAAATATACTGCTCATTAATAACCCGGATTTAAATCCTATAAGAAACTTTTGGAGCGAAGTTGTGAATGCTCTCGATGATGCTTTTATCGAATCTTGGAACGCTATTTCTACTACTAATATTTAATAAATTCCACGCCCCTTGAGGTAACCATTGTAATTAAGGGCGAACCTATGATATATTAATCGACTTTCTTGTAAGCAGTATAGACGTTAATTTGTTATGATCGTTTTACTGCAGCATATTATAATATATGGTCTTAATTAACCGTTCTTAATTATTTGTTCAACGGTAATACGATTGAAACACAATATCTATAATTAAATAATCAATGGAGGTTTCACGTTTTGCATTATTTAGTATAATGTATTGAAATCTACTAATAAAATACTAATATGACTTAATTTAAAGTCGATAAACGTTAAAATCAGAAAGCTAAATGTAAAGTGTCTCCTACCTTTTTACCTAACATTGAATTCGATATCGGTGGTTCTTAGTTATATGATCACAACTGTATATGTACTAAAATATTAAGACATTTTATAATTTTGTAAGGAAATTAATTTTAATTATTTTTTGAACAAGGAAATATTTAAAAAGTCTTAGCACAATTTATTTATTTCGATATAAATTAAAATATTATTTCGTTGCACAATTCAGTGTAAATGGTCAAATGATTTCATGTCAAGCGAACAAAATAATAATTACTACTACCGACGTAAACGCAATGGAATCAATTTGAACTTACTGGTGTTCATTAACGAATAACCTCTTATTAGCGATTAAGGGAAGCGTATAGTAATTCAGAGTATGGTGACGCCGAACCCAATCGCGGCTGCAGGGACCTATCACCACGCAAGTGCGCTGCGTCTGATTTGTTTCAACTATCCAAAAGGAGCTAACCGTATCAAATAAATTGAAAAGCGTCCATGAACTTGTGCAAGTTACCAGATTGAACGACGACTACAATTAAATGCGTACCGACAAATATGTGACTCGATATTGGGTTGGTGTGGATAAAAAATTATCGTAGTCATTACTTGTGGCAAGTTCTGTACTCGGCAGGTATGTTATCAGAGCGATGGTCGTACAGGCCGTTTGTTCGAATAATTGCTGTTGATCAGGTTCTATTAGCGAGTTAAGGGGAAGTCATAGCGGTGTCGTGTGTCGTACGATTTTTATTCAATTAATGCAAGGGTCACCTCGTTTAGGAGTAGAGTTTTCGCCACGCTTATAAGAATTTTATATTTAAGCATTGCAACAATTTGAAAGTTACAAAATTATATATTTCCTGATTATGGGTATATCTGATTTTTGCTTCTTAAAGTAACTTTTTTAAGTGGCGCAAATGTTACGAAATAAATATAGTTATTTGCTTATGCCCAATATATCCTCTGAAATATGAATAATAATCATGTAATGTGCTATTGTCTACTTGATTTCAGAAAATATTTTATTTACGGAAGACACTTGGAAATTTAAAGCATTATCTCGTAGAAAATATTTTATTTACGTAAAGTGATACTCTTATGTTAAATTTAGTTAACATTTTGGTTTAGTCTAATAACGAATTAACAAATAAAACAAACTGGTAAATTATAATTATATGATAATTTATTTATTTACTTTCACTTAGTAAAAATTATCGAGTTTTTGCTCACATTACAAATCTTCGTATAAAATAACTTACGTGCTATACAATAAACTAACATATTACAGTTATAATATTTTAATGAAATATTGCACAAAAGCAATATCTAATAAGAAATATCTAACTAGAAAACTGACATACGCACCCTCATATCAATACACGAATAGAAGTATTTTCCATTTTTTTTTATTCTTGTCATAACATCAGTTGTAAATGTTTTTGTCTATCGTTTTGTATATATCATGTGAAAAGAAAAGTACACAGTTACTACTAAATGCATATAGAAATAGTGATCGGTGATAGCATTATTCTTAATAGCATTGGTTATAGAAAGTTATTACAGACAGATGGATAATGCCTTTAAGACCAATCGATATTATCGTCAATATACTTCAGCGTGACCCGTAAAATTTAAACCTTACACGTCACGTTTCAAGCGTAGGATGTTGACTCTCCGTGAAAATGTTGACTGATGCTGGAAATATTATCGACTATAATGAAAACTAATTTTCCATTCAACGGACAATGGAAGTTGTCACTTTCGCCTGCAGTCTATTAGTTCCTCAATCTCCACTAACAAATCAACTCGACTTAGTGGGTGGTCGCGATCGACTTATGAGTGCATTGGCATTATTTGAATTTTCCTTTTGATTACTTTAGAAGTAGTAATTTACAATTTTAAGCTTGGTGATAATATACAATTTCTATCTATATTACATTTAGTTTTAGGAAAATACCATTACCACATTTATACCTAACGCTATGTCCATTAAAAAAAAGATATTAGACTTATACTTAAGATCGTAAGAGAAAAATATTGTTAGTTGATATCTATAAAATTACGTAGCTAGTGATTTTATTAATATATCGGGCTAAGAATAAATCGGAATATTTAGTTCAAACATGATACAAAAAATTGGTTACGTTTCGTAAAAATTGTTTCATTATTAGCTGTAAATTTAACATTTTACTAAACTTTTGTTATCCTTCATCAAAATGTTAAAATTATTAACGAGCGCTTACTGAAGATAAATAAATTTGCAATCGCTGATACTTTTAAAAATGAAACGAAAAATTGAACTAAAAAAATTATAAAACTATTGCTTCAATTGATTTTCATTTATAGTTAATTTTCGGTTTAAATGAAACAGATATGTGTCAACTGAAAATGTTATTCATTCTGATAAATCACGAAGTTTTCAATTAAATTTTGATCAAAAAGTATCTGTAACAATAATGGGAATACAGTAAATAAGAACGCTACTACTGCCCTTCCGCTTATAATATGTCTTGACCGATACCTATAAAACTATTGGTTAATTAATCGAATGAGTAATGAAAGCGAAATTTGTGTCTGACTCTGCAACTTAATTCTTCAAGAAAGAATCTTGTTACTAGTAACAGGTTATATAATCCTTTCTTCCGTTTTCATCCGATATTGAGTTATGTAATCTGAGTCGCTGACTTTTCCTTCAAAATATTTTGATTTGAGTGTTTAATTACATATTTATAGATCACCTAACCACAATCTCTTTACTTCTTAGTCATTGGGTGTCATATTGCTAAATCACCTGAAAATTTTTCAGTTTCGAACTACTATAAAAATTCATTAATTTTATCATTAAGAACTCCTCAATATTTATGCTTAGTCTATTTATTATAGTGAGGAAATGAAGTCTATTAAACTAATAATAAAAGTTGTGGGGACAGACAAAATGTGAACAAAATTACACTGAGGTAATTAATCTAATAACATGCAAACTTCAGCCAAAACTATTATAATTAAATTGGAAAATTCGCGTGCGGCGTGAACTTTTGCTCCTGTGCGTTCGCTTTTTCCGATAGTAGTGAAAATATTATCGATGGTGATGAAAAATAATTTTCCATTTAAGGGACTAGGTTGTAACTACTACCTGCAAAGACGATTAATGAAACTTCGTGGATCCTGATCTAACGATTAATTTGTCTTAGTGGGCGATTGAGGATTTTTACGACGTACGAAAATCGTTCAACGATGGTAGGGGCCTTACTTTTTAAATAAAATATCTACTTACGTAAAGCAAACTGGATAGCATCAGTGTAATAATATTATGTTATCGATAAAGCGTGAAGAATAAGTATAGTTATGATAATCGATGCTACTAAAGTTTTTCTTTCTTTATGGAAAATATTACAAAATAAAAATTTATAAGGTGTACGATATAGAAAGTAATGAAATTCATTGATAATATTAAACAAAAAAAAGGCTTTTAAAAAAGCTTAAAGCAAACTGAAACTTAGTGAATATACGAGTACTATAGGATAGTGTACCTTAATATTTCTTTAATTTCATTCAGTTATTTTAGTCAGTTATGTAAGTATCACACTTAACGCAATTGGTAAAACTCATTGTTACATTTTTTATGAAAATCGGCTTAGCAGACATGAAGAAAAGTCTTAAATTTTCTCCATCCAAATCGCGAAATCTTTTTTGATAGCACTTAACATTCACTGAAATTTTTTAAAATACCCGATGTATGTTGACAACTGTTTAACATTTCTTCGCGTTCCGTAAGCGTTGTTTCAATATTTTTATCGTCATTTAAAAAAAATACGAATAGCAATAAATTATATTTATTTAATACCCATACTTACCACGAAGCTGTAGAGAAATAATAACGGATAATCAACGTGGTTAGGAGTAAAGCTATTATTACAGTGAGATAGGTCATTATAAAACACTATTTATGAAACCTGCTAAAATTTCCTATTAGCTAAATCGGTTTTTTAAATTTTCTCCATCCAAATCACAAAATTGTTTTTGAAGACGCGTATTATTAACTAAATTTTTTTTTATATACCCGAGATACGTTAGCTACTATTTAAAATTTCTTCGCGTTTTGCAAGCTTTATTTCAATATTTTTTTCATCATTGTAGAAAATACGAATACAAATAAATTATGTTTATTTAACACCGATACTCATCATGAAGCTGTTGAGAAATACTGTAGAAGCATAATCAACGTAGATAAAAATAAAGCTATTATCACAATGGGATAGGTCATCATAATTCACTATTTATAAAATCAGCCTGTCAGTATTTATCAAGTAGAGCTTGTGCAATAAATGTATACATTTAAGATTTCATAACATAACACGCATTAAAGTTTTCCTTTCATTTGCAATGGAGAAAATCTGAACTTAGAATAAATAGAAGGTGGGAACCGGAAAACGGTAGATGGTTAGGTGAGTAATCAAAGCATAAAGGAGGGAGGAAGAATAAAGTTTCCAATGCGCAGTTGAATTATGATACAAACTCATGAGTTCAAAAACTAGATATAGGAAATTTTAATCTGGCATGGCAGATAGTTTATGGAGGTTTTAAGATATCGGAAAATCTCTAGAAATATATTCAGATAAAATCTCTACCATTTTTTTTGCGAGTACGAGTGTGTTAAATGTATAATTTGCGTAAAAATAGGAGGAGAAAGGAGGGACATGGGCTCTACATTTATTATTGTGTATGTCAAAAATTTAAGTACGGAGGCATCAGTAAACCCCTCACCGCATTTTTTTTTCTGTAAAGCTGCATTTATAAATTAAAAAATGTATGCAACTGCTTTATTTGTTTATATGCTATGAAAAATATTTTCGCATAATAAAAAATTACATCAATATTTATAGAAATATTACTACATGTCAACCTTTACTTTATTCAAAGACGGATAATTATCTTAGAGTATAAAGTCAAACTTCTTTTCACCTTCAAATAAATTAGATGTCATTGTCATCAACTTATTATGGTGGTAACTAATAAACTCATAGTTTTTCCCATGATTTGGGAGATATTATAAACTTCTCGAACATCTCTGATAGGGCATATAAAAAGTACGCTATTTGGTTTTCTATTAGGTTGAATGAGTCAATTTAATTTCGATAAGGGAAAGACAAAGAAAATATGGAAATTTCCCTAAGGGAATTTAAAGTGCTCTTGCTTCATATATTCCGTTTAGGGCAAAAAGTAAGCGAAACTACTTGTAATATGTATAAAACGGTTAGATGACTATTAAGTTATATCGCCAAGCAAGGTTTTAATTATTTAAAGACGGAAAATATGTGTGGGGTTGCCCAAATAATTCTTATACATGGTAACATACTATATTACATATAAAAAATCTAAAAGCCCCGTTGAAAGTGACGTAAGGTAAAATTCCTTTTATCCAGAAGGGTTATTCTCAAGTTCTTACTTAAAATGAATCCATGCTTCATTGAATACATTATAAAAATAATAAATCTGTTTTAGTTGCCAACGTAATATAGTTTAGATATAAAATATATTCAACATTTTATATTTACGTCAGCGTTTAGAAACGACCGAATACAAAGACTAGAAATTTACATCAGTTATTTGATGATGTACTGTAGTGTAGGTTTATGTTTTAAGTTATGTTTATTTATTACGGTTATTGATATTTTTTTATTGCCATTATTTTTGAATTTGTATTGAAAAAATTTTGTGGGAATAGTTTTTATATAATACATGAAAATATTTCGTAGATTATCACAATTTTATTAGTTTCATTCGAACGGTCATAATATTAAAGTTAATCAGTGTATAAGCATTCATTATTAACAGTAATATATTTGGAAAAATGTTTGTCTGGATGCAAAAAAGTAATGAGGTCGATGTCGAATGTAAATGAGTGAAACCATATTTTATACATTGGTTGAATTTAAGGTTATTTTTTAAATTATGCGTAATCAATGAAAGTGATATGAGTTAAAAAATTAAAGCGCCGTCATGTGAAACTAATTTAGGTTCAATAGTTTTGTTAAATCATCAGAAGTATTTCTCATAATCCTATATCAATATAGTTTTTATTGTGCAGGATCGAGTGATATTAAGATAGTAAGACCCTTGTTTTGGAACTTTCTTGAGATTCTTGAGAACAAGTTGCTTGCATTAGCAACAAATAGTTAATCACATCATAGAAACAGATTAAATCGATTTTTGCATACATATGCCAATTTTTCTACTCGGTCACTTCTTTCTGTTTTATCAATTTGTTTAATTGAATGAAGTTTTCTGGCTGTTTATTCAAGTAAGTAATAAAATATCATGATGTGAGGGAGTTACAAATGTTGACAGTATGTAATTGTCAAATACTGAAAAAATGAGAATTCTTTATTCCCATTCATGGGTGTTATGATTAAATAAAGTGTACCGATTAACTTGGGCAAATCGGATTTATTTTATTGTAATATGTGAAAATGGAAAATAGATTCGTCAACGTGACAGCTACTACTTTTTAACAGAAAGAAATTATAACTAGAAAATAACAGTGTTAACAACATTTTTACGAAATTACGTTGCCGTATTTTTAAAAATAGTTTTATAAAAAGCGATTGAATTTTGTTAAAGTCATATAAGGGTTTTGGTAATACGGTTAATTTGATTGATAAAATGAAAAACTTAACAACAAGACTTGTAGATATCCTAAGCAAAACATTGGTTCTACCACTAAGAAAAAATTGTTTGGAGCTTTTAATTTTTTTAAAATTTTTTCCCCATTTTCCTCAAGAGTAGTTCATTGTGATGAAAATTCAAAAAATTAAATGACTTTTATCCCAACATTTTGAAAACCATTCCACTGATCTAAAAATAATTTAAAACATGCAAGTGTTAAGCCGTATTTGCTTGGCATATCAATGCTAAAATTAGTAACGTAATCTATCGTCCCTAACTATAAGTTAGATGAATGTTTTAATAAAACTGAAGAAATTAAAACAATTTATAAAAAGACGAATATTTTATAACATAAATATTTAGTTATTATTCATTGTGTAATTTGGATCATGACTGTATTTCTTCATTACCTTGACATATATGTAATTTTCCATATATTACCATCTACTGTTGCCCAATTTACGAAATGATTTTTATTATATTTATAATTAATTTACAATAAATTTATACATCTACGTTTGAAAACAGTCTGTTAACTTTGTGAATTTTTTCTTTAATCTAAGGGCTTAATTAGATTGGGCATTCGAAAAGTAAGCCTCTTCGAGCTTTCTTATAGGCGGCCGCCTGCTAAATCGAATTAATCCGTTAAAAAGATGAGGGCATACTATAATTGGCTTTTATGGACGAAACCACAATTTTCTTCGTTTTTCAACCGACAAATTAGTTGTTATTATCATCGGTAATATTTTTTTTACTTTTAACAATATATTAAGAAGGAGAGAGTGCGGAGATCGAATATTTATCAGAGTTGTGGGCTGTTGATTTAATTATGTCATTTAAATTTACTGGATTAAGTTAATATTTAATTTTGCCACTTTTAATTGGAAGATATTACTACGTTAGTTATAAATATTCCAAAGATATTTTTTCTTATTTTACTTAGGGTTTAATGACCGAATCATGTACATAAATTTATAAAGTAATTTAATAAAATACCATCCGACATCATACCATATTTTTTTTTATTTCAGAGTGTCATTCAACGATAGAATATTTGAGAGACTACACATAAACTTATTAAATATAAACAAATAAAAACTGGTTAATGAAAGCGCAAGCGCAAGCGCAATTCTGATTAAATTGCAAAAATATCTTACGTGAATAAAATAATAATTACAACTACCTGCTTAGTTTCACTAAGTCTTTCTGAAAATACTTGGAATTATTGTTACGAACTTGTACTAATTAGCATCTTCGAATACATGGTTGATATTTGCCACCTTTCATTTGAACTTAAGAAAGAGTTTTGGAATATTTTTCATCTAAGCTATAGTATAGATAATACCAAATGTAATAAATACTTCGAAATCAATTCAATTTAAACGTTCCAATGTCCAGTCATTATACAATTTTGTAAAGTAATAAAAAAATTTAGGGCAGTTGAATTTTTGAGGAGGAGATATTTGCTTTGATATCCTGGAAAGTTAATCGTTCGCCCTGAGTCTTGTTTAGGGGATGAAATAGGTTTGATTTTTTTTTCTTTTCGCGATTATTTGGACAAATATTAATTTTTCGAATAAAAGAGTTTTAATAACAACTAAAAATCATAAAATCCTCTTTATCCTTTTTCCATACAACTATTTGTTTCGAAGATATACCAAAAATTAAGTTCGAGGAAACAAGTATTAATCGAAGTATATAATATATTAAATCACACAACGTGCACTAATGTACATTTGGAATATTTTTCGTGCTAAAAATATTTTAAAAGTGTTTAAAATAATTTACAGGGGAAATGAATGATAAATTGTACATATAGTAGGTGTTTGTAAGTGAACTTCCGTCGGACCTTTAAAAGTAGGAAGGAGTAAGTTCTCTACTTGCAATTTTGGATGTTTTGCATGAGTGCGTTATTGTTGTTTTCAGTAAAAATGTATAACAATGGTTTAAGTATTCTTTCACAAGGTATCGTAAGAGTCACGTCAGACGTGTTAAAAGTGTTTATTTTCAACAAACTGACCCGCGATTAAGAATAAATGTGCGCCGGTTACTATCTGACTCCATGTCGGATCGGAGTAGAATGTCAAAATTATCGTGTGTCATCGGGGCGATGATCGATTAATTGCTGTTGGCTAGGCCCGAGCGGTTAGTTGCGGGGAAATAATAGTGTTATCGTTTATCCCGCGATTATTATTCAATTATTGTGAGAGTGGCTTTTAATACTGTTCGTTTCAAAATGCTAGTACTACAGTTGGATTAATGCTAATATTTAAGTTGGATTAATATCTCCGTCAAATGGGTTTCTTGGTCACACATTCCCTTCGTTTGTTTTTAGTATTTATATTCAAAAGGTATTTACTTTAAAACTTTTCACCCTGTCAAAAAGGAAATATTTTTAAACACTTTATTTATGTAAAACTATAAAAATATCTCATAATCTTATATTCATAAAATGTCACAATTTGTCTAGCGATTATATTTTTTAAATTCTTTTAATATATATTTTGTGATGTTTTTATATTTAAGTCTCGCTTCTTAAAATAAGAATTATTTTGTTGATATACTCGTACGAGTATTTGATGAATCAATCGATATAATCACCGATTTACCTTAGCTCGACCCGCAATAATTAAACGGATCAGGTCAAGTTTAAGGTATGAAATGGCTGTCTGTCTAAGAAAATGTCGGTTCCAATGTGGGAAATATTCTTGATGATAATAAACATTTGATTTCCGATTGAGAGATGAAGAAATTTTAACTTGCACAGCTGATTAGCTCCAATAAACGATCTCCACTATCGAATCAAATCGACATAGTGGGCGGCCACGATTTAATGTGAGGGTATGGGCAGAACATTTATTATATTTTTAACTTTGTTAAAAGAATCAGTTTGTAATTGTTCATTTGGTGGCAATAATATTGTTTCCGTTTATATCATATTTATTTTGAGAAAATAACATCAGTACATTTTATAGCTTTGACTATGATGATAATTACAAAAATATGTCAGTTATTTAATAAAAATAAAATTATAGAGTCTACAATTTTAATAATGACTTAAGTGTAATTTTATATATCACACATAATAACAATGTAGCACCATAATATTGCTTGAAAACGTATTTTTAATTAATAGTACTTTTCTATAAATTGTATCCTTTTTAAATTAATTTTTTGTTATTTGTTAATGAATACAAATAAAGAAAATTAAAGCATAATTTAAACACCAAAAGTATGGAAGTACCGTGCCTTGTGCATATGTATGTGTTCACGTAACCCACATATATCATAGGAAACAGCTAGTTTCATATTGTACTGAATTGTTAATACCATTTATTTATATTAAACATACTAAGAACCATTTATTGAAGCCGTAAAATTTATTGTTGTCTATGTTTATAAAAATTAAGTTTACAGAATTACAAAACCATTACTTTGATCAGTTTTAATTGATAGTTAATTTAAATTTCACTTAAAGCGGAATTTTGATAGTTGATAATTGTCATCAATTCTGACAACTTTTTCTGAGATTTTGATTCAAACTTTGAACAAGTAGTAAATCTCACCGTAATAAAAATGTTACAAATAAGACCACTACTGTCTTTTCATTTTTCATCCGCCTAAATGGTTAGCTACCTAATTATTTGTAACTATTAATCGAGTGAGCAGTGAAAGTGTTTCGATCTGACATTAAGTTGTACAAGCAGAGTGTTTAATATTAATTGCCGTTTAATTTGTTAAATTCTCCTAAGAATTATAATAGATGTTTTTATTTTTTCCCCACGCAAGGCAGCCGATGCTTCCTGAATACCGAGTGTCCGAGGATCAATGCGATTATTTTTGATGTAGATTTGGGTAGAATTATCATATTACGAGTATGCTCCTGTACTCATTGGTAATGATTCAAAGAACCGAAATAATTTTATATTCACTTGATCCTGTACTGCATTACTGCCGTGGGCTTGGTTATGTGGGCAGTTAAAAATTATTACCTTTTAAAATCTTATTATGTAATCGTGGTGATACTAATAGACTTTTTAGTAGAGAACTGTATCCAGAACAAAAGCTAACCAATATAAATATTTCTTTTATTGAGGCTTTTTAAACATTCTGTAATATTATGACAATTTCTTCATTAGAAAAGTGTGAAGAGTTCATATAGGTTTTGTATATGATCTTGTTAATAATTTGATTGTATTCTAATATTATATAGTAACAACGAGGCTGCTGCATCTTTCAATGTAATTAGGGGAAAACCGGGAGACTTGCCCAGGGTGGAGGGTTGACCCTTATTCCAAATTCACTTTAAATTTGACGCTAATATTGTGCCAATATAGTCATTGATCGCTTACCACAGACTAATTACAAGTGTGCCACCCTTTTGTACGACGAATGGTTTGTTGAGCTGACTCTGACAGAAGGTGAAACTTGCCTTTGGCTGACAGAAGGTGAAACTTGCCTTTGTCACTGCGGTGTGATTTCATTTTATTTTAGTAGATTCACGGCTACGATTGTATTTATTCAGGTACGTATTGTGTGTTTTTATTATTGTGTTGCGTGATGATTGATGTTTAATATTTAATTAATATTTTTTTTCTATGATTGAATAATTTTTCTTTGACAAAAATTAAACAGAGGAGGGACGGGTGCGGGAGATTTGCAACATGGCGCTTGCGGAAGATGTGAATGGGATTCAGATCTTCGTTTCTAGTCTAAATGATGGCTTGAGTTGTTTTGTTTATCTTTCAATCTCATGATCATTATTTTTATTTACAAAAACCAATGCCATTTTAATATAGACATCCAGAAGTTACAAGTAAGAGGAAAAAAAATTACTAACAAAGAATTGCAAAATGTCATACGTGAAGTGAAGGCAAGTGTTTTTATAAAAAAAACATCTGTGAATATGGTATCGATAGAAGTACCATAAGATATTACAAATTGAATGGAAAAATAATAAATTTAAAAAGGGAGACAGCCATTATAAAACTCACAGATATTTGACATTTATGAAGAAAAGTTATTTGTTTGATATTTATTATTATCTATCAAATTACATTAGGATTTAATAAGAAATTAAGTTATGTAATTGGCATCCGAATTTGTAAAAGTTAATTCAAAGAATATTTATCATGTTTGGATTACAATCAACTCTCCCAGAAAAAACAGGCATTCCGGTTTTTTTCCAGAAATTCAAAAATAAATTTGGGAATACCCGAAGCTACCAATTCATTTCGAGCCATAAAATTTAATAAAAGTATTGTCGATGATTTATTTAAACATTTAAGAACATTTGCGTGAGAAACGTAATTTTGAGCCACAAGATAACTATTATTGTATAAAAAATTGACAGCCAATGAAAAGTTCAATTAGATCGGACAAGTCTTCAGATAGAGGAACTACTGTAACACTATATTTCGTCGTCAATTCGAATGGAAACACAATATCACGCTTCTTCATATTTCCATGAGTTAGGTATGAAGAGTATTTTGTATCTAAAAGACTGACCTGAGGTGCTTATTCAAGGGGTTATATGACCAAAAAGTTTTGTGAAATTCCTTGAATATTTCGTAACATATCCTCATTCTTCTAAGAATAATCGTGTCACTTGGAAATCACGAGATTCATGTGAGAATGCGATAAATTTTTCTTCAAGCGATAGGGTCATATTGTTAATTCTTCTGCCGCGCTGCAGTAATGAAATTGGTTTCATTTCTTGATATTATAGTATATTCCTCATTAAATCAACATATAATACTTCTATAAAAAACTAGATGTTATCCACGTAGGCAAGACAGTTACGATTTACACATTTCTGAATCCGTTAAACATAACAAGCGGATTTAAGAAAACCAACACCTATCCATATAGTATATTTATCTATATATCTGTAATATATGCTGCTACAGTTAGAGATTTGACAAAAGAATACACATCAATAAGCGGTAAATAAATTCGTTTGAAAACTCAGTTTTGTGATCTCGGTCAAACTCGGAGAGTCATTTCAACTTGAACATGATACTGCAATCTCAACTGCATCTATACTGGAATCTGAAAATGAATAGAATATCACTTATCATAATCATACTTCCGTTTTGCAAAAATCTCATAGATGTTCCAAGAAGTTGTTTAATCATCAGTTAAGCATCCGCATCAATCAAAAATGGCCCTTGATTTTGCAATGAGTTATTGGCTTTTGAAGTTAAATTTCCGAATAATCTAGAGCGATATACAAAATTTCCACAATATATCTCAGTAAAAGCTAATGATCAGATGTCATGAAAGCAAAAGATAATATTATAGACGTCATATTCATTCGTACTTGTCTGGACAAACAAGCACGAATGAATTTGGCGGCGTCTTTTGTCTCGCCAAAAAAAAGTATTTCTGGGAATTCATTAAATGCTACCCCACCCAAACAGAATAACTCAGATGTTTTTAATCAACGGATGGTACATCAAAAATTTAGTAAACATTTTGCTTTTTATAAATATCGACAATTTGTCGTCACCGTGGTGTGTTGGGTTGATCACAAGATATACAGACTTTGACGATGCGGTGCACCGCGTGGACCTGGATACGATCACCGGCCGTTCGTCAAACGGGGCTGGACTGGTGTTATGGCTGACTGTAAGAGATTGCTCTCGTAGCAACAAGTCTGCCATATGTATCAATTAGATACATTAAGGTAGATAAATAAATATTGTTAGTTGTTTTCTGAAAGTTCAGCTTTGGATAACCAATAAATAAATGCAAGATTTTGGCTATATAAAGCTTTAAAATATGTATTATTTCCCACCCTAGACGTATAGTCAAGTCTCCTCAAACCTCGATTCAGCTGTTCTTGACCGTGGGGACTTGTATTCCATTGTTTGTTAAAAGCGCCGTGTTTTACGTTTTTATTGCAATAATAATGCCATCCATTAGAAATAATGATGTTTTAGAAGAAAAGCGGTCTAAGTCTCCCGACCCCCCCCCCTTACCAAATTTATACATATAAATTGAAACCTTGTATTTTTACGATATTTGACTCGATAGATTCGGAAATAAAGAGAGGTTAAAGGCGTTGGAATGTTCTAGTTTTGAAAATTTTTGGAATATTTTTAAAACATGTAATTTAAATTTATGAAGTATTAGTTTTGTATTCTAAATAGCAAGCATTTTTAGATGATATATGAAATAAGGAAAAATATTAAAGCCTTTATATACCCTCTTTACTTCTTATATTATATTCTAATAAAAATAGCTAGTCCATATTATGTGAAAATCCATGTTTCTGAGAAAATTGAAAAACACGAATATATTTTCTGTTATGTCTTTCAAAGGTCAAAAATATGTGTGTAAAATTTTAAAAAAATATGACAGCTAGAATCATAGCTATAGTTTTTTATAGTATTTGCATGAGCTCCTAAATACATATCCCTGGGTTGTAGGAAAACTTCTCTCAAAAAAATGGGGAGGGACGATAATTTTTTTTAAATACTTTTTAGTATATCTCTAAATACATAATACCTGGTTATGAAAAAATATTTCAGAGATCTTTGTAATTAGTTCTTTTAATAGTATTCCATATTACACTTAGAATTAAAAGAAAATCGAATATTTCATTTGCCCCCAAAAATTTCCAAATTATCATTTTAGAATTTTAGTTATTGAACATAAGCAGGTTAATATGTTTTTGTATTAAGTCAATTGGGGCTGGTATTCAGAAAAAAAGCTTTGATAGATGAACGGACAGGAAAGGACATGAATGATTCAAAAGGGTTCCGTTTTCCTTTACAAGGGAATGGTGTGGAACTGGCATGGGACCGTAAAAATTACAAATTTGGCTCTCAATTATCTATAAATATGGAATTATTACAAAAAAATTATATAGTATATAATTTGTTCATGTAACATTGTCATTTAGAGCAAATTATTTAATAACAGTATATCATTCAGCTACCGTAAGCCGTTCAGTGTGTACGTGCTGGCAGCATTGGGGTGCACAATATTTACGCGTACATTTAACGGTGGCAAATAAATAGAGTTGTGTCAAAGAGATCTTGATTATTTTATTCACATCGTGTACTTTTATTACTTTCATGTTATAGTTTTAACACATGTAAAAGTTAATAATGTCTGTGAAATTACTTTGTTTACAATGTTTTTTAATATTGAAACCAAAATAGGGACAGGGACATAAAAAAATTGAGTTGGTAACATAACAAAATATATTGAGTTGGTAAGAAAGTAAGGAGCGATTTTTTAGATTTTATATTTTTTTCTAGAAAGTGACAGAGGTAAACTGTGTAAATATGTGTCAACTGCTACGGACAGCTACAGTATTTACTAGATCAAGGAAGCGACAAGAGAGCAGATACGTCATTGTTTTTTGTACGAGTTTTGTTTTGGTCACTCAGCAGCTGTAGCTGTCCGAAATATACGCAATACAGAAGGTGAAGATGCGGTCTCCAACGTAACTGCAAGACGTTGGTTTTAGAGGTATAGAAATAGGAAGTATGATTTAAAAAAAATTCTTCATAGTGGACGACCAGTGGAAGTTAACATAGACCTTTTAAAATAATTAATTTAAAGAGATCCCTACCTTACTCCACGCTGTCTGGCAGTAGTGGTTAGTTGCAGCCATACGCAGGTTTTGGAATACTTGCATAAACTGAATTAGGTATGTGAACTAAAAGCGTGGATACCACTTGCCCTGACAATCATTTAAACAAACGTGCCAATATATGTATGAATCTTTTGCTCTGAAACATACCCTACACTGGCTTGACCAATTTATAACTGAAGACGAAAAATTGATTCTCCACGTAAACCATGCTCAATAAAACCATGCTCCCAAAAATTGAATTTCATCAAAAGAAAAGTTTTGTTATCTGTTTGTTGGAAGGAAAAATGAAATTTTGTGTTGGAAGCTACTGCCAGAATATTCCACAGTAAACTCAATAATATACAGGATGTCCAGTGGCAGATTTCAAAGTTTGAACAAATATAGTTTCTGAACGCAACACATAAGAGGGGCGCGGAGGGCGTCGTTAGAAGCGCAAGCGGTGCGGATGTTTTAGTAGCCATGGTACAGTGGAGTGGAGAGCACCGCACTTTTGCCGTCGAGGCGTACATTTCGAGTGGATTTTCGCTGTCTGTAGCACGCCGTCGATTTAATAATCGTTACAGTATTCGTCAATTACATGATGGACCATCGATCAACCTCATTCAGTCATGGGTAGCAAGGTTCAGAGCTATAGGATCAACATTAAATAGGCCCAGGCCAGGACCTACACCATTGGTAGCCACGGATGAAAATGTCGAGCGTGTTATGGTTTTTGTCGTTGAAAATTCCCGTTTATCACTGCGTACACGTTCATCGATATTGGGAATTCCGAAATCAACTTTACAGGTAATAATGCAAAAAAATCTCAAGTTCCATTCATATAAAATTCAAATTGTTCAAGACTTACACGATTCTGGCTTTGAATTAAGAAAAACTAATGCAGAGGTGATGTTGTTGAGATTTCGTACTGCTACCCGGATGGGCAACATATTCTTTAGCGACGAAGCTCACTTTCACATTGGAGGATATGTGAATAAGCAGAACTTTTGTTACTGGGATGTCCACAACTCAAGACAAATGCATCAAGAGCCTTTAAATAAGCCTAAAGTAACAGTCTGGTGTGCCATGTCTGCATCTGCAATCATAGGGCCTTATTTCTTTGAAAATCAACGTGGCCAAACTGTAACTGTGAATTCGGAGAGATATGCCCAGCTGTTAAATGACTTTTTAGAGTAGAACTACAGAATAGTCCATCCTTCAACCAAAACACATGGTTCCAGCAGGACGAGGCTACAGCTCACACTGCTAATGCATCCATGAATGCAGTGCGGTAGTTATTTCCAGAAAAAAACATATCCCGAAACGGTACCGTACCGTGGCCACCTAGATCACCTTATTCAAGCCCATGTGACTTTTTCTTATGGGTTTACTTAAAATCTGTTGTTCACAAAACAAATCCGAGCACTGTGACACAACTTAAAGAAAATAATCGAGCCGAAGTCAGTAGGATACCCCAGTCGCTCTGCAAACACGTTTTTGAAAACATGCGTGCTAGACTCGAAGAGTGTGTCAGACTCGATGGCCGCCATTTGGAAAACGTGGTTTTTAAAAAATAAAATCCGCATTTGTTGTTATAAAGTTAAAATAAACCTACTTTGTATTAGAGGTGTAGTTTTTTTTCAAACATTGAAATCTGCCACTTCCGACCGACTTCAGATAAACACGAGATAATAACGCCCGGCCGCAGGTAGCTAAAGTCGGCCGCCAGAAGTTACTGGATATTCATTTGCAGATTCTATCACATCCGCCATATTCCTCTGACTTAGCACCAATTGATTTCTTTAAATAATCACATTCAAGATAAAAAAATTTGATGATAGGGCAATGTTGTCAGATCCTTAATAATTTTTTTGAGTTACAGCTCCAACATTTTTACGCAGAAGGAATCCACGCTTTACCTGCACACAGGCTATGGTTTATAAATAATGATGGTGCTTACCATGCGCAAAAGTAACTAATAATGAACTATATTAAAAAAAAATACAATTATGACCCTCAATAGTTTGCTATCAACCTAATATAATATGCGTAAACACAAAATATCATAGCGCAGAAAATCTCATAAGAACTCCACATCTTATAAAAGGCGGTAGTTTATTGCAAATACAGAAATATTTATATAATATAGATGTCTGCTCATACAACACAGTTATTTTCACGAACGCTAGATTTTTAATAAAATTTAATTCAATTTGTGGTATTTGCAGAACAAGGTTTTACCTAAGATCAGGCTATTGAGAGAAAAAAATTATGTCAGGGATGCTGGTATTTCTAGTTTTCTGTTATTCGGTTTTGGTGATACACACTTGCAAACGTTTATGGGTATGGAAATATTCCGCGTATTTCTTGGCGATTGTATAGTTTTGTGTCTAACACAAATGGGTGATTGGTGGGAAACTAACTGCCGAGTATGCTATGCAGTAGGTTGCTGGGTTATAGACAAGTAGTGCGAAATCAATAAATAAAGCGAGCGATCAGATTCAAGGTGACTTGCATATTTGAAATTGTGTACATTGTATATTTGCCCTCTGATGAGAGTTTTTCAATTATATCTAAATAATTTAACGGGTTGACCAATTTTGGAAGGAAAAAATGGATCTAAAATTTGAAATTTTACAAGAATCGTTTGCATCCAAAATTGCAGACACTAGGCATTCATTGTCTTTGAGGATAAGGTATCCTCCACATATTTTGGAAGCTTTGAAAGAGATGCGTAACTCTCAGTGATTCTAGATTTTATCGATTATGTGCATATATTTACCAATAGAAAATTAATGTCGCCTTATTGAGTCCTTGTTTCTCATATTTGTACGTTTAAAATATGTAAAAGAATATATACAAATTATATTGGGCAGTTTGTTGCAACTTTGTGTTATTGCAACTTAAGTAATAATTAATGTGTTTAAGATGTGTCCAATTGAAATCTCATTGAAACGGTACTGACAGTTCTGTAGTATCATTATTTTTATATCTGTTTTTAATTTTATTATCTTTTTCTTAAAATTAAAATGTTGTCTGTTTCATCAATGTTTTTTTTTTGTACATTATGTGGTAACCTATCCCTCCCCCCTTTCCAATTCATTTATAAAGTATCAAAGTGCTGTAGGCACCCATCAAATTCTGAAAATAAAAAAAAATGGTGGCTCTGTCAATGCTGAGTTAAAGTTAATCTGTATAGTTCTCATAAAGCATTTTTATATATTAACAAATTTTAAGGCTTTATACTATTACCAATCCGGTATAATTTCCTATATCACCACTAAAATATATCCTGGTATTACTTACTTATAGCACAAAATATTGTAAAGTGTCAAGATTTTTCAGATACGTCAAGTTATGTATTTATACCACTATGCGTTATTGAAACTTTTTAGTTTATTTTAGAGCAGAATAGCACACGGAACACTGAATTTTGTCGTTTAATCGCGATGAGTATGAAATTGATGACAATTGACGGCAACTAAAACAGTGAAGGAGGAAGTAAGGCTTAACTTATATAGGATATCACATAATTCAAAAGCGGATACATACATAGTTGAATTTCACACGTAAAAATTATTCACAAAAAAATATTATTACAAACTATCTAAATATTTTCATTCAATATTTTAGCAGAATATTGACCGGCGTCTGCACAGTGTCGCAAGAATGTGGGTTTGTGCACCATGTGGAGTTTACATTGAATTAAGTTGTGTCAATTTGATTAATCTTAAGTAAACCGGTATTTTATAAGTACATCATACAATTATTTTCTGACAGCGAAATATAAAAACTTAAATTTCCGTACATACATATATTGTGAAATAAACAACCACTAGTAAAGAAACTTATCCAACTATCACTAGATGAGAATAATGTATGAAACAATTAAATATTTCGTCGCATAAATATTTCTTCACGTGAATTGAACTAGATTGTAGGTCGAAGCAAAGAAACGCAAGAGACAGTTTTGGCTTGGAACTTAACAGAAGGAGGTAATACAAAGTTTCTAACGTTGCCCTTACAGATATAAACTTCTACTGTGTTTTACTTAAAACTAAAATTTGTGTTACTTCACAAGTTTGAGAATTACGCAACGGATAAGCTGGTTAGATATCTCTCTGTGTGGGTTGGTAGTTTTCGGCGAAATATTATCTGGTGTGGTGCAAAATTGATATTAATTTTTAATATATTAGACGAATGTTTCTAAGAACTAAGGAGTATTATTATTTCATGAAAATAATGATCGAATAATTCTAAGTCACAACTCAATAACTGCGTCTGCTTTCAATGTAAGATTATGTTAACGTGAAATGGTTTCTTTAAAGTTATCAAAATAAAATTCAAATATCTATTTTAATTTCCATGTGTTATCGCATTGTGTTTAATTAGAAAAAAAGGTATAAAGTTTCGGATATCAATTTTATATACTCGTATTTATGTATTGAAATAGATTTATTATAAATGATGGCTTTGTACAATCATTTGTCTTTTACAAATTACGTTCAACCATGTTTATTTTGTAAGTAGTCAGTTAATCTTGCGGATTTTTACTTTGATCTAAGTAATTAACTACATCAGGGTGTTTAAAAAGTAAGCCTCATTTGGTGTTATCGTAAGCGGATACCCGTTAAATCAAGTTAATTCATTAGGAAAGATCACAGTGTGTCCAAATTTACTCTTAAGAATGAAGTCACAACTCCTTTTGTTTTTTGATTGAAAATTTATTTTTTATTATCGTGAGTTATATTTTCTTTGTTGTAGAGAATACGAACGGTAGAGAAGAGGACATTGGAGTAGAATATTTGTAATATATTAAAGAAATTTAATATTTTTAAATTTATTATCCACTTATAACAACTAAATTTGTAAACTAATGTAATAATCATACATTTATTTCATTATTTTAAAACGGCATTGGATAATGATGAGGCAGAGAGAATGAAATTGGCTGTGATGATGCTTATAAACTTTTCCAATTACGGGTATTTGAATATGCAATTGATCTAAGTCACCTTTCGGCTCGAATTAAAAAAGTGATTTGAAACAACTTTCTCGTTTAATTGATTGTGTCTGTGATAAATCGTAAAGAAATGTTCAAAGAAGCTACAGAGTTAATTAACTTTCTTACTCTTCTTCAGTCAATTACCTCTAGTGCGTACAAAGAGAGCGCATTGTAATTCAGAATGCGATATTGCCGAATTTAATTGCGACCGCAGATACCTATATCCGTGCGAGTGCATTCCGTCCCATCTGTTTCAGCTGCCAAGACTGCAAGGTCTTTCTCGGATAAATTGAAAAGTTTCCGTGAACTCGTGCAATTTAACGAGTTAAACGGCAACTAAGACTAAACGTACGCCGGTGGCTACGTGATTCGATATGGGATCAGAGCGGATGAAAAAATTATTGTAATCATTGGGCGCAGAACTGGCTAATCATCCTGGCGTAGAACTTTTACCCGTAGGAAGTTCTGCGCTAGCCGGGTGAAGCTACGTATAATCGAAACATGGTCGAATAGGCGGTTTGTTTGATGACTTGGTGTTAGTCAGGCTCGAGTGGTTAGTTGCGGGCGAGTAATGGTGGTCTCGTTTGTCGTGCAATTGTTATTCAACTATTGTGAGCGTCACCTCTATAGTGTTATTTTAGGAAAAATAGTAGCAATTTGAGCGAAAGTCACCTTTACAAGGTTTATCTAGTCGGTGTTTTACTTGATGTAATATTTATCTTCAAAATATACTTTTCTTGAAATTTTTAGTATAATGTTTGAAGTTAGAACTATTGAATATTAGAACTGTTTCATAAAAATAAAAATGTTGAAAAATACCACGCAGCTACAAGGTTTTCTTACTTTGTCTAATATATTTCTCATGAAACTTTTTTATTTTATTTCAGTTTCTTAAAATTTAAAATCTAATCGTATTATATTTGTGAGTTATTTGTTTTTCTTACCATCGCATATGTCAATTAATCAACCGATATATGTTAGCAACAACCTTTTACTTACGTCTAGCCTTTGTCAAGGTGATTAACGTAGGGTAACTTTTCATCTCTGTATAAACTTTAATTTTGGTAATCAAAGAAATCAACCCGTTAGAAATGGAAGTGTAAACAAAAATATGTTTACATATTTACTTAGCATATAGAAAATATCACTTTTTTTAATAAAAATAGTTATGTATTCGCGAAATTCTTCAAAATTGTGTGTATACATTCTGTTATTTATTTAACGTTGGAAAATATTTTATGTCCGAAAATATTTTTTTTTCTTTTATTATACGTTGAGGGGAAATAGGATTTTGTTTTAAAAAGAAAAATCTATTTGGGAAAAACGAATAAATTACCTTTAATAGCCTATTTCCATGTGTATACTATAGCTTTATTGAAATAAACCAAAAATAAAGAAGTATTATTAGTAAGAGTACTCCACACTAATATTATAAATGCGAAAATGTTTGTTGTGTCTTTACTGTTGAACAATTTTACCGTTTTTAATACAATTGTCCATTGATGCAAGTGAGATATGAGATGTCATCATAAATTCAATATGGCGAAAACTACAAGGTGGCCGATTATGTTTTAATTTGAACATTCTTGTTATTGTTATTGAATGAAAGGGATTGACAAAAGGGTTGAGAAAAACTTGTATAATTGACCTGATTGTAAACGGAAATAAAATTTATTGGCCTATGTTTTCACTAATTAGTAATAAAAAGTGTCGTAGTGTTATATATGTTATGAAATTTGGCATACTGTAAATAAAGAAATGTTATTATATGGAGTTCTATAATTTAGCGACACGTTAATAGTACAATGGATATAATAGTAGGTACACACTTAGGAGGTAGAGGAACTAGATACAAAGTGTACTTTTTACTGTAACTTTCCTTGATTGATACGTGAGTGTACATTCAGTTGGCGGATATCTGTGTTTATTGAGAATTTCCATCGCGCCAAATTTGATATTGACCGTGTCATTAAAGCAATTTATAGTAATTCTATTTTCACTAAATGATCTCAACAATTAAAAAAATACCGCCTATGGAATATAAAACTGGGTCAAAAATATTTTTTACGCAATCGAAATTGTGGGTAACAGTAAATTCTTTTAGAAATTGAAAATTGTTTATTGTCATTTATTAATATTTCTAATATAATAACAAAATAAATAATGAAATACCTCACCAATGCGCTAATAGCATTGGTGTTCACTTGCACAGCAATGTACAGTTTAGCGTAAATTAACTTTCGAATTATGAACTATACGAACATAATACAGACTAAAACCGACCAAATACGTGTTAAAACATATATACAGAAGCACTCCGTAGTTATTTATATCTTCTGAAATTATTGACGGAAAAATAATTTAAGTCTAAATTATTGAAGGAAGTTAGGCAAAATATTTTAATTTCCCAAATCCATGGTGGAAAAATAAGAGGGTAAATATAGAAACTGCATGCTAGTTAGTGGTTTAATATTTCGTGTTGTATAAGTGTTTAATATCGTGTTGTAAGTCGATTCAATTTATTACCTTTAGCAGAAATTATTTGTATGACAATTATTTGTATAATAACTTACCAAGTTATTGATCAAATTCTGTGGATTCTATAATTAACACGCAAGAAGCTTATTTTAAGTTAAGAATACTCCATGAGTTTGGGTCGTCTCTAATTTAATTGAGTCTGAGTTTATTTATGCAAATTCTTTAAAACTTTAACCTAATGTTAGTTACGGGAAAGTAAAGAAATATGTAATATCGGGTCTAGTTCATAATATTTTTTCGATTAAAGTTGGATTTTAATTTAATATATCTGTGTATCTACCGACACGATATTAATTTTCTCCATAATATCCTAACACAAAATTTACCCAATTAGTTAGTTCTTAAAACATAAATCATAAAAATAGGTACTTCTTAAAATATAAGTCAAAGGTTTTAATAAGAGTGTCCTCGCGCAAAGATGAAATAAGAGTATCGTCTTAATTTTACTCATAAAATTATAAGAATCGATCGAAGGAGACGCTAATTGCTTTTACAGCATATGAATTATGAAAATCTATTTTTGAGAATACTTGCTAATATTATACTTTAATGATGAGTAAATGTCTTGAGTAAAGTCTTGAGTAATTTTTATAGCTTGGAATAAAAATTACTAACAAAAACATGGAAATTATCGTAACCTATGGAATAATGGCATTTTGCACACCTTTATTCTCGGCGTAGCTGCATTACTGATAGAGTAGTCATGGAGAGTGAAGCACTTTGAATAATCTACGAATAGGTTACATCATAATATGTATTTTATCATTAATATGTATTTAGGTAATAAGTTCATTACAATATATTTTATCAAAATTTATATGATACTTAGTTTAAATATAATGTTAGTAACTGTAAAAAGAATAAATTAATTGTATATATATTTGCAAAATACCCCACAAATTTATTTTAAAAAGGCATTGCAATTAACAATGAAACTTAAATTTAACTGGTCTATACTTTGATATGTGTGTATTTTATGCCAATTACTTTTATTACATTCCTATTAGCTTTTGGCATATATTATATTGGAAGCTACCTATATAAAATATTTTATTGTAAATTCTGTGCCTAAGTCTGTAATAAGCTCTTTAGTCTCATGTGTCGTATTTATCTTAAGAGAAAACAATCTAGTATTCTCGTTAAAGTAGGGAAGAGGGCAAAAGAAAAGAGGTTGTAAAGGAGAAATAAACTTGCTAAGTACGGATAGAACTCTCACTACGAGCGTTCTATACATTCAAGTATGTGTAGAGATATTTAAAAAGGTTTGGTATTTCCATTAACCTAATTAAAATTTTTTTTTCTTTTTCGCTATGTAAATATACCGCCTAGTATATCTTTTAAAGGTATAAAAATATGGTGAATTATTCTTAAATAATTTGGATTTATAATTCGCACCTTAATATTTTATTCTAAGCTCTTTTTAGTGTTATTTGTTTAAAAGCATGAATATAACAATAACAAGGCTGATTTAAACTTTTCTACTAATGTGGTTTTTTAAATAGAATTAATAATTATCTAAGTTTACAATTATTTTTTTCATCAAATTGCTGTTTTTGGGTATAAAAAAATCTGGATAAAAAGATTTGCACTTTATTGAAAACACTATCTTCATTATAAACTTGTGCGTTATATTGAAAACAAATTTTAACCGAAAAAAAAATTCAGCCGTGCTTTGCATCTTGAAATATAATTTTATATCATATTTAATACCGTTCCTAATTTTGGACCAAGGATCCAAGCGTCTTTAGTGAATTTTAAATCCTTATTTAGTTAGGTTGGTTAGAATTCAGAAGACTGACCGATAATCAGATGAACGGACCCACAGATGACGTCGCCATAAAACTAGGCTTCCGTTCGAACCGAACGGATACGAAACACTAAAAAGCTAGATCAAAGTTCTTTGAATACTCTAGTGAACTAGATCAATTTCTAATAAGAAACGAAGAACACTTATGAAACATGAATGAAAAGTGTCTCATGTACCTCGTAGCTTTACCAAAGTTGATATGAATTTTTACGTTCCAAAGTTCGTTTTCATGTAACTTATGTACAATATTTGTACCCGTCTTTGATTTTGTTTACCGAACTATTCACATAAAAGATTCACCCTATATCAAGCCATACGACAATAAGCATTTGGAGATTAAATGGAATTTTCCAAATGATGGTACTGGTATGTTAGTAATTATTAGGCCGTTGCTAGTGTCATTATGAAAATTGAATAATTTTCAATTATGTTGCGAGTGGTAGAATGTTAAGTAATATCGAAAGAATAACTGAAATGTATCGAACGATTAACGGAAATGTATAAATATTTCCGAAAATAATTACATGCCTAAGGTTAAAGGTTCAGGTAATCAACAAAAGTTATAAAGTTTGCCAGGAGAAAACTACCTGCACTAGACAGACGGTTCGGAACAGAAATGTGGGAAAACAATTAAGATAATATTATTATTGATAAAAAATTAAAAAGTATCACTTATTAAAGTTATGGATGAAGTCAAAACTTCTCTTATTTAATTTTGTCTAATTTTCGATGCGGTCCGCTCCGTGTATACTTGGCTGTAGACTGAGTACGAAAAAACGAAATGCAGCACCCGGCGCTTTATTTGGTTGTAGAAACCGGGCAAGTGGTATATGTATATATGTATATATATATATATATATATATATATATATATATATATATATATACGTATACATATATATATATATATATATATATACATATACCACTCGCCCGGTTTCTAAAACCATATAATACATAATGAAAAATGGCTACGTGCCGTACCGTCAAAAATGTATAAAATATACTAGGCAATTGAAATTACTGAAATGTCAAGTGACGTATCCTATATAGATAAGTTTAAACTAAAAATACGACATAGTTTAACATTATCTATTATATATAATTATTTATTACATTAGTTTCCAAACAATAATTTTTACTGTACATATAAACATACTGACTTTGATACACGATGTTGTAGTTCCTTCATTGTACCAAATATTTTTTTTTGTTATTGGTATTAATTAGATTTTTGGAAATTACTAAGTTCACTGCCGATATAATATTTTGACTAGAATTTTAATTAGTCCATAAAGTTTAAGTTTACAAATGAGACCTATATTTTTTCTTTAGACGAATATATTGGCGTTGCGAAAGGGGGCTACACGGAAAAAATTAAGACCAAAAGTTGTAACGACACTTTTTGCTATTGCTAGCGGGTGCGCTGCAAGCCGTGCGGCGTGCGCGTATTTCTCTGTCTGTCTCTCACTCTCTCATAGAAAGCAAGCGAGTTATTTTCATTTCGTCTTTCTATTTCGCATTGAACAGTGTGGTGTCGCGACGATTACTTTTGTTGAGTGTATACAGGTTTTTTGTACATAATAAATTTAAAAAAAATAATAACAATGATTATTATTATAACTTAAAAGAAATAAAATTTTATTACAATTCCTTCACTAATTAACCGAAAGGAACTTCGTTCCATCCGGGTGTTCCTTGACAACTCTCAAGTTTTTTTATTACTATTTGACTTGAGTAGCTTATATAAATATGAATTAATATATTAGATTTATTACGAAATTATTAATTTAATTACTTTCACTTGTTTTCTTTAATTTCTGCTATTAAAATTTCTCACGCAGTATGATTGTATTATTGGTTGCCAAAATTTTCACTTTTTCTGTGTGATCTTAAGAACAATCAATTATTCTCTTCCTAAATTATACTTATTACTTTGTTTCCTTATTATCTTAAATTTCAACTAAGCTGAGTATTTCGTAATTGACATTTTTTTATTAGGAAATAAAACTAGATTTGCGTTGACATAGTTTAAGTAATACGATTGTAATAAAGTGAGATTTGGAATTAAATTTTAATTACTTTCAATTCAATAGAAGTCAGATCTTGATAGATGTTATGCAAAGGAATAAAAAATGATAGTGATGCTACAGGTTAATAAGAATGTGGGTGTATTTAGAAATTTGACATTATTTAGAATCACGTTCAATTTGATTTTCGTCATCAGGTATAATCTGTGAATGATTGAGATTTGAATACATATAAAGAGACATTATGTGAATTAGAGTATCCTAAAACCTTTCGGCTAAACATTTTATACATTTTTTTTATTAAATAAATAAATCAAAACTTAATGACTGTATCGAATAGTTATCGAATAACATTAATAAAGAGTGAAAATCAATAGATATATTTACACCTACCCATTTTATACTTTCTACAAAATTTGGGACGAATTTACAAAGGCGGTATATATTCTTGAAACTTGGCGTTCCAATTACTGAGTTGGTGGTAAAATTACGGAGAGCTTGAAAACGGGAAGGTCTGCGGAAATTGGAATATCTGACATTAGATGCGGCAGTGTAGTATCGACACGCAAGTGCGCTTTACCATTATCCGCTTCGACTGTTTGAAATGCGCTGGCCGTCTCATGAGGTACAAATTGAAAAGCGCCTCTGAACTACCGCAATTTAACAAATTGAACTGCGACTAAGATTAAACGCACGTCGACGACTACGTGACTCGATATTCAATAGAGATGGTCGAAAAAAAATATCGTCGTTATTATTCGTGACAATTTCCATACTGTAGGATTTGTGTTGTTATCCTTGATAAATTATTATTTATAGATTTTCATTGGAGCACCTATGTTTACCTATTAAATATTAAGGTGTAGTTAGTTGGGTGGGAAGAACACATTGAAAATTTAAAACTTTTACGTTTGGAAAAAGTGATATTTTTGTTAAATTTTATTGCACATAACTTACAGACCTCATTTTCATTTAAAATTTAACGACACTATTTTTTCCATAAACAAGGCTTTAGTAATCAATTTTGTCACGCATTTGTATTAATAAAGTATTGTATTCTAAATTAAAATAAAGCTATTAATTAGTAACTGTACCAAGAGTACTATAACTTTAATTCAAACTTAAATTTACAAGGTTCGAAAAATATATTTCTGTATTTCATTTTATTATCTTTTATTATGTTGCACATCTTCAAGTTATCAATTTATTGTTCCTAATCTGTATTTTTCACATCATAATTTTGAGCTAAGAAAAGCTTTACATTTCGTAAATGTTTTATAGATCACAGTTACCGTCGGTCAGAATTCGATTATAGTACTTGTTACATTTCTTTGCTCCTGGTGATTTCCAGAAACCGCTATTTTACAAGGGTGTTTACAAACTTTTGTAAGTATTTAGGACTAAAAATAACCCATTCCTTTTTTATCTTTATATCGTCGATATACATTATTTATTTATATACCAATTAGATACACTTAGACTTAGATATAGATTGGAGATGTGAGTCTCTTTATTAATCTCATTTAAAAACTTTCAGTAGGTTTCTTCTTGTTCCTAAGAAACTAAGTGGGAGAAGATACTAAAGCAGATAAAAGTTTGCATTTTCAGTAAAAAAATTATGCGAGTCATCATTTTCTCAAATCAGTCAAAAAATAAAACTTTCTGGATTATGTTTTCTATAGCTAGTGATCAAAGTAACAGGGCAGAGTTTAGGTAAATTGTATTTAATTATCTTTATTTTATGTTCTTCATAATTATGGTGAATCGAAATGAAAACAAGGACTTAAAACAGTTTATTTCCAAAACATTTTTGCATTCGCAGGCTCTCTGCTTGTGTTAGTTTAGGATACGATTCAAAAATAACATTTCTATTATTTTCTTTCCGATACAAGTTCATTTCGAGTAGTTACAGTAGCTCAGGTATAACAAATTGCAATTTCGTTGGAACATATTAATTACAATAGCGCGGACCGAGAATGACCGAAGTAGTAGCCGTGCCAACTCAGTTTAATTTGTATAGTACTGCTAGTCAGTTGTTTAGTGAGGTCGTGTTATTTTTTTTCGTATTTTAATTATTCTTGCTTTACCTACTGGCCTCATATGGCCTAACAACCTGGTCAAAACGTTTGCTTGTTTATTTGGTTTTGTTTTCCTCGTAACTTGAACTTCCATCATTTGAAAGAACAAAGAGTTAATCATTATTATGTTGTTATTAAGGCTAATGACCGATGTGCTGCAAGATTTTTTGGCTCCACTAGCGGGAAGGATTGCAACCGGTATTTTCACTGGGTTTTCATAATACACATGCCTCATAATTGTATGGCTGGTCACATTGATTAAGGACGGCTTAATCAACTACATGTTTCAAGAACAGATCCGATGATTGATAATGAGGGTGGTTCGAGTATTCCGAGTTCACATAAATAGAGTTTACGGAACAGATGAATGGATATCATGGACCAATCAGATGGCTTCTACGGTTATCCGACGCAAATAATGTTAACATTTTTATTCGAGGATACTACAAGATAATCGCTACGCCAGATAGTCCGACAGCAAAGAAAAGCTCAGGGTAAACATAAGACAAGCGAGAGACTCGATAAGAAATAATCCAGAAACTTTTAGGTTCTTAAGAAACAATTGTTTACGTCGGCGCAAATTGTGAATTTCTGTAGGACGATAAATTGAAAATTTATTGTAAATTAACCATTTAAATGAATGAACTATATTTTTAAATCAATTTACTCTAGTTCTCTAGTTTAATCACTTATTAATGGAAAAAGTAACCCAATGAAGTATTTCGTTTGAGTGTTTTTAGAAAATTAGGGGGTGCAGAAATATTTCAAATAAATACATAATTATTTCACATGTTTGCCAATTTTTATGATCGATGCAATTTTTGCAAAGTTTTTACAAATATACTTTCTCAATTTTACTTAAACAATTACTGTAGAGAATATAAATATATATATATATATATATATATATATATATATATATATATATATATATATATATATGTATATATATTCGAAATATTTTCAAGAATATATATATATATATATATATATATATATATATATATATATTCTTGAAAATATTTCGATTTCAATTTTCAATATACTCGTAGTTATAAGAACATATTTTAAAGTAAAATAATATTTAAAAGTAATTGGAACTTTGCATCCCGCCTTGTTATAGTATGAAAGCATTTGATATATACTCTATTCGCAGATAACGACAAGTTTCAATTACACTGAAAGACCTCGCGAATGAGCCAACAATTGAAGTCTCCACCACAGGCAATTACCTTGTCCGAATCACTACGGTTTGTTGCAGTTCACTTTTAATGAGTAATTATTCTAGCGGATTCATTGGTCATTGTAGCACCAGCAACAACACCAGCACCAACAGCAAACAGCAATAAGACTAATGGAAATAGGCAAGTACTTAGTCAATCACTGAGTGATTGATAACTATATAAAATAAAACTCAATGTGGTCAAAAGCAAAACGTTTTAATAATATAAATGTTCATAGCAAGAGTCCTTTGCTAAATTATAATCATTGGTATTCTTGTATTTTTTGTTAATCAGTATGGAACGTCTATCTTTGATTTAAAACATAATTTTACATGGCGTATTCAAAGAGGGAACACCTAGATAAAGAGGTAAATGAAAACATACATATCAAATTTAAAAAAAATTTCTCTCAGAATTAAAATTTACGATAATTCTACATTAAGAATTACCAATCAACCAATCATCATACTTTTATATTAAAGTATTAATTTGTATACATAAAGTGATATATTATAACGTACGGTGTTTATACATTTTGCATTTTGTAACGTTATGTAATGCTTTTTAAAAAATAGAATAAAGGGTTTAATAATGCATGTTACTTTGATTCTTATTTCGTAATAGAAGTGAATAAAAATGAATCACCTGGATCTTTGAAAAGTTTCTACGTCTGTATTCCACGGCTAAGTTCAAGGTCACTTTAAAATTGATTACTTTTATAATATTCAATAAATCTAAACGTAGACCACTGAGTAGCAGTTTTTAGTAAAGCCCTACATAAGTTTGGCTGGTTTTATCGCAATTCTTTTCACGGCTAAAATTTTGAAGGCGAGCTGGGAATTTACACAATATTTTTTTAAAGTATTTTCCTCCTTTTGTATTGTTTTCTTTGTAATATTTTTCCTTCAGCACTCTTCATGTATCACTTAATTTTTAAATCATCACAACAATACAAAACATAACATTAATTAAAAAGACGTAAATAATTTTCTGGCTTATTAAAATGAGACCAGTAAACAAAAGGAGCTTCCTTTTTTTTGGAGACAATGTTTATGTTATTAAATATAATACAATATTTATAGTAAATATTTTTATGCAATTTACATAACTTTTTCTCACTTAAATGATTAAATTATTTCGCAGCTATGTAAAAGCCTGACGGAATGAATAATGACAGAAGATTAAACGTTTAAACCAGTACAATTCTAAGCCACGATTCCCGGATGAATTTGTAATTGACTAATCAAACATCCCTTGTCAGCTCAAATAGAATCTCTCATTAGTCTCCTTAGAAGGGCAAAGCGTGGTATCAGCGAGTGGCTACAGAAATTTAATGAGAAGATTCACTTTGAATAAGCGGAAGCTTGGAAGCCAGCAGGTACTTTAATTCACAAACCCTCTATCCCTTATTATTTAAAGCGGTGGAAGAAAAGCCATGGGACAAAATTGACTTGATTATGATTGAGGCTTCTGCCATACCGTCGGGACATCTATTAGGTAATCAAGTAGTGTGTTACCATCTTGCTTATAATAATAGGGTGCAGGACTTGTGAGCATTTTTACATGATTGTTTTCACAGTGGAGGATGCGGAAGATAAATTTGAGATAAATATGTATTATTACGTTTTATACTGGCTTTCAATGATTAAGTTATATCCTTATATTTTAACTCCGTGAATTGACTCACTTATTGTACTGATATTTTTTTGATGTAATGAAATGATATATTGATATTAAAAGATTATTTATAAATTTATTTAATAAATGTAAACATATTATTTCCATAAAGTAAATATTTAGTTGCAATATAAAATAAATACATACAAGAGGAGAAGAATAAGTTCAAATGAAACTTAAATTTAAAAATGTTTGTTACGAGTGTTTAAACTTATATTACATTATTTACTTATATAATTAGGGAAATAAGCAGCTTTATCATATATGCTTGTTGTATAAATAATGACTAAATTTATTCTTCCGAAACTTGCAGTGATTAAAAAAAAAATTGTTGTGGCAGTTTTATTGTAAAATAAAATAAAATAACTTTAATAAAACATCGAAAAATAATTATGAAAAACCTTCCTAAAATATTCGAGTTGTTTTTTCGTCCTTTTCTTGAATGTAAATCTTAAAAATATATGGAAGGGCTTATATCCAGTTATACCCTGCACATATAGCCAGTTCCGTATCTAGAGAAAAAAACACGTATTTGAAAATAGTTTTCATTTTTCAAAAATGGTTTTTTAATATACAACGCTTTTGTCAGCCCTGTTTTTTGTTACATACATCATAACAGGTTTATATATGATCGGATAATATTTTTGAAGTAACTATTCTACACAGCGGCGCTTCCATTCTCACAATAAAATTCCCGTGGGTTAGCTACAATAAATGTTTATATTTGCAAATGCCATATTCCGTGGTGTGGTATTTTATAAATACTGTTCATAAATACTTTTATAAATACTTGGTCATCTTGGACGGATTTAATCGAGGGTATGAAAAAATAAATGTATATTTTTCGTATAACGGGACAGTTATTAAGTTACTCCATAATTGTTTTATCAGATTGACAATTTAATTTTTGAGTTTGAATTGATTTTAGTTTCACTTTAATTAAGTTATATTTTAATCTAATATACTTTAATCTTTCTATAGTGACTTTTCTATCTCGAACTAGCATTCTGAACCCCTATTTAAAACAGTACCAAGATTTTAGATATGGAGAAATATTTTAAGAAATAATAACCAGTCGTAATTAAGTTGATTGTCACATTTGATCTTTTCAGGTTTTAATATATTTGATTTGTATTAGTACATGCAAAACATCTATTAATGAAGTATTATTAAAGTATGGGATAACAAATTTTAATTTAATATAGTTTGTGGACTACATTGATGGGTGGTTTTTTTTCTAATAATACTTTCCACCTACTTTTACACTTATTCCAAAGTTTTTGTCGTAACTTGATAAGAAGTTACTAACGTCTAAACTCTCTCTTTTTCTGGGATTTGCAACACACGTCTTATCCAAATGCCACGTGTCAAGCTAGTAGCTTATCTAAAAGTGCCAAATGACATGATTGCACAATCGCGCAAAGTACGTCCCCATAAATGTCTAACATTAAAAATATTAGACTTTAGTAAATGGGAGTCTACTGAGGCTTTGATTTTATATATTTACTAAAATAATTTAGTTACTATGTAAGGCATCTATATTAGGTCTATTTAAAAAAAAGGTGTGTTACATCACCATTATAAGTCCACGAACAAACTAAAACTTCTTTAACTATTCATATTAATTAGTAAATTATAGCTTTAAAGCGAAATATTTGCTTTAAAGCTGTTCACTGCAGATAACGTGACGGTTGACAAAATTTGCACATATTTACCGAATGCATACGCGTAACTAATACTTGTCGCGTTTCGACACGTTGACGTTTAAGTAAATTTTTTGATATTCTTGTAATATATCGGATATCAAATTTTCTTTCTCCAGTATAAAATATTTTTAAAGTGATTAATCAGAAAAAGTTTCGTCTCTTAGGAAAATTTGCTTCCAAAATATCCAATCTGATATAAAAGATTTAATCAGAAACGGAATTAACCTATATTTTTTAATTAGGTGTACCGAGCTTCCAAAAAAAATAATATTAGTATTATGTTCACTAATGTACTGCTTAACCTCGACAGGTTTGTATTTTTTTTTCTTTAAAAACCGATAAAAACTCCTTATTATCGGCAGAATCCATTACTTTTGGCAACTTTTTTATGCCCCATAGACCTAGAAAAAATATTTTTTTTTATTTAATCATTGTTTATGGCCCATTGGTAATTTGGGAAAGAGACGAAATTAAAATGAATACAATGATTTCTCTAACATATTTGCGAGATTTCATTCTGTCGAATAAATTATTCTATTAGAATGTTATATTTTCATCTTTGTTGTTATTTAAATATAATTTTATAACATAGACAAAATAAAGAAAAAGTATTAAAAATACCTGAGTAAAAGAGAAAAAAAGAGATTTCTTCATTTAGGAAAATTCTAAAACTTATAATTTTATCTTAAATATTTACTTTCCTTGTCCATAACTTTAAGTAAATTTCTTGTTTATGCTCATATTAATACTCAAGGTAAATACAGTTTGCTATTCGCACTGATTGTATATGTCTAAAAATTAACGTATCGAAATATTTTATTCCTAATGCACAAGAAATGTTCTAAATAGATTTAGAATATAAAAACACTTATAATAATATATACGTAAAAACAAAAGAATTCGGGTAGAAAAAATCGATAGTTTGCTATATGGAATATCAAACAAGCAATTTGCATTTTGTGTCCTGGAATGAGAAGAGTAAATTTCTTTATATTTTCATAACCATAAAATATCAGCTATATTTTTATTAAGTTGAAGCCTGGATAGGCTTAGATAAATAATCGATAAATAATAGGTTCATTCTAAGATATTTTAATTAGAAAGCAAAAATACATATAAGCAGGGCGACTGACCGTATTGATTACCGGAAATATTTTTTTTCTTAAGGTCTTTCTTTGCCTCTAAGCTTTCTTAAATTAGGATTGTGGCATAAGTTTTTTGATTACCTTTTAACATGATGTTAAATTTTTGTAATTGAAAAGTTGTGGGAGAAACCGGTTTTCACTAATAATATACAATATTTCTACTGACACACGGCCCGTAACTGCCTATTGTTTGCTTAAGACTGAAATTTATAGAGATAGTCGGACTCAAAAACTACAAAAAATATCAGATGGTAAATTGACAAATGTTATGAATAAATTAAATAATGTCGGCAAGTGTGCGTTCCTTTTATTTAATTCCATCAAACGAATGCCCTATTAAACTGCTCGCCCCATATACGATAACATTAATTGTGGTGAATTATCTGCTTGACAAGTTTACTGCTATGTACAGTAGTTTGTTTATAATGGGAATATGATTAAATTAAATTAAATTAACACTGTATTTTGTTATTATGATAAGGGAATAGTGGTATTAAATATCAGTGTGTACAAGAAAATCGGGTTATATTGAAAATTAGCTAAAAACTTATAACTAAATAACTTAAAAAGAGGTAATACGGCGAATTTAAAAAACGACAATGAGAAAATGATTAAAAGCTTATTTTTAAATAGTCGTGTGACTAACTTAATAAAATGGAAATAAGATATATATATATATATATATATATATATATATATATATATATATATATATATATATATTAACGATAGTCAAATTCTAATAGGGTAGTAAACTCTATTAGAATTTGACTATCGTTAAATATGTAATTTTACCCAGAATCGAAAGCAAAAGCCAAATGCGGTTATTAGTTGGAAAAGTAAAATCAACTGCTTATATTTTGGCATTGAAAATTTAACAAATGGAGTGGAAATAAAATGACGGATGTCAGTTTTATCGAATGCAATAATCATCATTAAAAATAGTAATAAGAATCATCGTAAAGAAATAGTATGTTAAAAGTTAAAACGGTTGCTTTTCTTATAATTTCAATTGTAATTTACGATTTCAAAGTTTTACTCGCACTCCTATTCAAACTTTACAGACAAATAGACATTAAAAAAGAAAAAAAAACTACTAAAAAGAATATTAAGTTAGTTTGTTTTAAAATAAATTATAATTCTTATGTTTATTGAAATTTAAATAAAAATATGTGTATTAATACCAACATTCGAATTGGCATGGCTGTGTTCGATTTCGGTAATAGATTTCCTTTTGTTTTATCTTAGAGAAGATTTGCAAAATTGATATATATATATATATATATATATATATATATATATATTTCACTGTGGTATAATTTTCCCGTATTTACCCTATCATTGCATTTCAGTGAACAAATTGAAAATAATAAATTATATCGACTTTAATAAATAATAATGTTGGTAATATACACTGATTGCTTGAAATAAACACACACACATAACTACATAAAAGAGGTATCGATTATTTCAAATTAAAAATAATATTTTTATTTTTGACATTTATTTCATAAAGTCATAGTGGTTCCTAAAGATTTAGGTTAGGAGCGTTTTTTTATTTTCAATATAGTGACGGTATACAATAAAATAAATTAAGTTTCATATACAATTACTTTCGATAGCGTACGGTGGTGATGCCCACATCACTAAGGAACACAGTACACATCAGTTAGTACACCTTAGTGGTGATGCCCACATTACTAAGGAATACAGTACGCCTTTCGAAGGAACTTTATGAAATTTAAGTCGATCGCGAAGAAAGATAACGTTGCTTTTTTGGAGCCCCAGTAATAAAAAAAGTAGTTTAATTCTTAGTAATTTTACTAAAATTGTTGTCTATTCATAAGGATTATATAAGATTAGTCATGGTAAAATTACATAATTTTTATAAAGTTTCCGATAATATTTCTGAAAATTTTCATGCCAGTGTTTTCTATAAATATGCAAAAGAAATCTAATAATTTAAACATTTAAATTCCACTGCAAAAATATGTTATTTTGTCAATGAAAGTGATTACGGCATACGCATGATGTATATAAAACCGCAACCGCCTTGGATGTTGCATTTACATAATTATTTAAACTAAAAAGAGATTAAAATTCTGCTCCAACTTAGACTGTTCTGTAAGAAAACTATTTTTATTATAGTTAGGAAATTTAATCCTTTGGCTAATTTATCAAGGGTTTGCTGTGTGTTTATGCATAGTCTTTATTTAAAACTTTTTACTTTCCATTCTAACTTAATAAAATATTTAATAACTAAGGAAATCTTTCTAAGCCATTGACAATTCTTATGAAGATTGCATGTGGGTACACGGTTTCCTATTATGAAGAAATGATATAAATAATAGTAGCAACACGATTTACTTTAGTCCATTTTTTATATAGATATTAGATATTGTAACATACACTAAGTGACATCATATAACAATTTAAAAACATCTTTTAAAATCGTGTTAAACTTACCTATGACACAAGTTATATGTCTAATGTTTCTTTGTATTTGTACAGGTCTTATTAGGACCCGCCCTTTTATCAGGACCCGCACCACGAGAACCTTTTTTCTCTGCTTATATTAAAAAAAATTCTGTGGTAATAGGTTCCAAGGTGATAAACCGGTCGATGTTTATCAAGACCTATAAGACTGACTTCGAAGTTTAGTTTTTTTTAAATATTATGTATTAATTGGAATCCAGATTTAAAGTATTTGAGTTGAAAAGTAGGCAACATTTATAATTTCAATTCGAGCAAATCATTGCTCTGATATTGTAAAAATAGTAAAAAGTTTGGTTTCATATATTATTTCTCAAAATATTGGTAATTAAATATGAACTACCGTTCAGAAACAAGGAAAAATCAAGAAATTTAGAAAATAGTATATTATGAACTTTCATGGAGATTGTTATACACACTTAAGTAAAAATATTATAGAATTGAAATATTTCAGTGTATTTATTATAGAATTGATTACGCAACAGGAAAACATTTTGCTACTACGGAAAGGTTTTTAAGGACCTTACTTTAAACATATAAATGCAAGTAAATTGAATTTATAATCGACAGAAGCAATTTTAGTCCAAGTCACAAGTAAACGTCCTGCATTTTGAGTCGTTATTTTCTTCGCTTTCCTTATCCTTATAAGAAAACTTATTTTGTTTGCACTTTTAACTTATTAATACACAACATTTGTAGTTAGGCAATACATAACCACATTAAAATTTAAAAACACTGAGCACCTTACTTGTTTAAAACATATCCAATTGAAGTTGTTGCTAAATGTAAATGCTAATTAATCCATTAACAAGATTATTTCTAATACAAAATCTAGGGTATTTGAAACAGTGTTTGACCATAAGAGCAGGCACATTCGGTTTATTTACTTATTTTACAAGGATGAAAAATTCCTCACAATTAAATTAGGAAATTTAATAAAATATGGATTTAATATGGGGGCCTAAATAAATATATTGAAAGTAACGTATATTATAACTGTTTCATGTGAATACTGTAAGTTCATTCTTAAAATTATTCAAGAATAAATATGAAACGAAAAAAAATTAAACGAACAGCATAAAAACTAGACTGCGTAGTTAAAGGCAAAATAAAAATTTATAAACATGCAAAATTGGGATTTAAAAAAGCCGTTTAGAAAACATGTCTGGCTCTTTATACACTTACTAGACAATAGTAATATTGTGTTGTGGGGATATTCAGACACAGTTGGTGGCATATAAATTCTCGTTATTTAGATTATCACAGATGCATCTGTGCACACTTTGTCGTCATTGTCCACCATTCAGGACTGATTAGATTTTGATGAGAATGCCTGCACACGGCTCATTGAAAATATTACGTAATATAATGTAAAGCATGTTTAATACTTAATTTATTTATCCATTTATTAAAGTGGAACTACATATTTCCTGGTATTAGACAGGGATGGCCCCTGTTTAACCGAAAATAATCCGCTGAAAATAAATTTTCAATGCTTACATATTCGAAACGGTTAAATAATGAGCAAAAAAGTATTCGGTTAGACAGATTGTGTACAAGTAGTCCAACTTATAATAAAATAGCATATTTTCAATACTCCGCTTTATGCTTTTGAACGCAAAATTTAGTTAAATATCATAAGGTTTTGTATATTTGTGTTTCTTTAAAATAAACAAACTGAGTCCGTAGAAACTAATATCGCCTATTCAATATTGCTTGCCCGAAAGTACTGTGATAAAAAGAAATAATAAATTGCAAAAAGTTAACTCCATATATCTCTAATTTTGTAAATATAATTAAATATGAAAAATTAAAATGCATTTCAATTATAAAATTCGGATAAAGAAAAAATCTCGTGTGTGATACGATAAGAGTGAAAACTTCTAATTTTAATATATACATATATATATTAATATATATATATATATATATATATATATATATATATATATATATAAAGTAGTTCACTTGATATTTTAAAATAGTGCGTTTGAAGCGCCTAAAAAAGTAGTGGATGCCGGAAGGAGCCGTATTTATTCGATTCAGCGTAACCGACCCGAATCTGACCTCTCAGTTTCACCGACCCGAGCGTAGAGCTCAATTTTGTTCACTGCTCAGAAAAAATACGCTGGTTCAGTTTTCACTTAAAAACTTATCTACCAGTAGCAATAGTATAAAGTTTAGAAAATTACTACAGAATTCGCAGAAAGTGGAAGAAGCGGTTAGGAGAGAAACTTTTATAAAAGGGCTGATTTCTCCCATGAAATTTGCGGTACATTACTGTACCCACTATCCGTTTTATTAAGCGGTCTATTTATTTTGCATATGTCTTCATATAATACCTTAACACAGGAATTTTAAAATATATACGCACAGGATTCATTTTTATTTGGTCAATAGAATGAATACAATGTATTCTGTATATGAGGTAATTGACCTGTCAGCAAGTATGAAAAACCTCAAAGAACAAAAAAATTTCATACGAATTTGGCACGCGTTGTGTAACCAGTAACGTGGTATCAAGTTAATAATAAATCTGTGTGATGTTGCGTATGATTGGCTTAACAATTCCAAAGATATATTCTAAAAAACAAATTAAGCAAATTTAGATCAGATGAAATTTTTTTCAATATCTTTACTTTAATATTATTTTATTATCAATTAGTGATTGCATGAAGATAATTAACTTTGAATGAACTTGACTATAGGTATATTGAAGAGTCACACACTTTGGTATGACTGTGCTAACTTAATGTAAAATTTCTTGGCTTTCAATTATTTACTTTTTTAAATTCTTATTTTCCTCTTTTTAAATTTTTACGATTGACACTTTTATTTATGGTCGTTGAGTAAATAGTATTTAATTTAAATATAAAGCGAAAACAGTTTAATAATATTTTAGTAATAAAAATGGTGGCATTCACTGCGAGTAAATTTGTTTGAATAAATTCTTATATAAACATAATCGCTACAGAGCTAGAATTAATATATGCAGAGTATCATCTATAACATGTCATTTCTAAAAAAAACAGTAAAATTAGTATCTTGGCAAAATGGAACTCGTGATATTGCTTGGAAATTGGTCGGTTTTTAATAGCACAAGAAGATTTGTATATTGTGCTACTATCCATAATTGCACATATTATAATAGCACAACAATATTTATTTATCTTCAGACTACATTCCTACATTGTGATATTATTTATTCATTGACAGACAAACATATTAGTCTTGAAATTAAATATCGGTATAACTGAAGCGTCAAAAAGAAATAATTTAGTTACGATATAATTTATAAATTGAAATAAATGTTGATTTGCTAATGGATTATAAATTCAAATTGTAATGTCTTTCTTTAATTTACCCGGAAAATTTTCAAGAAGGGTTGCCCGTTTATATTTAGAATCGTCGTGGAATTATCGAGACTCTGTTTTATTAAATTATAACATCTCGTCTCGGTTAATTTATGGCTCACAAATATGGCATTATTATATTTATTAAGTGCCGATTGACATTGATTTCATCGCAATAAAATTGTTTTCGTAAATTTTAATCGTGTTGTTACAAAAGAAATTTAGTTGCTTTACGTAGACATTGAATTAATTTATTATCATTGCTTCGAAACACTAATACCCAAACCATCAACTAATTTTGAGTGCTTTTTCTTGCAAATTAAATTTTCTTTAAAACAACTGTTGCGTAAAAAATTTAACTTTTAACAAATTCAGTTGCAGCAGGTGTGCTTTTTTTTGTTTGTTCGGTTTAATTAAATTGTATCACGACCATTGTTTTAACTTATCAATGTTCAATCACTATACTGGCAGTTGGAAACCTGTTTATTTATGATTCCTCTTGGTTACTCCGAATAGTATATGTGTTATTTTTGCAAATTCCAGTTCTCTACATATAATGTTTTCCTAGGTAAAGTCATAAATGTAACATTTAAGTCTAATACTGTTATCCAGAAAAATAATCTTTTACCGCTACTGAAAAGCCATTTGTGTTATTATACCATTTTCTTAATTTTAGTGTTTTTAATATAATTTTATTTCAAAGATTACTTTACATATGTCTCAAGAGAGGTTGAGGATTACTAATATTTTTTTTTCTTCTTGTCGAAAAGTTTTTTCGTTTGTTTAGAAAACTAAATGTAATTCGGTATTATGTAAACATATTTTCAAATAAGTCTTTAAAAGCATAATAAAACCAATTAAAATGAAATCATGTTACTCGTCCTTTTAAAGTCTAAAAAGGAAAATTATACGAATATTACATATTTTGATTTCATTTATTTTGGAAGACAGTTGTGGAAGAGAAGGATTCTCAATTAATTATTGGTATATTTGGAACTGGCTTACGTATCAGCGGATAAATTTGAAATAAACGTATTCTAATTCTCCTTCAAACACCTTTTGTAACGACGTTCGTTTGCATTAAAATAGATATTTTTTCATCATCTATTTTACATGTGATAGAGATGCTCAGATTTTTTTGTCAAATTTGAATTTGGTTTATCATTTTAAACAATCTCAATGTCAAGTTACACGAATATAGCTAGATGTTAGATGCTGACGAATGGAGGGACAACTGAGCGAAAGTATTTAGTTGTTTTACCGAAACTGTGAGTACTAGGAGTTTGCAAAATAGGGTAAGCGGACACTTGTTTAAATGTCGACCAAAAATGTTATTCATTCAATGATGATCAATTATATAAAATTAATACGCACAACTTGAAGGTATTAAGTACACTATCAGAAATCGAAATCGGTTGCAAAACCTCTTTCCGTTTCCAACATTAAAATTTACGTTTTTCTTCAAGTATAATACTGTACAAAGATGTTTTAGTTCCAATGGACGTGGCGGTTGTCCATTTATTTTAGGATTCTGTCCCTCAAAATGGAAAAACGGATATACCCTCATAAGATCACTTGTTTGTCCACCCGTTTGCGAAAACTCTCTTTTTCAGCAATGGTTTTAAATATCGAATTGAAATTAATAAAGTAAATAGAGTTTCTTACGTATTTGTTCTTTGTTTATAACACAGCCTTATTTATTGATCACGAAAATCCGAAGTACCGGTCGCCTATAATATTGAAAGCTGGCATAATGGGAGGTCTTACAGAATAAGTAAAACGAAATATTTCTAATCCTATATAGATTTTTATGGGCCTGGGAAAGATATAGTGGGAAATATATTTACTTTCTTTATAATTAACATTTGTACCCTTAAATATTTAGAAAATTCTTAGAGTTCATAGGTAAATAGACGTATGAAATTTTGATAAATAATAAAAATTGCATTTTCATTTGAAATATTATAAATTTGCTTTTGTCTTGAACTATTATTTTTTGAAAAAAGACTTTAACTATTTATTTTCTGAAATAATATCGACGTAATAAACGAAATATTAAAATGTAATAATATATTTTAATGCTTCGTACATACATGTATACGTATGTATATATATAGATACATATATATATATATATATATATATATATATATATAAATATATATATATATATATATATATATATATATATATACATATATATGTGTATATATATATATATATACCTCAATAATCAAATTCATAAATATATTAAATAATCAATGTTTATTCCTCAAATTCTCCCAGATCTCACTTATTCAAAATATTAGACATTTGTCCAGTCTGAAAACCATAGAAATTTGCATTCCATTCGTAGACAAAACCGATTTCAATTGTACTGAGAGACACCCTGAACGAGCCAATGATTGAAGTCTCCACCGCATACAAATGATAACATTAATTGTGGCAATTACTCGCTCGACTAAATCGCCAGTGTCCGCTGCAGTATGTTATTAATGAGTAGTTATTCTAGCGGATCTACTGGATATTGTAACATGGCTAACACTGGTGGCTAAATTTACAAAAAGTGTTCGCAAAAAGCTACAAGACTAATGGATACATGCAACTATTTAGTAGACTATGTTACTGAATGGTTGATAATAATGTAAAGGAAAATTCTTTCAGGAAGTGAAAAGATAGATTTACAATATATATTTCTCATAAGAGTTTTATTTAGAAAAATCTATTGATACACCCAAAATTGTCGCTTAATTTGATTACCCAACATGGATCGCCTGTCTTTGAAATATAAGCGTAATTATGATTGGTGTATCTAATGAAAAAAATGTAATAATGTAAATAGACGTAAACAAATTAATAATTGATTAAAAAAGGAAAATAGGCATGTGTAATAATTATCAATTAGGGTAATTCTATTTTAAGGATGATAAAATAATTAACTTGAAATATTTTTTGCAATAAATTGATAATTTGCATTCATATTAAGTCATTAAGCATGAATACAGGTAAACTAGACTTTACCATGATGCATATTACTACAATTCTGTTTTGGTAATAGATGGAGTCAATAAAACAGAATTTCGAAAGTTGCTACCTGTATAGTGATGGACAATATTCTATGGCTAAGTTCAAGGTCATTTTGAAAAGTAAATACTGGGATAGATATAACATTCACTAAATCTAGACTTCTACACCTCTAACTTACCCATCTATACTTTTTTGTAAGAACTTGGCTTCTTGTAATATACTACTTTTCGCGGTTAAAGTTTTAAACAGGAATTTAATCCTTTATACAGTAATTTTTTTTATAATATTTCCTTCTTTGGTCGCGTTTTGCGCTATTAATTTTTTACATAAATTTTAAGATTTCCTTTTATTGATATTTTTATTTTCTCAACTTCTTCAGTTCTCTTCATGGGGCGATACCTACAACTGCAAAAGCTTTGAGATTACAACAAGCGAAAGGACAGTGCAAAATTTTAAAGGTCCTGGTTTTATTACCGAACGTTAAAAACGTAAATAAGTCTAGTACTGTATTGTTTTAAATACTTGAGATTAGAAGCACATTTCCATGATGAAAGAAACATAGAAAAGGTACGTCAGAAGAGGCTTAGTGGTTTGGTTCCTTCTTGGTATGTGAACACTCTTTATTCATATCTCGATCATCATCGAATTTGGTTAAATATGCACTCGCAGGATTTTTTCTTTTTAAAAACAATCAAGACAAAAAAAATAAATCTTTTATGCAATAACATAGAGATTTAATAAATTTGTTTTATTTACTTAAACAATTAACACTTTTATAGAAATGTACTTATTTCTTAATTTACATAGAGTATAAGAATAGAATAAATTTAATTTCATAACAAGGTAATTAATTCGATTCAGTAAAATTACAACACATGATCGTGACACACTTCAACAACTTTCCCCTCACCCATCACAAACACGTCACACTATAGAGCAATCGCGGGGTCACCAATTGTATATTGTGAGAAATTGACGATTTAGATGCCGGTATAGCAAAAAAATGATGACTGCGCGAGAGTGGCAAGTTATCGGGTACGGAAAACGAGGGTTTTTTTAATAAATTATGTCACAAAATCTTTCCATTTAACAACCATCATATAAATTTCATCAAAGAAGTTTCTCTTTTGTGCTGCAACACATTCAAAAGAAAACCTGTAGGAAAGATTAAGGGGAAGTAACTGTATCCTATCATGTATAAAAATAGAAGGAATTTTTTTGGATACTTTTAATTGTTAAGTTGTATTTAATTTAATGGTAGCTCGAAATAATAGAGCTGGCTTCAATCAATAATAGAGCTGGGATGGTAGCTCCAAATAATAGAGTTTATATATATATATATACATATATATGGTTAATTTAAAAAAACACATCTGAAGTCCTGGTATTACGCAACACAAATCTAAGTCTTTGGAATAATTGTTTCCCTACATCCAACAAATGACCACGAAAAGTAAGACGCACTTTGACACAGGAATAAATTTGGTCTTAAAAATAGTCGACAGCGATATTTAGGTTATTGGCCAAGTTTAAATTGTGCTAACCGATTTCAAAAAAAAAAATAGTGATGAATATTTTCCCCAAGAAAATTTTGTTAGGAAAAGCTGGTATTAGGATTCTTATTCGCAGTAGGTTGACAAATAAAATGTTTTAATTCAGTATGCATAGTCACAGAGTATGCATTCTGAATATGCATTCGGGATAGTAAAGGTTACTGTTTTATTGTTACTGTTTTATATGTTACTGTGTTATACTACACGGTGGCAGCCGAACTTAATCAATCATTTAAGCGTTTTTATTTAAATAACAATAGACTTTTATTTAAATGCATTTCAATCGTAATTCAAAAAAAATGATTCTAGTATCCTGAAAAGATATGCTCTACATTATTAAATAATATTAGTGTCACTATCACATCCTAATTAATTTTCTTGATATAAGATATCATATTTACAAATATATATAAATGTATATATATATATATATATATATATATATATATATATTTTTTTTTTTTTTTTCTTTTTCTTTTCTTTATTTAATTACATATACATTTTAATTGCTTTTTCATTCATTTTATCTGTATTATACCAATATTTATTTAACATTTGCCACATAAATTTGTCTTATCATCTGTGAAATTAATATTAAATAAAATTATTTACCCAAAAAAAATTTTGAGGAATATAATTTCAAAAAATATATAAATTTAAGTATAGATTTCTAGAAATATTAGATAGATTCTAAGAAAGGTAGAGAATAATTAAATTTAAAAAAAATTTACAAAACAATTTACCAATACCATATTTTTAAACTTATAACCCAGGATTCCAACAATAGCCAGAAGTAACGGAAAAAGAAACGATATATTTTATTGCAAAATAATTTATTAAAGGCGACTGAGATCATATATAGGAACTTACTTTTTAAATAAACTTATGAAATATATTATATTTAGTTATCATGAATTTTGTCTTGCATATTTCTTTTTGTTTCTCACGCAAAAATAATAGGGACCCATTTTCTTCTCTTGTCGTCATGTCATCTGAAACGATCGTTTGTTTTGTTGAATTTTGTTATTATAGTTAAGTAAAATATTAAATTTTAATATGTAAATTATTAAAAACATTAAGTTAATTTTTAAATCATCCTATGAATTCAAAATCGTTATAATTTTCTAAAGCAAAACATACATTTTGTACCATAAAAAAAATTTAGTTAAATAGAATATATAACCACAAAATACGTTTATGCAATTTGAGCAACTCATATCTTAGGATGAAGGTAAGTAAAAACCTGACATGAATAGTGAGAGAGAATTGAAGGTTCAAACCTATGCAATTCTAAACCATGGCTCCCAAATGAGTTTGTAATTGATTAATCAAAAATCCCTTGTCAGTTCAAACAGAACCTCTCATTAATCTCCTTAGAAGGGCAAAGCACGGGATCAGCGAGTGGCTACTGAACTTTAATGAGAAGGTTCACTTTGAATAAACTAAAGCTTGCAAGCCGGCAGGTACTTTATTTCGCGGAGCCTCCATCCGGTATTATTTAAAGCGGTACGAGGAAAACCATAGACTAATATCGACTTGATTGATTATGATGGAAGCTCGTGTCGCACCGTCGGGACATCTATTAATCATGGAGTATGCTATCATCTTGCTCTTAATAATAACATACTGGTCTTGTAAGTATATTTGTACTATTTTTTCTACAGTATGGGAGCATTGTATTAAATATGTATAATCATATCTGTATTCTGAATTGATATGTTTAAATTATATACGTATATAGAAACTCAATGAAGTTAAAGTTAACCCACTTATTGAACTCAAAATTATTTAAAAAGATTATTTGAAAATTTATTTAAAAAAATTAACATATTGTTCATATAAAGTTAAGATGTAGTTTTAATATGAACACCTGGTGGGTTAAAAACTAGTTCAAATGAAGTAAAATTCTAAAATAATTATTCCATATGTTTAATCTAGTTACCTTCTGGTATACAATACCTTTAATTGTGTATCGATAAGTGATTGTAAAAAAATCCTTTAAAAAATATTCGAGTTTCCTTTTCGTTCCTCTTTTTATAAATCTACATTAAAAATTAATAAAAATATTACACATGTTTATAAATAAATAAAAGTTTATATATTCAAATAGTTTTCCGTGTTTATCGTCCGTTCTCGCTGCTAATTTATGTATGGTATTCTTATTTATTTTTTAGTAGACGGGCGATAAACCTACTGAAACGTCAAATGGTTACTCCGTATGTATATAGAAGTTGATGTATTTAGGCGATATTCCAATATGAGGTAGATTTGTGATATATTGTTTTCTATTCTATTCATTAATCAATGTTCATCGCATTGCTTAACAATTCGCCTGAGTTTTTTTTTCATTATTGTTTATTGTGATTTTTTTAAATTTTCTCCATCTCTGTTTTTCCTTGCTACATCATTCATTAATGCACCTTTATAATAATTCTTTTCTTTATTGTATAATGTAAAATTTTAGTCTTTTTACATTCATTTAGTTATTAGACAATTTTGTATATGCGACAATCTTACTGCCTTTGATTCCTTTTACACTCTTTGGAATATTCAATTAATAAACCTTTTTTTCAGATGACTTGGAATTTTTTCTAAAAGATATTTTATCTAAAAATTTGGGTTTTATAAACGCTCAAAGCCCGCCATCATATTATCCTTATTATTTTGTTACCTTTAATAACCTAAATATGTATGTGTGCCTCATCAACATGGCTTAAACCTCATTACCTTCCAATCATTTCGAACTACTCAGCCTCATTTTTTTACGCGACGGTCTCTTATATGAGCATGATAAACATGGTACCTACCTTCGTGGCAATTTTTCTTGTAAAATAATTGCACAGTCACAAATCGGTCAGTCGTCTGTGTCAGAATATCTTTTCATCGAAATCCTTTTTTTCATGTAAAATCTTTGAGATTTCTATATCGCCCACCGAGAATGAAATACTTCCATGGCTTTGGAGAATTATTGAAAGTCAAAATACGTCTTATTATACTTGCTCGCATTGACGTGGCTCAAAAGATAAATAAAATCACCATATATTAACATTCGATTAATCTTTTTATACCTCCTTCCTTTTCCACATTCCACTCTCATCTTTGTCATTCACTTCTCGATTTATTACCATGTCGAAACTTAAACTTTACCGACTCGACTGATTGTTTCAGGCTTTCCTAATCATGATTTTACTCATAACTACCTCGAAATTATGCTGCGAAATTTTCATACAAAATAATAAATCATTGCAAATTTAGTAAAATGTAGAGGTTGTCTTCACTAGAGGATGCACAGTCTACTGATTGAAGGGAGATCTCGTGTTTAAATAATGTGCTTGATATAGTACATAATTTCACCATGAGGATTTTTAAACTTTTCAGTAAACAAAAACGATTAAAGCTAATAAAATTAGGAAATGAGGTTGATCCGTGTCTCAGTCATTCTATAAAGCGTTCCATGCAGTAATGGGATAGAATCAAATCTGATCATAAAAATATACCTTCACTTGTTTGTTGGGAAACATGTCGAGTATTTAAAGAAAACAAGGTATCCACCTTGTTTCCTAATACTTTATAGGTTTCCCAGGGTATAAAGAATAAGCAACAGTTTCGGTTTGTAGAATATTAGAAAATAAGGTAGGATGTTGATAACCTCAACATTTTATTTGAAACCATCCCTGTTGTCTTTAACGCTGCATTGAGTTGGGACACTGCGACTTTCCTATTCCGCTTAATGAAAATGCGCTTGTCATTTTGGAAATTTTAGTACTCGAAGCAGAGACGAGTCTTCTCAAATATTAAGTAATGGTCTAACTAACGATGCTCTTGCTCCCATTATTGACATCGTACTTTCCACCCTAACTGCCATATTTAATACTGACAGATCAACCCCCTGAGTTCTCTTGCAAATGAGACAAGGCGCATATTATTTCTTTATTCAAAACATCTTGGACAAACTAGTCAAAAGATTGTAAACTCATATATATGTTAAAACTGCCATTTAAAGTCTTTGAGCGGATTATACATTTTATACTTTTTAGTTTTTAACTGTTTTGGTATTATTTGGCTTCAGTAATGCATTAAATTGTGAATATTGTTGAAAACTGTAGATATTGACATGTTGATACGTCGAATTATATCATTAAATGTACCAAACTATATATTGAGTAGTTTAACTTCTATCTTCGCGGCCGTCAACAGAAAATCACAATTTCTTAAAATAATTGAAAGAAGACTAATCTTGTTGCTAGCTTATTTCAAAATGATTTTCTTTTGCTACTTTTCTTTTATATTTTTATTAAACTCGTAGGTAAACAAATGTCATTTAAATGCGGATGATCATCATATATGCAGCCACTACAGTATCGGTGGAATTTCTTCCTGCATTTACATATTGAATTTAGACTTAGATCTGATCAGTCAGTGGGCTAGTAAGCATGTTATTCTGATTACTCTCATAAATATCACCTAATCATCAATGGTTAACCGAAACTTCTGTCGACAGTATTTTACCATAGATGTTAATTAATGGCTACGCTATGTCTCTCACTTCAGCTGTAAAATATCTAAGTGAGCTGATCAATCAACATCTCCTATGGTATCTTTACTAAAATGATATTGGTCTTGAGATTTTCTTCGAAATACATTCTTCTTAATGGTTTCAATTTTTTTTCCTTTCAAGCTATAGTGCACATTTGGCAAACTCTGTTTCTCCTTATCCCTGATAATAGAGACGTGTTATATTGTTATACAAATAAGCTAAATATTCTTTAAATTAGAAACACTTCAAAAGATGTATTCGATACCTTTTCAGCCAAGTTTGGTCATATGTTAGAGCATTGGTGACTACTTAAATGGTTATAGATTCCTGGTCAAAGCAACCTACTCATACTATGTTTTTAATATAATACCCTCAATAATCTCATTAGATATATCAAATATAGACAAATATATCATCACTCTTTATCATAGCTTCAATGGATTGGAGTAAGTGTATAGAAGAATAAATTTAGACTGCTCGTATGGCAAAAAAAGCATCAAGTAACTTCAAAGTTGTTTTTTGCAAAAAGGCAACTGAAGCCTTTACATTTTATTAGATTTCACCAACACTCTCAAATGTGTTTGTATTTTGTTCTGATATACACAAACCTTTCTAAACTGACCTTTTCGATCTCGAACCAGCACTTTGAAAATTAATTTAAAATGATAGTGAACTATATAAAGAAATAATAATCGGTCTTAATTAGGTCGATATTTACATTTTATATTTTTATGCTTTAATAGATTTGTTTTTTTTTTAAAATATGTATGATTTCAGAACAAGTACAGAAATAAATTTTCATAATAATTTTGGGGAAATAATGACGATTATTTTGATGAAAAAGCGTACCTATCTATATATTAACATTACTATTTACCGAGTTTTTAGATTGCTTCGAGATATTTATATCTGTACTTATTTCTTAACAGTAGCAAATTTAAAACAACATTTATATTCTTATGTTATTGTTTATTCTACGAAATTCACTGGGTCAATTTTAATGAAAATTTCATCGAAATGTAACTTAGTCGTCATTAGTAGTTAATCTAATTGAATTCGTGTTAATATATCAAAACGCTAGTTAATTGAATTCATCACGTGTTTGAATACATACTCGTATCTAAATATTTACAATAATTAGAAAATTATCCAATATTGGATATTAGAAAATTATCCTAAATTTTTGACGACTTCAAATAGGTAAATCCACTAAAAGTAAGTATTACTGCAAATTTAATTTTAATATATAGGCAGACTCTGTAATTGAAATTTTGAATTAGTAGCGATCAAAAAAACTTATATTAAAATAAAAAAACTTAAATAAATAAAAGAAACCTTAATGAAAAATTCCTTGTTAAAATCAGTCTAAAATTTTGGCAAAGATATATTGAAAGGAAAGGGCCTCTTTTAATATTTTGAATGATGATTTTCCTTGTTCGTAATGTGAAATAAATGTCTTTATTATATCCCAGATTAATAGTAAAAATAAAAACAGGTTTGCTATTTACTTTTATCTCAACGTTGTCAGCAGAATTGATGTGTTTTGCCAATTGTTATTTGATTTAACAATATCAATTTAGTAATTAGTATTATTATGGTTATTTTCGATATATTATAAATATAAACGTTATAATATTACGTATTTCTCTATGGTAATAACAAACGTTAACTTTTTAAGTCCCTTTTCTTGACAGAACAATGATATGTTCAGATTCTTGGCGGTTGATTTAAAGTTTATGGGTTAGGAGTTTGGAACATTATTTCAATTTGCCATTTTAAGATAAATTATTTAATTTTGCATTTTAATTATTCTATATTATTATAAGCAATTTAGCATTATGTCGCATACATTTATACATCATACATAGCAAGTAATATGTAACGAAGTGGTAAATGATATATTTTTTGTATTAAAATAATGAAAGATTCCCGCGACTCGAAGAATATCTTTAAGTAAAATATTGGTTAGAGGTAGGTATTAATTTATTGTATGTCTTGATTAGGAATATTAAACTGTATTGGGGTTTGTCAACGTATACTAAAATAAGAAAAGTATTTTTTTTAAATTTATAACAATAACAAATCTGACATAACTTTATTGATTATTAAATATATATCTCTTCCAAAGGTTTTTTGACCATTTCTTGCCAATTAAGCTTCTTTTAAAATTCAATATATATATATGCTTTTTAGATTACTAATTAGTATGATATTAAATTGGAGTAGCAGAATAATCATTAAAGAAATATGTTTTTACCGACAACATACAGTTTTTCCATTAATTGATATTAATATTGGCTACAATTGCCTATTGTTTTGCTTAAGACCAAAATTTGCCTGTGGGGATAGTAGGATTCACACACTCTGAATAATATTCGATGGTATATACACGAAGGCTGAATTTTATCTGGAGCCTGTCAGTTCTTTACAAGATTTCGGTGTAAATTTCGTTAACGCATTACGAATATTTGCAAACATTTATATGGGATATTTATGGCGTAGTGGATACCTATTGGTATCACGTTCTTAAAACGGTTGGGTGTGGTTCATGATTTAAAATCGTTTTTATATTTCATTCATGGCTATGATATCCATTGCTTATGAAGTAATTTGTAGGCTAACTCATTCTGTTAGTAAAACTTTTAGAATAATGTCTCTTTATTTCCGTTATTTAATCATTACCAAATTTTTTTTATTCACGGATGTGGACAGCAAATTACGTGACTGCACTTCGATAAGGCGACGTTTAATTTGTAAGAGGGTTTTTCACGTAGTCGTTAGTTTTTACTGTGTCAAGTATGCGCGAAACTCCGTATAATTCCTTTAGTCGATTTTATGCGCATTAGCAATGGCACGAGTTTCATTTTCCGAGTATCATTTGTTATTTGATGACATCTATATTTTCTAATCTGATTAACCAATAAATAAAATAGTTTATTGATATGTATAAAAACATAAATTATCACATTGTTAAGTAAAACTTAGAGAAACTTTTTAGACGGAAAATTATTTTACGATTAAAAAATATCACTATGCGATTTTAGTTGTATTAGAATGCTAAGTACTCATTGTCTACCTCGACAAAGATACCTGCAGAGAAAGTAGCACTTAATTTTTCTTTGTTACTTTATACTATTTATACCGTTATATAATTGACTAATATTTATTCTTAAAATTCAAACTCAAGTACTCTTATTAACTATTAATGTACCGTGACTATTTTAATCACAAAATAATTAATCCCCTTGAAATACCTATTTTACAAGAAAACTGGTTTTATTTGCATCAAACCAATGCTCGGTTAAAATGCTCGCCGTATATAAATGAAAATATTATTTGTGGTTAATTATATGCTTGACAAGATTGTGTGTGCCGTAGTTTACTATTAATGGGAATATGGTTAAATTGCCATCATAGTTTGTTATTTTTATACGAAATTAGTTGTATTCAACCTTAATGGCTACTAGAAAATGGGGTGCAATTTAAGATTGGTTTAAAAAATCATAACGATGCAACATAGAAAGAGATAATTGGCTGAATTCGAGAAAGGATAAAGAGACACTAATTTAAGGCTAATTTTTAAAATTAATAGAAATGATTGAACTATTTACACAATTTCCAAATTTGTAAATCGCATAGTAAAATTCTGAAGTTAGGATGGATATTGTAGTAATAATCATTACAAACAATTCAAAATTTAATAACTTTCTGTGGCTTTAGAGAATTTTCTCATAATTATAAAAAAATATTCAGGAATTTAAAAAAGTATAAACTTTCTGCAAAATTCTCAAATATTTTAGAAATGTTGATGTTTAATATGAAGTTAAGTATTATTGCACAGTACGTATTTAAAAATTGGAAAATAATTCTAAAAAAAGTTAAACTGAAATTTTCCTATTAGTTTTCATTTTAAATGACAATAACATTGATAAAGAAGTTAGGTCTGATAGATGCATATAATTTAGCTATGATTGACGCACATAGATACGTATGTTTTACAGTACATAGTATTTTGAAACAACATTTTTATCTTATTCCAAGGTTAAATATGTGGGAAAAACTATTTGAGATTATATTTGGTCTTTTATTATGTAAATATGTTATTATATAAATGATATTTAAAAAAAATGTTTAAATTTGGCTATTATATTTCTGATTAATTGTGTTTAAAACAAATATTTTATTATGTAATTATTTTGTATGATTAATATAATAAAATTAGAAATAACTGAGTTATTTGTAGCGATAATAAAATGCCAAAATAACATTATATAAACAAAACTAAGAACCAGAAGAAATATATAAAATGTGGTCTATAAAATTAAAATAATGCAGGTCAACAGAAAAAGGAGAACTGGTTACTTATATTTGATAAATAAAGTAAAAAAAAAGTAAACCTTGGATCAGTTTTGTAAAATGGTCATTAAAAATAGCATGAAAAATCGTATATGTCAACAATTAAAAAACGCGGTTATTATAATTAATTATAATGATGATTTCTATTTCGAATCAAGTAATTTCCGTTTTTAAATATTTACTCCCATTTTTATTCAAACTTTATAATAAAATATACCGTTCATCAAGAAATATATTATATTTCGAACATTGAAAAAAGAAAATTTAAACGAATAAAAGGAATCCTACACACGAAATGGTACGGTTTCATTCATTTTCGAAGATTTGCGACATTTATTTATTACATATTGCTGTACATATTTTCCCGTTTTTGCGCTGCTATTATATTTTAAAAAAAAAATTTAGAGTAAAAAGTTTAAATAATTTTAATAAGTAATCAATATGTTAATGTGTATAGATTTTTTTGTAATAAGTATACATCATTTTTAAATAAAGAGGCATCGTTTATTTCAAAGTTGTTTATACCTTTATCAGATAAGTGTCGAAAATAATGTTTTTAATTATTATTACTTACCACAAATTAAGTAGATTAAATTACCAGGGCAAAATATATCATAGGAAAAAAAAGTCGCCAAATGGATAAATTAAAACACAAGGTATATAAGTAACAAGACGATTGTACCATGGAAATACAATTTTAATAGTTTGCGTTGTGAACATGGTTTTGGAAATTCTTTTGTTTCTTTTGAAGTTTAAATTTGGTTCAATAAGTTCTTTTGAATATCATTATTAAAAAAGTATAGTCATCAAGTCATCATTGTTTGTAATAGTATAATATAAAGAATAGATGTAATCGAGAATGTCACAAAAACAACTCCAAGAATATAATGTAAACTTTTAGTATACTGTGTCTAATAACATGTGTTAATTATTGTTTACTTAACTCATAAATAAAATGTGGTTATGGTATATGTTTTTTGTATTTGTTTTTATTTTCATATTAGTGTCCCATACTTCTCTCACAATTGTCTTGTCAACAGCTTACCAAGAATCGAGTACAAGAGTAGTTTCAGTTATTCGATATTTTGAAAGCTTGTAATAGTTATTATTTAGCGGTATTAGCGTGATTTATAATGTTGACAGTTAAAGTTTTTTTGATTACACTTTATATATATTATGAAAAATATTTAAAAAAACGCTGATCAATTGTAATTTACATTGCTCAATATCAACGCTCAATATATAGTTATCCCCAAGATTCCCACTAGAATTTTTTTTATTTCAATGTATCGATCGAATACAAAAAAAAAATTCATTGAATTACAAATTATTTCGATTCGATACTATATGTAATAGAGTTGTTGGCATTCCTGTTTTCGTTCGCGTCACAGCTTATTAATAAAAATTGTGTGGGAATAAGTTTCTCTATGTATTATTTAATGGTTTTCAAAAGCGATAATTTTCGTAGCCTGGTTGAATTTTTACTTACTTAGAACCAATTTTATTTAGTTCATTCTTTATAAAATATAAAAAATGAACTAAATCACTTTAAGTGAGACATATTTTTTCAGATTAGTTTATAAATGACTGACATAATTGCTCATTAGTTTTGCTTATATGGTGCAGATATCATCAAAACGGCATCAGAAAATAAGTACTTTCATTTAAGGTGAACGTAGGTTAAAAATTAGCAAGTACTTAATATTCTTGAAACTTCCCCTCTATTAGTTATTGTTTCGAACAGATGCATATAGTGATATTGGCTTGATCGTTTGGGGTGGTCGTTGCACCATCGGGACGTTCATTAATCAAGAAGCAGTAGGCCGATGTCTTGTTCATTATAACAATAGACCATTGTGGCGAGCGTATTTATATTTATCTTACTCATTAACATGGTGGAATTCTGCATGTTAAAGAGAGCACAACAAACAATTTTACAATATTCGAATAAATAAATCGGACTTATATTTAACTGAATATTAATATTAATCTAAAATATTTTAACTAAATCACTGAACTAAGATATTTTTGTACACGTCGAAAAAAAAATTAAAAAATATATGTTTAATTTCAGTAAATAAATAATTTTGTGACAGTTAAAATAATATTTATAGTCAAGTCATTGGGGCGCCCATTGTTGGATGAAGGTCTCCATGTCTTGCCATTCCTTTCTGACCCTAGCGATTCCAGTCTATGGTCGGCAGCGGCGACGATGGTCCCCGCGCTGCCACCAGTGCAGTACACGCTCGCTGTAGCATTCATATGTAGCGCGTGTAATATGACCCGCACAGCGCCATTTTAATTTACAGGCTACTTCTACCACATCCGTTAAATCCGTGCGTTTCCTTAAGTTGCTATTTATTACTCTATTTTTCAAACTAAGACCAATCATGCTCCTCTCGGCTGCTCTCTGGGATCTTTGTAGTTTTTGGGTTATTTCCTTAGTCAGAGTCCAGCTTTGAGCACCGTTTCATAAAGTAGGTGTAACGAGTGTCTGACATACTTTTTTCTTTAGGGAAGTCGATATTTTGGGTTTCAATATATGTTTTAATGACTAATCCTTCTGTTTACTTCGGTAAGTGATAGATTTATAAATGATATTTGCAGTCCCAGGTCACGTAGTTTTCGACGTAATCCAAAATATTTCATCCCATTGTTATGTGTATTCTTTCTCTATTTGTAACTACGCATGTTTCGCTTTTATTCATTTCTAAACCACATTTTTTACTCTTCGTATCAAGGGATTTTAACATACATTCCAGATGTTATGGTTTTTACATAATAGTGCTGTATCATAAGCAAAGCCTAAATGGTTCAAGCACTCTCCGTTTATTTTTATGGTCATTGTATTCCAACTCAAATTACGGAAAAATTATCTAATAAGGTTAGAAATAGATTAGGAGATATTAGGTCACCGTGTCCAAAACCGCGTTCAATCATAAAGGATTTGTTTTGGCTCTCCAATTTTATAACTGCTTTACTTTTGTTATATAGTCCTTGTAAAATGTTCATGTTCTTTTTTGGTATTCCTTGTTCATTTAGCGCTCCATAATGATAAATGCATTATAGAATCAAACGCTTAGAGTAATCAACAAATGCGACATAAAATGATTTATCACACTCTGAATATTATTCCAGAATTTGAGCTAGAGCGAATATATGATATTGAATATATAATGAATATCTTGGACGAAATCTAGATTATTCCTTTGGTTGGTTAAATTCTAATGACGGTGTTAATCTTCTTAATTATTTGCATAGATGATATGCAAATAATTTATATGTTGTTTGAAAAATGATAGTGTGGTCTATAATTGCTAATAATTCACCTATTTCATTGCTAATATTTTTCTGGGTAACCTTAGAAAATAGTTTTATGATGGAGGTTTCCCACTCAGTTGGAATGTTTTCCTATGATAAGATTTTATTAAATACATTTTGAGTATAGGAGTAATAGGTGCTAGCAAACTTTTAAAATGTCGTTTGTGATTCCTTATTTACCTGAACTTTTAATCAATTTGAGCGAGTACATAGCCTTATTTATTTCACTTTCCATGAATAAAGGTCTTATACATTGTTTCTGTGGTTTTGGGTCATGTAAATTTCTCCATGCAGCAATGTCTCAGTACACACATTGCTGCAAAATCTCTAGTAAAATTCAGAAGCAACACCCACAAGTTCTTTCCTTCGGGTAGTAGTACTACTTGTGGCTGTTTTCAATGAGGGGATCCATGTTATAGAGGTTTTTAAGCGTCTTTGCCTTCTCTTTACTGAGTTGTAATTTTTCAATTCTTCTTCGACAATAGTTAATTTTTGCTTTATAATATCTCTTTCAATCTTTTTTTTTATTCTCTCGTCTAAGTGGACAATATTTTCTTTTCATATTTCGATTTGTTTTTCCTGGTTTTCAGTTGATTTCTTTCTTCTACAAGGATTGAAATGTCTGGAGTAACAATTATTTTTTTCATTTTGTATTGTACATTTTCTTGGCAGATATGCAGCTGTTTCATTAATCATTTTAATAAAATTCGAGTATATTTCTTGAACTTGTTTAGTTTAACTTAATGACAGAATTGCTCCATAAAATAATTTTTAATAATGCTTTTTTCCTGAGTCGTAAAATTTGGTATTTTAGTTTTAAAATATTTTCTGAGTTTTGCTTGCATTTTTATGGAGAACTTAGCACGAATGAGTCTGTGATCTACGGAGTGAGATGTATTTATTATATTAATATCCTGTTTTCTGTTTCTGAAATCTGTAGTGTATATTTATATATCATTTAAATCTGAAGTGAATATTTATATATTTTAGGAAGAAATATAAAAATTTCATTCGTGTGAGTACTAAAAAAATAATGAGTGTATGTTACAAGGGTAGCACTGAAAGTTCTTAGAACTGGTAAATTTAAAAAAAAAATTACTTTCGAATTCAAAAATTTAAATATTTAGTAATCTATATGGGTACTTTAATTGAATCTGTTATTTGTTTTTAAAATTTCGTGATAATTTAAATATTATATGCATGACATCAAAATAAATTTAATACAAGAACGATTGGCATCAGGAAGCTTTATGCTAGGTAGTATCAACGTATTGACCGAAATTCATAAACACCTTCGCATTGATTGGTGTCGCGAAATGTTAGAAAAATTCGGCTGAAGTCTCTTAAATATTATATTCAACATCAACATCGCCTACAAACGTCGGATATACTGTAATGAAAGCGAAACTAACGAGCAATCTGCATAGTGGATATTTCGTTCTGAAAAGTTACTTACAAATTTGAAGAAAGGATAATGTTTTGGAAATAAGATTATCGCCTCGTTTTTTGAATTAATAAATTATTATGATAATATTATTCAGGATGTTAAAACAGCGGTTACTGCAGACGCGAATAAAAGTGGTTATTTTCCTGTTATTTAAAAAAAATCAAGAGCAATATCCTTACAATGAAATTTTCCTTCGTCATAGTTACGACTCTGCACACTCAATCAGACAAACGACCCAATATTAAACTACGTCGGGTATAGAAATTAAGGGTCATCTATTAAGCAGCAACGATTTTGCACCATAAGATTTTTGTATATTTCCAAGTTTTCCATTTCCTATTTGCGGTCTTGAGTGCTTAGGCGACTTCTAGATGCTTAATCATATTGAAGAAATATTTACGGATTGATGAAAGATTGGTCCTCTAATTGTTAAAGTTCCTTCAATAATCCGTCAATTATTATAATTAGACGGGCAATATTTCTTTAATATGTCAGTACCCTTTCAATATGACTGATCGTGTAATAGTTGCCTCCATTATATTGTAATTAAATTAAAACATGTTTTAGTAACTACTTTAATTTATGTGATAATTTTTATATTACGTCCATATTAAAGGTAACAAAAATTATTAGTTTCCTAGTTTTCATTCGGACTTTATTCATTTACAAGGTCAGTAAAGTAGAATGGCTATGAACAACGTATCGAGGACTAACTCGTGACCACTATTATAATTAACGTTTACCATTATTTTACCTTTGGACATGCATTTTAATTCGTCTAATTGGTTTCTTCCAGTAAATTAAAAACATGGCATAAAAATGAAAGAATTAAATATCATATTTTAATAAAAATTTACATAAAAACAGAGATTTCTTTAAAACTTTCTAAACATGCTGACGCGCTTGCTTCCTCCGTCCTTTTCAAAATGTGTGTAGTTTAGAAGTACACAACTTAAGATATACTTAATATAAATAATTGAACTGAGTACCGTCTATAAATATAACAATTAAGGAACTAGTAAGCTTAGGGCTAGTCTGTCGTAAACTAACATATCCTAGAATACAATTATGTTCTTTGACCACAACATTGAAGTGGTAAAAAATACGTCATTTGTTGCTTTGAATAATGAATACTGCCTTAAAACCACCTCTCGACTATTTTAAAAATAATACGGCACCACATATTGAATGTCAGAAAATATTATTTAACATTTGTAATTAGCCTTAAATAATAAAACTAGCAATAAAATATTTATAAAGCTTTATGTATCTTCTATTCCTTTCTCGCACGTGTATTTGAAAAAGTCATGAAGCTTCGAACTTAATAATCTACAAATAAAACAAAACGGCTAATTATGATGAGGATGATGAAAAATAATGCAAAATTCTGATTGTCTTTCTTTCACGTCACCACTAAGCAACCTATTAACATAATTTTTTGCATAAGATAACTAGGGGATCGGAAATAGACAATAGTTCCTATCACGGAAAATTCTCATCTGAGATTCTGATCTGAGAAAAGTACATAAATCAACAGAACAACGGGTGATTTAAATAGCTACATACGCAATACAAAGGAGCAACAGAATCACTCAGTTTAGTTCTTAATTTAGAGTCCTACCTTTAATATTAGGAATGCAAAGTGGGTTAGTTTGTTCTTCTTCTGCATCATAACTAAACAATATAATAACATGATTTTTTGACCAAAAATTATAGGCTTATTAGAAAATAATATATGTTACTTTTTGCCATAAAATTTTAACTAATATTATAAGTCTTAATTATATTTTAAATGCGAGTGTGTTTGTTTGTCCTCTTTACAGGTCGTAACAAAGCTAGGATCGACGTGATAATTTGCACAAAATCTATTGGCGAGCTGGATAATAACATTGTTTTCCTAACTCAGGATATCTCATCCTAACTAATATTACAATCGCAACTAATATTGTGAATGCAAAAGCCCGTTTATTTATAATTCTTTCACGTGGCAACAGAGCTACGGGTCGCCGTGATTTTTACATCTCTGTGCACTTTGCAACTGGCGCGAGAGGAAATGACATAGGCTTTTCAATCAGGAAAATTTCATTCAAACTAGTATTAAAATTCAAAAGTCTATTTATTTGGGGTTCTTTCACGTCACAACGGAGCTACGTGAGCTACCACAATGATTATTTGCACAGAGATGGTTGGCGTACCGAGAAATGATATAAGTTTTTTTCCAACTAGGTAAATTTTATTTTAAATAAAATTACAACCACAACAAATATTAAAAACACAAAAATTATATTTGATTGTCGTTCTTTCACGTCGCAACGGAGCAACGGATCGCGGAGATATTTTGCACAGAAGTAGTTAGCGAGCTGGCAACTAACATAGGCATAATAACATACTTTATAAAACACAAAAAATATCTTAACTAATATTATAATACCGACTAGTTTTAAAATGTGAAAGTGTATTCCTTCTTTCCCGTTAAAATGAAATCACGTATTGACGTGATTTTTTTAACAGAAGTAGTTCGCGGGCCGAATTATTTAGTGCCTGGAAACCTCACTTTAACTAATATTGTGATCCTAACTAAAATCATAAATGCGAAAGAATTTATTTTAATCTTCTTTCACTTCATAAAGGAGCAACAAATCGGCGTGTTTTGCACATAGCCAGTTGGTGAGTTGAGAAATGATATAGGCTACTTTTTATTTCAATAAATTTCATTCCTTTGAGAAAAATCTTATTTGAGACAAAAAGTATATAATACGAATATCGCAAGGGAGCGCAATCTTGCAATAGAGTCACAAATAGATGCAATTTTTATGAAAGCTATATATGCAATATATAAGGTAGCAATAGCGACTTCCTTTAATTGTTACTTCAGAGTGAAATATTTTTTTTCCGTTGTATTTGTGTTATAAAATCACGAAAATTAAGGTTTAGCATTTAATTTTCTTTAATCTTTATGGGTGACGCTGCATGTTTTAATTTCTCTTTATACGTTTTTAATTATAAATACGTGAAGGACGCCACGTGTAAAACTTAGCGTTTATAGCTAAAACGGGTTCTCCTTTTAGAAGCTTTTGATACAAACGAATAAATTAGTGTTATTATAAAATTTAATATTTGGGTTAAAATTAATACAGAAGTTCTATTTTTTGTATAATTATAAAAAAAACAGGATTCATGGCGATTCATTCGTTTGCATATATTCAAATCAAAAGTAACAAATGAATAGATGAAATATTTCCTAAATAGACTTTACTTATTAAAATATTTATTAGAACGAATAAGTGAAATGCATTAAAGAGTCGAATGAACAGAATAAAATTGAAATTAATAATAAAAAGATTGGAAGATGATTAATTTGATTATCAATACAATGATTGAATGACAGAGAATAATTTTAAAATTATTTATTTACGCGTATATACAAAAAATACTTCAAAATTGTGCATTGTTTCTAATATACCTCTCTTTAATAGATACTATGAAATAAAATATTTCGATTAGTCCTTTGGCTTACGAACGGTTTTTGGAATTATAATCACATAGACAGTGTAAATGAGCTCGAGAATGTTTTCGAAGTGCAACATGAAAAGGATCGGAAGGACCCTTCACGATCACTTCTCAGCGCAGAATGATTGGTGAATGTAAAATGTCGTTTTGCATGTTCTGCAAAATGAATAAAATCGTTACTCGTATACTTTTGTTGGATAAATATTTTTCTTTTCTTTTTCTACTGCGTCAATCAAAATTATTTTTTCATTGAAATAAATAAGAAATAATACGCATTTTACTACATTTTTTGCATTTAAAATTAAAGTGTAATTGTTTGGAATGAATCCTCTAAACTTGCCGGTATTTAGTGATTTTAGCGAAAAATGAGTTGAAAGAGCCGATGAGAAAGCTTCACAAATTCTACAATTTTAGACTCATTTCCATGAAATTTTGGAAGAGAATTAAACGACAAAATTATATTTCTCCCTACATAAGTAAAATGGGGACAATTTTTTTGGAATCATCGCGTAAGGTGTGACTGGACAGATATTTCAAACTTAAATTGAAATTTTAGTTTCATTTTTGCAATATTCTATGTGTTTGATTAGAACTTTCAATATTTTTTTTATTCAACTTGCATCAAAAATTTATAGAGAGACAACCACGAAACTGTTATATCGTAAGAATTTTAACAAGAAATTGATCGATTTATAATAACATTCCTTAACAACAATATTCATGCGTTTTGAATTATTTAATCAGCAGTAGACAAATAAGAATAATTTTAAAGTTACCTTTTGAAAACATAAACATATAAATGGTACGTAGAAATAATTTAGCTATGGGCAAATTAAACAATTTTAATAAATTTTTATTTATAAACAGGATATAAATTAAACTTGTGTGATTGTCTTCATTTTTAACCGGAAAATTTTCAAGATAAATTGTACCTCTATTTTTATACTCATCCTTTTACCCAAGTTCTATTTTGCTAATTTAAAATAATTTATCCCTGAATTTATTTATGGGTTATAAATACGAAATTATTACATTCATAATGCCTGACTTTGCTTCTATCTAAATTACTTCCATTGTAATAAAATTACTTACGTGAAGGAAATGTTTTTTCATGTTGACTTTACAATAATTCATTGTCATTATTTCAAAAGATTCCAAACCCCTATTATTTTAATGCCTTTGTTTTGTAAAATAAATTTTCTTTCAAACAATTGTTAATTTATCTTTTAACTAACTTAGTTAAAAGAGGTAAATTTGGGTTTTAAATTAATTTCCATCAATAAAATTATATTAGTTGTATCATTTTCAATTATCAAATTTTAAACACCAAACTTGTCAGGGTGGTTAAAATTTGTTGGAAATCTCTCCATCTATGATTACTTTTGTATTTGCGAATAGCTTACTGGTCATTCTAGTAAATTCCAGTTTTATATAGATAAACTAAGGTCTTCACTGTTATTTTGAATTTCAGTATGATAACATTTCGTTTAATTTTGGTGTTTATTTTATTTGAAAAATTTCTTTCTGTATGTCTTAAAGGAGATCCGTGATTTTTATTGAAGTTATCAGTTTTTGTGTACTAATTTAAGACAATTAACCGAAATTATTTAAAACATAGTTAACTACTAAATGGCGATAACATCGAACTGCCGGACAACCGAAGGAGAACAATACGTTTCCTTTCAGTCTCTTCACGGAACGCTAAAAATTTATTTAATAAATAGTAATCAAAAATAATGAAGGGAGCCAAAAAAAAACATTAAAAAAAAGAGCCTAGATTAGTTTCTGGTATCTATAGTTTCGAATAAAACTAAACATACGAGCAAAGTTTATCTAGAGACAAATGAGGTTATAAGTAACAAAATATCGCTTGGCAGCTCGAACAAAATCTCTTGTAAGTCTCCTTTAGTAACTTAGCATCCATTTGAGCCACAAAAGTTATTGGGTGGCATAAGATCACTCACATATATTTCTTTTCCTCTGTCGTTTTTCACAACCATGCAAAGTAATTTGACACTTTAATAAATATTATTAATTCAAATATTAATCACATTAGGTAATTTTTGAAAAAAAAACTACAATCCCCTTTTATTTATACAAGAATTAAAAAGGAGGTCAATAAAGTACTCATTTTTTTTCATCGTAAATTATTTGGGATATTATTTGGAAAGGATTGTTATTAGGGATACAATAAAATTTTTTTCATAATTTTAAATTGCGCATTTGAAAAAGTATTCCAAAAAATAAACGGAAATAGAGTTTTAACTCTTTTATTTCTGAAACTACTGAATCCAAATAATGAAAAAAACAGGGTGGATAAAATTTTACTACAGGATTGTAGGAACACCGTAGCGAATATCTTAGATCTTATAATTACTGAATCACATTCAACATTTTATTCTCAGTTTAGCACATTAGTCAGAAATCATCACTTATCACAAGATATGAGATAATTTACTAAACTAGTATTTAATTTAAACTCACATTGTTTAATTTCATTAGTTTTTTTTTGTTTTTTGTATGGATTGAAGAGTGCTAACGGCCTTACCAATATATTGTAATTGAATTTATTTGGTTCTTAAATTCTTAAAATGGAACATTCTCTAATTAATTTTGTTTCAATACATTGTTCCACTTGGTTCCATGATAAATCGATACTTAAAACATGACAATATTTGAAGGTCATTAATTTAAGTAAATTAAATCAAAATTAAATTCCTAAAATATAATCCAACTGTCAAACTTGGTTTATTCAATTTAGACCATGTTGATCGGATATAATTCGATGAACGTTTCTTTTATTTACGCAAGGTGGTTTTATAGTTTAGTTCTTTTTTATTATTAAATAAACATTAATTATATATATATATATATATATATATATATATGTATATATATATATATATATATATATATATATACATATATATATGTGTGTGTGTGTGTGTGTGTATATGTATATACGAATACTCGGTAAACAAACAATGCACTGATTACGAAAAGGAGCACAAGAAAAGAAAAATTTTCCTTTTCTTGATTGATTAGTTTTATAGTTATATAAGCAAATTTTTAAATAAAAGGAGATTTATAATTGCATATAATTGAAGATGCAATATTAAAATAAAGTAATATTCAAAGTTATTTTCGGAATCTTTGAAATTTCGAAAGATATTGAATAACCAATGTTTCCTCAAAATATCAGATTTCTCTTATTCAAAATATCAGACATTGATCCAATCTGCTAACAATAGGTCACAATGAAACTTTACATTCCATTCGTAGACAAGAATCAGTTTCATTTGCGCTGAACGACCTCCCGAACGAGCCAACAATTGAAGTTTCCGCCGCATACAAATGATAACATTAATTGTGGCAATTACCCGCTCTTCCGGATCGCCACTGTCCGCTGCAGTATGCTGTTAATGAGTAATGATTCTGGTGGATTCATTGGATATTGTAGCACCGCTAAAACCGATGGACAAATTAGAAGTCAATGGGGCTTGTGAAAAGCGACATGACTAATGGAAACAGGCAAGTATTTAGTTATACTAGTCACTAAGTGATTGACAATAATATAAATGAAAACTTTGCACGGTGAAAACATACAAGTTTTCATAATGTAGGTATTCGTAGTAAGATTTTTTTCTGTCGATTAAAATAATTGTTGCATTCAAATTTGTCCCATAATATCCTATTTTTATATTTTTGCTATAAAAATATAATTTTTGTTTTATATATCTAAAAAAAATGCCATATAAAAGAATGTAAAATAAAATAATCACATATCTTGATGGAAAAAATAATAATCTTCTGTCATAATTATTATAAATGATAATTCCATTGCAAGAATCACAAAACAATTGTGTGAAACATTTGTGCAATGGAAAATAAATTTAAATTTTATTAAGACATCCATCACCAGAGCAGGGTTGAAGGTAATTCATGTTAATATGATTTTATTTTGATAAGAGATGAAGTGAATAAAAAAAGAATCACTTGGATCTTTTAAAAATGGCCACCTATGTGGTGAGGAACAATATTCCTTGGTTAAGTTTAAGGTCACATTTAAAAAGTGAACGCTGGTTTAGATACGTTATTCAATAAATTTAGGTTTAGATCTCTATGTTTCTCTAGCAAAACATTGCTAGAATTGCGCTGCTCTTATTACATTACTTTTCGTGGCTAACGTTTTAAACAAGAACTCGACCAAAACTTTTTAAAATGTTTTTGATAGTATTTTCCGAATTAGTAAAAATGGATGAATGGTAAGATCAACGATATGGACATGATAATATTTAATATTCCCGAATGGTTTAATCCTCAGCTCTCTTTGGGTTGCTTCATGAATGTAGCTATAAAACTGGAGAAGCTTTGAGATTCTAATTGATAGACGGACGTTAAGAAATTATAAGGGCATTAGTTTTATTATGGAAATCAAGAAAAAGTTCAGTGTCAAGATTTTTTGAACTATTTGAGATGGTGCATTCGTGTAATACAAAGAACATAGTGTATGTCGGGATAAGTCTAGTCGTTTGGTTCTATCATATATCATATGTCATATTATAGTCCCCGATATATGAATACGAGTTTTACATGTCTCAATTTTCTTTTCAATTTGAGAAATAAGGGTAAATATAGAAATATAGAAGCAGGGCATTTTATTTTGTGTTTCATATCTTAAAAAAAAACAATCAATATAAAGTAATGATGCTCATTGCGTCTTGTGCAATAATATAGGGTATTTGATATTTTATTTTTAATTTCTTTAGAGTCATAATAACAAAAATATATATGAAACCTGATTCAGGTAGCAAGACGGGTATATGTTTTTAAAAAAAGTTGGTGCAAGCTATTGAAAAACATTTTTGTGTAATGTTGTACTATATAAAGCATTAGATTGAACGATATGGAAGTTCGAATACCATTTGTTTTAGTAAAAATTTGGAATGAAATGGAGTCATAATTGAAAAAAAGTATATTTGGATAGAGAAGTTAGCATTATCGTTGCCTTGTTAACTATTGCAAGTTTTTTTTCTTTATGTTATTAAAAGTAACCATAATATATGCAATATGCGGGATAGATTGCGATAATAGGATAAATAATAAATTATACCAGTGATATGAACAACATTTTACTTTAAGATTGATAATAGGTCAATAGTAATAATAGTAATAACCATAAGTAATTTAAATGTACAATGTTCAATATTTGATATTGAAATATGTTTTCCACTTGTATTATATAAAACTGTAGTCATTGTCTTAAAATTACAAATACTAGAATTGATTTATTACATCACTCATTAGTTATATTAATTTTAAATTCTTGCAATAATATTTCATATGACGTTTTCGTTTTTATTTGATCTTTTTAACTCACTCTAAAAATAACTGACTCCAACTCAAAAAATATAAGACAAACCGAATAATATTTAGACCCCCAGGATAGTACAAGTTAACACTTTGTTTATCACAATATTATACGATGACGGTCAAACTTTATTTTTTTTATCAGCATCTAGTACTTTTGATGAAGTTTCTACGTGTAATTTAAAAATCAAGCGTTAGCACGCTATTTTATTTCTGTGCTTGTGGCTCCGAAGAAACTGTAAAACAGAATGAAAATACATTTTCTTTTATTCAATATATTTATATATTATTAACAGATATTACATGTTCCATGTTATCACAAACATTTCCATTTTTATACCATAATTTCTTATTTTTCAAAATATGTCGCTGAACGGAGGTTGAAATATAATAAAATCATGTGCAGGTAACCAAATAAATTTTGACATAGAGTTTTTAAGGAATTTCACACTGCATATATTTACATGCAATTGAAAAAAAATGTAAAATTTAACATAAGATTTCGGTTGTCACAGAAGCTAGAGAATAATTTATATTAACATAAATCGTCAAATTTTAAAGTTATTGACTTTAAAATTTGACGATGGATTTCCACACATTTAGAAAGAACATAAATATTACCTAGGGTACATGTGTACATTAAAAAGAACACCGTATATTTTATTACCTTAGATGATAAATATACGGTGTAAAATTCTTGTATACGGTACAAAATTCTTGTAATATAATACTGAAGATTCGTCAGTAAAATACTTTAATAAATCATTATTCACAGAGGATTTGATTAGATTTAGAGATAAGTATTTTGCAAACGATGTTCTGTTGCCAATTTTTTATATTATTGTTGGCTTAATTACGAAAAATTATACCATATGTTCTCACCATAATTAGCAATTTTTTATGCCAAAAGTATTGTCATTACTTTAAGCATATGGTAATGGCAATCTTTACAGTGCGATCATTATTAACTATTGTTATAGAGGATAAAAACTGTGAGTTAGTTATCGGACTTCCTTTTTCTGCCTGGTGTTATTAAAATTTTCGGTAGATATTTGTCAAAGTAAATTCTCATCATAAAATATGTCAAAAATTATCAACGTGTCTTTCACAATATTAATATGTTTCAATGGGTTATGGGCTAAATACTAACTCACAAATATTTCGCCGATTGAATTTACGTATACAACCTTACTTGTCAAACTAATAATATCTATAGGGAATAAAAACGATGATATATAAGTGGATCGTTTTTTTAACATTGATTGAAAATTTAACCTACCCTGAAGATTATTCCATGTAAATTTTCGTCGTCAAGACTCGCTTAGAAAAAATATTGTTACAAGAATTTATGAATTTTTATTATGAACACCGATTTCCTGTATATGAAACAAGATTTAAAGGTTAGATTAAAAATAATACAACTAATAAATCTTACAAATATTAAAAGTCCTTCATGACTTACACAACTACGGCATGCAATATAAAAATACCGTTGATAAGTATTTGTATAAAAAGCAAAATTAAACATTTTGAAAAACCTACGACAAATTTTGTCGTGGTGATTGAAAAAACGATTAAATATTTTTTTTTTAAAACCTCCCCAATTAGAAGAAAGTATGACCTCATTAATATTATTACAGATCATCAGCCATTCCCGTTCCCAATATCAATTAAAAAGCTATTTGCGCCCCTAAGAGAAATTCAATTAGTTACGAATTGATAAAACTGAAAAATTTTAGACATAGGCAGATCATGGCAGCCCCAACGGATTTTCTTGGGTTTGTAATTATATTAATAAGTTCTTACTTTCTTTTAGTCGGGGAGTTTTCAAAAAAATTACTTTATTGTTTTTCGACTACAACGACTACATCCGTCTTTGGTTGTTGAACATTTTTAAAATTTTCTTTTGTATTTTATACTTTTTCGGTTAAAATGTTCGCATCTGTCGTAGGCTTAATCGAAATATTAATTTTTCTTTTTATTATTAGTCATAATAACTAAGCTTCTAAAAAACATCCGTGAAAAGGGTAAGGTTATGTGGCTCTTAGTAGAGTACAATCTTTAGACGGCGTAGTGATAACTGTGCAAATCAAAGAAAACTCTTCAATAATCCACACAATAGTATAGCACCGGAAGTATTATAGCGCTTAAGAAACATGTTACGTGGATTATACATCAACGAAGCTGAAAAAAGGCCATAAAAATATTTAGTACAGCGCTTCCAAACGATGTTATTAACATAACACCTGACTAATAACCTTCGCCGTTAAATCACTTACTATTTACCGAAAACGGTATCTGAATCCGTCAAAAGGTTTTGGAGAAAAATGGGAGCATTCGTTTTCAACAAAATCACCTTTCTAAACACCATTGCCGATTAGTCCCAAATATTTTGCAGAAAACCGTCTCTAAATCGGTCAAACCATTTTAGAGATAAATTAGAACATGCGTTTTGCAACAAAATGTTTGCAGCGCACCCTGGTGTGTTAATACCATAACATCAATCTAAGAACTATCGCCGATTAGTTCTAAATATTTTGCAGGAAACCGTGTCTAAACCGGTTAAATAATTTTTAAGATAAATGGGAACATTCGGTTGCAACAAAATAGTTATTGTGGTTTCCCCTGTTGAGTAATCACCGTAACAGCTATGTAAGAATCATTGCCAATAAATCACAAACATTTTATAATCGTATCTACATCGATCAAACCGTTTTGGAGTTAAATGAGAACATTGGATTGCACACACAAACAATCTCTCACCCTTAACGTATATTCTTCCTCCATTCCACCGTGAGTCATCTAAAAATAAATATAATTAAAGTCATTAAAAGTGAAGAATACGTAATTTCACGCTATCCAGCTGTACAAGTGTATTCTAATAACTTATAAAACTTGTCCCCACAGGTTGTTCAAACGTACAACTGACGTTTAGAAACTGTTACTAATCACCGTAAAATATATAGAATATGAAACACTGAGACATTGGTTTACATATACTTTTTATCTTTGTAACCTAGGGTAGTTTCTCAAGTTTTTATTTCATTCTCTTTAAATTAAATAATTAAGTGAAATGTTAAGTACTAGTACGTAAAGAAATAAAAACGTGGAGTATTTTTTTAATTTCAGAATATTCATCAACAATTTTTTAAAATCATAACGTCGTTTCAAAGCGACAATGGGTATTTTGAACCATGACACGTGTTTAAAAAAATAGCGCAAAATGAACTCTTATGACTTTTTAAAATATATCAAGCGGTAAAGTAAACAAAACTAAGTTAAACGGAAGATAATATTTAGAAAAAGTATGTGTACACAATTCGTAGAACCTATTTTTTACGCCTGAGATATATACAAGCCTGACTAAATAAATAGTGAATTGACTTATCAGAAATCCCTTGTCAGCTCAAATAGAATATCTCATTAGTATGCTCAAAAATGTAAAACGCTGCATTAGCGAGTGGCTACTGAACTTTAATGAGAAGATTTACTTTGAATAAACGGAAGGTTGCAAACCAGCAGTTATCTGAATTTGCGGAGCTTCCATGCCTTATTATTTAAAGCGGTACGTGAAAAGCCATGGAGTAATAAAGACTTGTTTGATTGTGGTGAAGGCTTACGTTGCACCAGCATATGGAGGATGATTGATAAAATGCATATATTTTTGGAATTCTTGCCTGTTTGTGGGTTTGGTTGTGCATTAATTTACTAATACATTTTTAGAAAAAGTCATAGTGGTTAACTGGAAGTAATATATTAACATATATAAGTATATTCTTTTTTATTTCATCGCAATCGGTTCGCTTAATTAGACGGTATGTAAATTTCATACTTACAAAATTGCATTTACATTGTATTAGTACAAACTCACATATTAGTAAAATGGGCATAGCCGGAATTGGAGTATGAAAGTATTCTTATATAATTTTCAATAAACTGCACGTACGAAGCCGGGGGCACAGATAAAAAACCGGTCGAAGGTGGAAAAGCATTTCAAATGAAGTAAAATTCTGAAACAATTATTCTAAAATTTTCATTAGGTAGCTATAATGATGTATGAGTTAAAAATTTCAATACATGTTTTTTTTGTATAGAGCGAGTTTTAGTTTTATAAACTGAATTAGTTGAATTTTACTCGTTTATAAAAAAAAATTTAATTAAGGGCATTTCCTTTTAAAATTAATAATATACCTTCGACAAGTGATTGTAAGAAATAGTCGTAGAATGTTCAATGTTTCTTTTCATTATTTATATGTTATAATATTAAATAAATTAAAACGAATAAACATATTTTAAAAATGAAATTAGATTTCTCGGATTACGTTATAACCATCAAGTAATTACAAAGATTTTATCTCTCAAACTAGCAAGTAAAAACATTGTGTTTTAATTGATTTTGGCATTACTGAAAGGTTAGCTGCAATTTACAAAAAATATGTTTTAACTTTTCTAAAGTGATCTCTTGTATCTTAAGCCAACATTCGGAAAACGGTAATGAGCTTTCAAAATTGTTAAAACTTTTTATTGCATGATCGTCAGTCCTAATTAAGTAATTACATATTATTTTTTCACCTTTAATAGATTTAATTTTTTTGAATATAATTTTTCAATACAATTTTTCATAACTTTTCAATACATTTCACATAGTAACTTAACAAAAGTATAAAACTAGTTTTTCTATTGTATCAAAACATATAAGAGCATATCTTCATATAATTATAAACATAAGCAAATTTAAAAATAAACATATCAGTTTCCGAGTTATTGTTTATGCGATGAGACCCTATCATTTATTGTACAATACATAGACAGGTCTTCACGTAAGCACGTCTTCCCTTCCCTTGAATTCCTTTACCTGTAGTATTTATTGTAGATTTAACTCTAAGAAAAAGTTATTACCTGTTTATTAATGTAGAGATTTTATTTTTATCGTTTAAATATGTATATTATTTATTGTGTTATGTTTCCAATGCGTTTATGGTCAAATGTCATTTATGACTTTATAAAGCACAAGTTACGATATTTGTAACTATCTTTGAGTGTTTTAAAAAGTATACCACGCCAATGATAAAGACAATATACTCCGAAAATTAAATAAAGTCCTTTATAAAAATATTTATGACAACATATTAAACTAGAGAAACTGGAGCGATATAATGTTTGCATCTGCGAGTATGGCTATTCATTCTTAATATATTCTGCGAAAAATAAACGATATTTGAGTTAGGCGTTACGAAGCTGAACCTTATTGCCACTACAAAGTCTTACTGATTTTTATTATACCGGATCGATTGTAATAAAAATTTTACTGAACCTAGGATATTTAAAATCGTGGTAAAATAATAAATAGTTGGGTAATAGCGAAACATATATTGTGCTTGCATATATATCTATATTTTGATATAAACATATACGAAAGATGAAACTTCTCGGAATTAAGGCCTGAAATATTGAACGTACATGTAAATTTTTGTTTGTTTAAAAATAACGGAATATTTCGAAATTCATTATTCACAATTAATTGAAACTACGTGATGCAATATTATTTCTACTTTTTTTAAGTTTTTTACCACGACCTAGGTTTCGTTGTATTACAACATCTTCAGGTGGGCTATTAGCAAAGATCTTTGCTATCTTGCTAATAGCCCACCTGAAGATGTTGTAATATAACGAAACCCAGATCGTGGTTAAGAACTTAAAGAAAATAGAAATAATACTACATAACGTAGTTTCATTTAATTGGGATTAAGGTATTGTATTAATGTCTTTACTTAAGGTATTGTCTTAATTCTAAAAGTATCTAAACGTTTTTATGTGTAAACATTTTTTGTAAGAAATTGAAGGGCAAATTTTAAGGCTTTGTTCACAGCTTGAAGAAAATTATTAATTTTTAATTAAAAAACTAAGTTTATTTCAAGAATGTAAACAGCAGTTATATATTGCATCTAGGTTTGTTTCATGTAAAGGAAAAAGAATATGAAATCTCAGCGGACAATTTTAAACGGAGAAACATTTTACCTAAACTTTTACCTACTGAAATAAAGCTTCAAAAACGGTAGTTTTAGTTTTAAGGTAATTAATGATTTTTATTGATTCTTATGAGGTCCTTATTTTTATTTTTAAGAAACCGATAGTAATCCCCCATTATCGACAGAAACAAATATTCGCAGCTTTTTTCCATCTCTTGTATATACCAATATATTTTTAACTATCTATATTAATCGGGAGTTACTAGAAAGAAAAAGATCCAAGTCATAATGAAGTCATAATGTCTTGAATATTTCTTTAAAATTATATTTTAAAGAAATATTCAAGACTTGATACTATGAAAATCGCACTTCTTTTATAGTCCGTTTAGTTAAATTTTTTCTTTTATGTAAAAAATTATTTTAAAATATCCACAAAAATGAGAATAAATCAATGAAAGAAAGGTACAATATTTAATGATTTTTTTTACGCAAGAGGATCCTAATTTTGGTTAATATAAATTCAGGGGATATCGTTCTTTATTTAATGTTTAACAATTTAACCTTTCTTGCACACCACTTTAACAAATGTTCTGTTTGAACCTAACTAATATTCATAGTAAATACAGCTTTGCTATTCAAACTATCAAACCTACCATAAAATTCTGACTATTTTCATATATAATATACTAATAACGGTTTGAACAATTTTAATATATAAGTAATAAGTAGATATTGGTCGAAGATTTCTAATAAATATTATCATTCATGATGTGGTTTAGTCACATTACCTTCGTTATAACTGCGTAATATTTTTTTCATTTACAAACCGTAACGTTGAAACGATATGTAAATTGCTATGTTAAAAATAAAAGCTGCATAATGAAAAGCTGCATCGTTCATCTGAAATTTGTAAATTAGGAAGTGGTTGACACGAAAATATTATTTCAACTTGCACCTTCGAGATAAATTATTCAATTTTTTTTCTGTGTTATGATAAGAAAATCGGTATTATTCATAGGGCCGAATGGTGAATCATTATTGTATGCATAGCAAGCAGTGCGTAACACGAAGTGGTAGACACTACTTTTTACGTACTAAAATCTTCAATGCCTCGAAGGACCCTCATAGGAGCTAAAGGTTGTAAACAAAATTGTATGGATTGAAATGGATACGATTTTATTATATGTAATGATCAGGCTATAAATCTGCATTGCAACTTTTCGAGGTGTCCTTGAAGGAGAAAATAATTTTTAAAATTTTGCAACGTTAAAAAATCTGCCACATATTTGCTGCCGTAAATGACTGGATAGATTAACTAAGAATATATCAGTAACTAAATAGAAAAATTGTGAGTACATCGATGGCTGTATTAATTGAAAAAAATGTTTATTCTACAAGGAGTTTTTGTTATATCTTGTAAACTATTATAGAATAGTATAATAAATTAGTTTCTTGGATTGCTAATGACTATGGCAAAAAATTAAAGTAACGGAAAAATTGTTAGAGAAACCTATTTTACTAATAAAGCTTCTGCCCCTCTATGTCAGACCGTGCTATGACCGTTAGTGGAGCGTATGGAACCCATCACTAGCAACATGGATACCTAGGTCGATCAAGAGAACAAACGATCATTCAGCACAACATGGTTCAGGTTCGTTTCATTCTCGTTTTGATGCCATCATAATATAAAAAAAACATCCGCCGATTTGTATATGTATATTCTTCATTTACACTTCTTAACATAAGGATGTCGATTTGGTTGCTGAATTCAAATTAATGCATTAATTGAATTAACTTTTTGTCTTTTATGTAAAAAAAATCTAATATTGAAACAAGCCTACTTTTCAATTAAGTAATATTTACAATTAGCACGTAGTCGGCCACCTGCACATACCGGTTTACCATGTCGCGTGCCATTCATGGAACGTTTAACCGCCTGCAAAACATCCTACACGAGATTACCGAGCCGGACCGGTCATGACACGCTCCTGTTCAGGTTTGTTGCCGTAAGGGGTAGTGGGCACGGTCTCATATAAATCCATACAACGAATATTTATTTGCATGAGCCGGTCCAGATACGTCAAGGTACGGTCTGGTATTAAAGCTTAATCTATATATGTGATAAAACCGTAACACAGGGATTTTTTTGAAAATATTTAAAAAAAATGAATGGCCAGAAAAACTTTTCTAGAATTGTTATCTGACTTTCTGTATGTCAAGTTGAGCAGGTATCATGCAAAATCTACTTAACGGATTTTGATAAAAATTGGTATGGTAATATTATATACCCAGAGTAACATACAAGAGAAAAAAAAGAAAAAAAAAACCTAATTACACGCGAACGAAATTGTAAGCAAAACTAATACACAATATTTTTACTTGATATTAATACTGGTCGTTACCGCCTATTCCTTGCTTACGACATTAATTTGTTTACTGTGATAATGGAATTCATGAACTATGAATTACCTTGATGGAACATTGATTTTGTAATTAACTCAAGTATAACTAATAAGTTAAACAATATCAATAAAAATTCTTTGAGATTTATCTTGCATGTACGCGTTTCGAGCATATGTTCGGATACGAGGGCTCTGAAACCTATCAATCCGAAGTAAGATTTCGTTAATCTATTATAAGTATTCGCAGAAAAATACTATGAAATTTTAATATTTATTACTCTGATTAGTAGCTCGCAGCCTAATCTCTTTAGCTACTAAATATTGCCTGCAACCTTCCTTTTTTCCTTTCTTTAAAGCATGAATAGTATTTATTTTTCCACTGATTTTTGTTTTAATTTTCCCACAGGGATAAATGTGGGACTATAATATAAGTCGATATAAGATTTGTGCGAAAGTTGATCCAAGTCTTCACACATTTATTTAGCGTTTTGCTCATACTTAACTAATTTATTTTGGTCAAATTTGTGGAAAACGTTGAACATTTTCTTTAGTCGCTTTCGTGTATACTTTCACCGAGTATTACATTCTCTGTGAATATATCCGTAATCTTTAATAATATGCGCCGATGAGTAAACTATGATATTGGTGCGAATAAATAACGTAAATTATTGTCTTCATATGCAAAAACCTCAATATACTTTTGAAGTCTTCGATTAGTTTATGAGTATAAATAGACCATAAATCGGCCTTACCTTTAATTAGCCAATAGCCAATTACTCGCTGTTCATCAAGATAAAGGAAAATAGCTCGTTTTTTTTCGTTATTACTTTATAAAATTTTTATTATTAATAGCAACATTTAATTTGATAATCCTTCTTCTGGAAATTCACGTTCAAGTAACCTTTTTATATGATAACATATAATGGCTACGTTATTCACAAAATAATGACACTCATTAAAATGCCGTTTGTCGTCAGTAAATCAATTTGTATTCCATCAAGCAAACTCTCTATTGAACTGTTAGCTGTTCACAGATGATAGTTAATTGTGGTGAATTATAGGTATATTTGACAGGATTGTTACTACGTACCGTAGTTTGTTCATAATGAGAACATGGCTACATTGCCACTGCAGGATGTTGTTACGATATGGAAAAATCTGTATAAAACGTCACTGGGAACACGCAACTTGGGTCAACATTTTAAATTACTTGTAAAATCAAAAAAAATGTTATCTAGGAAATAGTTACATAGGAAAGAGGTAATAGGTTGAAATCAAGAACGGTTAAAGAGATATTATTTCAAGAGTTTCTTTACAAATAATAGAAATCGTACAGGTTAAAAAAATACGCAAAACTCAAAATTTCTTATTTTCTTAATAAAAACAGTCAAGTTCGAACTATAAATCGTAGTCGTAATGTAGAGGGTAGTAATTAATTTTTACGTATTACATCATGATCGAATAGATACGCCTAATTTAAGATTTAATAATTTTTTGAGGCCCTAGCAAATTTATTTAAAGTAGGAAGATTTAGAAGTATTAAATTTGAAAATTCTATAATCGTCCATTTTAATTCCGTAGTCAGGGTTTGTTTTATTTTAACTATTTATAAATTGCAAATCAATTGAAACAAAAAAAATCTAATTGCATTTTGTACGGTTTTTTAAAGTATATAAAATGTTAGTCTGAGATTACTAGGCTCCAATAGACCTGTATTAAATAAAATACTATGACATACTTTTGAGTTTACAACATTTTGAAAAATAATATTAACTATTTTCTTCCAAAATAACAAGTTTGTCAAAAGTTAATAAAATTGTATTTAGTATTTTTGACAATTTATTGGTATGTACCATATTTAAAAACTATTAAATTATAAAAAGCTTTTTTCACATTATAATGTTTAAAAATATAATTTATTATGTAATTATTTTGCAAAAATAGGGCAACAAAATAAATATGAAATGTGACATTGTTTCGTGAATAACATAAGTTAACCATTATCAAAACCTAATTAGATTATCAGTTGGAAATGTAGAATTAGCTACTTCGATTTAGATTAAAGTTTAATAAAAATTATAAAAATAAAATAAATTATATCCTAGTTTTAATAAATGGAATAGTCATTAAAGTAGTTAAAGATAATTATGAAGAAATAATTTAGTGTTACGTTTACAAATTATTATAAAAATATAGCGGTTTTTTTACAATAATTTGTAAACATAAGTTACATTTTTGAAATTTGCAAAACTTATTTATTATATGGACGTACTGCAATTTTCTATTCTTGCATTTACGCTGCTATTGCATTTCAGTGAAAATTAAAACTAATAAATTTGCTAACTTTTTCTATAACTATTGTCTCACGGCATATATATATATATATATATATACATATATATATATATATATGTGTGTGTGTGTGTGTGTATTTATGTATGTATGTATGTATATGTATACACACACACACACACACACACACACACATATATATATATATAAATATATATATATAGCGCGGCACAAGACGAATATAGTTCTTGAAGTGGTTTTGTTACTTTAGAATTAACGTTAATTCTGAAGAAATTTGTTAAATAAATTATTTTGAATATCTTTATTTCAAGATGTAATTGTTATTGTACGGAATCGATACGCCTTACTTAATAAAAATAGTCTAAATAAAAGGAACATCAAGAATATAATTAAAAATAAACCACTAAAAATATAATATTAGTGTTGAGTATAGCTTGTCTTATAATATGTATTACTGCTTATAAATAAAATATGGTTATGGTCGGTATTGTGTGTATTTGTTTGTATTTCTAATATTATTATCCACTTCATTTGTCATGCTAACCCTGACCATATCTTGTCACTTCCGAAATACCTGAAAACTCATGCGGAGTTGTACGATATTTTGAAAGCCTTATCCTTATTATATAGGGAAGTCAGCGTGTTTCGTAATGTTGATAGTAAGAGATTTCAGTTATTATATTATATGATCTTTTAAATAAAATTTTTAAAAAATAGGGAATGACATTGACATTACACAACTTTAATCGTCAACATTTGGGTACCCTAGGATAGAAAATAGGAACTGTTCATTTTAATATATTAAGGAATATAATAAAATAAGTAACGTTTCATATAAAACTACATTCGATTACAATCTTTCTTTCAAGCCGTAATGCAGCGCTTTGTAGAAAAAAGGATTGTTATCAAGTCATATGAAATTCGGCAAGTCTGCAATGGAAACTTTTTATGACAGAAAATTCGAGATAATTTTCCTTTGCACCGGATCTGAGTTAATTTTTTAGGGACCATGAAGATTCTCCTTTACACAGCCGAATATTATATTTACCGTAATAAATAACTTTCTAATTTTGACAAAAGATTCATTTTTAATAAAATAGGAAACATATTACGCTTATAAGGAATGCACACGATATCGATTTCTTTATGTTCAGAAAGCGCCTTACAACGAAGTCGGCCTTCATATGTTTGACGGAATTCGGATTGCTTTTCACTCCACACCTCATTTCTGGACACGCTCATTTCACAAAATATTTCCGGGAGGAAAATTTCATTGCGCGATCTAAAATATACGTAGCGCCATTTATTTATACACGTATGTACATTATATGTTTCTATAATTACTACGCGTCGGGTAGCTAGGCATTTTTTGCAATCTAAGTGTATTTTTGATAACATTAAATTTGCATATCTTCAGATAGATTCTAGTTGAATCTATTTCTCTATAATCTATTGGGATGAAATAAAAACTAAATATTACTTGTAGATGGATTTAGTATTTTTTTACTTAGGCAATTTAGTAATTTTTAGGCATGCTCGACTAAAATTACACGTAGCGCTATCTATTGTTGTACATATATACATTGTATATTTGTGTAATTACTAGGCGTTGAGTAGCTACGCACTTCTTTGTAGTAGTATAAATGCAATGTTAATGAATTTTTAGAAATATCAAATTCATGTACCTTCTGATTGAGTGTACCAATTTCGATGAAATAAAAATTCAATTTTACATCAAGTCTATTTATTTTCAAAATCGTCACTATATTTTTCAAATTCATCATCTTAATTGAGTCTGTACTTTTACGTGTTGCGTATTCAAACAGAGTTTGTTTTAAATACGTATCAATTACTTTTCATTTAATGAAGCTATTTTCCATAATTTAACAAATTTTCATTAGCCACCTATTATTTATGTAATGTTGTGGATTTATGTAACTAGCTAGTTAAATCAAAACACTTTTTATTAATAGAATCATGATTGTAATTGTTTCTTCTACTTCTAAGTTTCAAGCTTTTTTCTTTATTTTTACTTTAAAATAGTGAATTCGCCAGTATTCATTCAAGCTTAACAAAATCGATCACTTCTTTTTAATTTGTGTTATTTTTAAAGACATTTTAAAATTTTCTCAAACGTGCGTAGGAAACTGTTAGCAATATGTGTGGTATACTCAATAGAGTCAATAGTCTGTAATTATCTATAATTTAGAAATTACATATATAACAAATATTCAAATATATGCAACATTTATTTATACGATATAAATTATGGTCTACTGAGTGATATTTTTTATTCCAATAATAAACCTAAAGTACTAATTTAGTGAATAATATGAGTTCAGTTAATTTTTTATGTGGGTTCATTAATTTTGCCAATACTAAATATAAGATTACAATTATAAATCCATTAATATTTTAACTGTGTCTTATATAATACTCGTTCTCTTAAATAATCCTTAGAGAGAAATTAAAATTCGAGCAATTTCGCCAGAAAGATTATCTTTGATTTCTTTGTTTAACTTAGGAATAAGAGCTATTCTCTTACTTCTGATTATTAAAATTTAATTTGTTAAATTGACATTTAAAAACTTTTGATTTTTAACCAAATTTTAATCAAACTCTATTTCGCTCTAACTAATTTCAACATTCTGAGGATGGCTCTCCCGTAGTTACTCAGTAGGTACTTTTTAATCCATTCCTGTACAGGAGTTTCTGATCTTTTAAGCAATTTCGCAAATAACCTGTTATTGTTATTAGATTGCTATTTGTCAATGTGTAGTGTGTCAATCTAAAATTTGTCTGAATTGTGTCAATCTAAAATTTATAAAAGAGTCGATTTACCCTTTATCTTCCGTTTAATAAAATACAAATATACTTATTCAAATTTCAATTCATGAACTTAATATCTTTTGCGTAGTATATTTAGTTTTACTTAATATATAATGGAAGATAACGTTTTCCAATGATGTGTTTTTATAAGACAGAAAACAGAATTTTAGGTAAAAAAATTTCATTGTAGAAATTTAGATTCTTACCTTTACTGTTAAACCCTAGTTATGAGAATATGGATTTAAGAAAAGAAACATTATAATGTGATTGATACATTACGGTGTTAAGGTTTCCATATTCTCATTAATTTTTATCATATCACATAAAAATTTTAAAACTTCCCCTAAAACTTAATAATACCTATGTAAAAACCAATTACTTTTAATAGTAATACTATTCGTGATAAAACAAAATATATTTTTATAATTTGATCATATCTGATAAAGCTTTACTAAGATTCAATATGGACCACGAGAATAAAGGGAATATTAAAAAATTATTACTACGTATTTCAAAGATTTTTAAAATATGGTATATTGGATAGAATATAAATTTGAAACATTTCGATTACAAAATAAGTAACATTTATGATTATTTCATAAATAATATTCTGGTAAATTAAAATTCGAATAAACAAGAAAAACGAGCCTACTCTGCACTATGTTTTCAATGGTGATTTGTTTTATTGTGCGAATTTTGTGTCTTGTACAAAGTCAATCTAATCGAATATCAAGTATTTATTCTATAGATTGTAACGATAACGTAACCGACTGACTGACTTATATTTATTTGAGTAGATAATTTGATTATACATATTGAACATGGGAATTATTTCATTACTGAGTATTACTGGAGACACTTCAACTGTTCCCTTGAGGTGCAGTAAAATTTATACCTCTTGGAAAGGATGTCTACTAGATTGGTAACCTAGCTATTTTTCTGTGCAGGTAAGTAATGCGCGTATAATGCACAAAATATTGGTCTGCGTACTTATTTTTTTTAAATTTCCAATAATGTATTTAATATCTTTGAAGAAGAATCTTAAAAGAAATTCAAGCACAAATTTGTCAACAGAATATTTTTGTCATTTCAAATGGAATGTCTAATCGATCTTCTCACAAAATTAGAGATAAAATATAATTGATTGAATAATTTTTTTATAAAGGCATATTCAGGTTAAATTCAATTGAAGATGTCTCCGTTTAACTGATTTACCGAAATATATTTGGAATATAAAATAAAGAAAAATTATTTCAATAAATGTGTACATTTATATATAATGAAAGAAATTCAAATTTAGTTAAGCCTAATTTATTTCCAATGTAGAGTAACTAGAAGAAGATTAAACATACATCTTAGCTTAAATAGTTTTTTGTGAAAGAACCAATTTCATCTACATTTAGGGAAATAAAAGTCTTTTAGTTAATTTATATGTTTGACCTGCTTGTTAATGGAAACTGTATTATTCGAAACAGTAAAACTTAATATTCTAACTTGATTATTTTATTACTGAGAAAACCTTTTTGTTAATATTTTTGAGAAAATTTTTTTGTTAATATTCCAATTAATTTCATTATTTTTATTGGGTAAAACAATGAAAACGGTGTCAAATAAGTTCAATATGTTATATTTAATTCCATTTTCTTGAGGTACTGTTTCATTAACTATATGATATTAGGTGAAAATTTTAAAATATCTCTTAAAACTGCGTAACACTTACTTAATCTCACAATGATGGTGTTCATTCACTCACTCATTGTTCATGATAACATAATACATTTTTTGACTTAATAATATAGGATCCATCATCAATTAAGGGAAAAGTAACATCATGCAACTTTTTCTATGCCGTCCAGTTATATTGACAGTCAGTCTTGAGACCTATTAGATGGATTTGAAGTTTTTTTTAAATTATGACACATTGACATAGAATTTGAAATGTGCGTGTGTGTGTCTGTTTGTTTGCGTATCTGTAAGTGTGTGTTTTTGTATGTGTATGTGTGTGTGTGTCTGAGGTCTATGCGACTGTGCGCCTGTGTGTGTGTGTATATGTATCCGTGTATCTGTGTGTCTGTTTGTACATCTGTGTGTCTCTGTGTGTGTGTGTGTGTGTCTGTGTACCTGTCTTTATATCTGTGTACCCGGGTGTCTGTGTGTCTGCGTGTTTGTATGTCCGTGGGTCTGTTTGTCTTTGTGACTGTGTGCCTGTGTGTGTGTGTGTAAAAACCTTTATTATAATCTTATACTTTACCTTGGAACTGTGGTACTTTTGCATAAAGGTTATGCAATTTGTTGCATATTCAATTGAATCTATTCCATTTTATGTTGTTAAAAAATTATACGACCAAAAACTTGTTTTTATTTCGTAGACAAATACTCAAATATATGCCGAAACAAAATGTTTATGTAATCCTCTCAAATAGACGCAGCGTACGTCTCTCTTAGACAAACCGATCGATGTGACGTAGATCTAACTAGTGCTATGGCTGAATAGGAATTGCTAAGTCGGCAAGTATTTTAATCCGAGAAGAATTCGTGACTTATTATTTAGATTAGGAGTATGGGATATCGGTTTCATTGGTTACGACTGGCTCTAGTGCAGTACAGGTGGGAAATTCGTTAATAAAATAGTGATATGTAGTTTAGTGCGTTGCTCATAATGTTACTTATAATATTACATCAGATCTCGGAACTAATTTGTAAATAAAATTATTTGTTTATATTACGTCATTACAGAAAATAAATTAGGTTGGGTATCCGTAATATTATATGAACAGGAAAACTATATAAAATGTCAAAGGTTTTATTCTATATATGACACAATTTATGAAATTTATGGTAAATATTTTAAGTTATCAACTGACTCACAAATTTTTTTAGGAAGAAAGGCATTTTAAAAACAAAAAAAATAATCCACCATTGATATTTGAAATATTTAAAGTTTAAAAGCTATAAATTGTTTAACACAAAGTATTATCACTTAAAAATTAAAATATTGGATTTATGTCAGATCAATATGTGTCTTAAATTTTTTCTTACAATTTTTGATTTAGAATTTTTTGAACAGGATGTATAACTTTAGGTTTTTCTATCGAACAAACTTATTGTTTCTGTATCTATCTTACAAAATCCTAAATGAAAAGCCTAAAACCTTGTCGTTGTTGTTTTTGTATGAAAAACATGTTTCAATTTAACTACCTAGACAATATTTATGCGTCGTATTTAATTGCAGGTCATAACAATTATAATATCCATCTTAGTTATTACTTTTTAATTTTAGCTCGTGGGTAAGGCTATGCTATGACAAGAGTGAAAATGAATTGTGGAGCAAATAATTTTGTATGAATTTGCCTGAAAACTGGAAGGTATTTAATGATCTTTGGCTGAAGTCACAATAATTTGTAGTTTTTTGGATGGTTTGAAAGTTTCATATTCATTGTATGGTTTTTTTTCACGATCGCTGGAATGTAATATATTAGGATTCATGGATGTAAATACACGAGTTCTTTTATTACTTCATAGTGACGAAACATTTCAATCGGTTTAAATAAATCTGTACATTATTAAGTAACATAGGTCCAACTGTGATGTAAATTTAATCACTGAACGAAAATTTCCCTCCGAGAGTCAGGACATATTATGGTTAATAGTTTGCAATCGGGATTTTCAACCACAAGTCTATTGCAATATATTGTTTTTTTACTTTTTCAATTAACTTTCCATGCGGCGATGTTTAAATATTTACAAATATTTATTTTATGACTATAACATATTACCCAAAGGGTTAAAGTTTTTAACGTTATTGGGTCTCAATTATTTTCCCTGTTGTATTTTTTGTAATCATATGATAGCTGCTTTGGAATACACATCGAACATTTTAGTCAAAATTTGCATAATATTTGTTATGTATATAATACGATCAATGAGAAGCTTACATGTATACTATTAAATATAAGTACCCAGATAATCATGTTTTCCTGGAAGTAAAATATGTCACATTTTTTAATATAAATCTTGGTAAGATTTATAAAATTGCTACTTTTTATTCGTGGCTTCAATGGAAATAGCCTTTTTTTTGCATTACCAAGTAGTTTAAGTAGTTCGTTTTTTTAATCTATTACATATATAAAAATCTGTTATTATATAATATTTTTTAAAATAAAATTATGATGGAGCATCAAATTTCTTCGTCTGCATCAAATATTTTTGTGCTATTTCGATTGCACGTAAGCGACACCAAGGTAATGAGATCTAATTGTGTATTACTTCGTTACATGAAATACAGGCACGCCAACTTTTATAGTGATTTGTTGTTTACTTAACATAGTCACTAAAAATATTTTCAAAGAAACTTTTTAAACATTTATATAGTGCAGTAAAATGACGGGACTGGACGAAAACTGGATTAAAGAGCAAACCTGAAAATTTTGCATAGACTCTTGAAACAAGCAATTTTTTAACTTTATTAATAGATGTGGCAATATTGTTATTATATAATTCACTTTAAGAAGCGTACTGTGCCTCTGGCTCCGTGATTTACGTAGCGTAATACTGTAAACGGAAGCATGCTTTACATTCTCTGTTTTATTTCTCGTGAATGGTTCGTTATAAAAGACACCTATACTTATTGAGAACTATGTAAAGATGTTTTGTGGTAATTTCTAATGACAAGCAAAGCATGGAAAGCAAGATATTTGCAAAAAAACTGGTTTTTGCAACCTTTGTACTTTGATATCATGACTATAGAATATAACACATTTTAGCTCATCTATACAATTTTCAAACAATCAAAATAGTCTGTGCAAATTTATTTCAGGTTTCATTCTTTCGTTTCAAGTTATATCGTTTATTTTGCCTTATTTTTCTGTACTATGGACAATTTTTTCATAAACTTTGGTGTATAATTTGAAAAATGCAAACGCCAAAAACAGATCATAAGATGTTATACTCGTAGTAAAAAGAGCAGCTAACTTTTAATTAGTATTTGGATATGACAGTTTAATTTAATTGAATACAATACCAAACAAATTAAAAATGTACTCTTTGACAAATTTCATACAAATTAGTGTTAGTTTGTGTAATTCGTTCGATAAAAAATTTATGTCAGGGTTCACAATATCAAATTGTATTACACGCGTGCACACGTGCAGACACGCAGGCACGTACGCACGGATGCACTCACACACGCACACACATAACACACGCACATAAATATTTCGTATTTTTTATTTATTTAGATGAGTATGGGTAATAATGAATATATATATATATATATATATATATATATATATATATATATATATATATATATATATATATATATATATATATATATATATATATATATATATATAGAAACATATTAATTAAATATGTGACTTAGAAGAGTAACAATTTCAATTCCATGTAAAGTCGTGTCTTCTTGATGAGTTTATAATTGACTGACCAAAAATTTGCTTGCCAGTTCAAATATAATCTCTCATTAGTCTCTTCAGAATAGCGCAGCGTCTACTTGAGCAGTATCAGAAAATAGCTATTGAATAACTTCAAATGGGCAGGAACTGGTATACCGGTAGGTACTTCAGTTCATGATGCTTTCAACTGTTATTGTTTAGAGGACTGGAGGAGAGACGCGGTTAACAGTGTCGCATCATCGGGACTCGTTAATCAAGCAGTGCGCGTATCGCTGTCTTATCCCTGGTAATGATTATATTCCTGGCTGGATCTGGAATATTTACAAGTGTCGCCATTCCTATGTACGGTCAATTGATACGATTGCGAGATGTGGTTTAGGATTTTAAAGACGGGAGTATTTCAATATTCGGTTTTAATTTTAGTTTATATCTAACTACATATTAAATAAATTTCTTACTTTTATCTTGACATTTTACTTTAAAAACTAGACCGATTGCCGAGAATACTGTGCATTAATAGCGTTGTTCTAAATTTGTTTATTTGATCAAATGGATAAAATTACAAACCAATAAAATGTGACTCAATAAAACGTTAAACAAAATATTATTACGGTACCGATTTTTTCCAACTTTCATAAAAGCGTTCAATCAACTGCCATATGTTCTACTACGTTGTTCAGCAACTAGGAATTTTTTTTTTATATTGGCCCTACTAATATTTTTAGACAATAGGGTGGCTGAAAACACTCTTAGAAGACGTTTTTCAATTTCTGTAAAACGAAATTCATTTCTTTTCATTTACTTAATTTGGTCTTCAATAGAATTAATTGCTTTTATTCGTTACTCTGTTTGAAATGTGGTAAAATAAATCATTCCGATTTGTTTATTTATGTTTTTTGCTTGTTTTTTTTAAGGAAAAATGTATGGTTTTGTAAAAAATTATTTCCTTAAATTAGACATTTGAAATCGTCGATATTACAAAATTTCTGTGTGGAAAAATAACCGATAGTTAAGGAATGATTGACGTATGTATAACATGGTGAAGAGCACAACCAATAGAAGAATGTATCATTGGTTATTTCTTTGCCTTAGTTAGCGATATTGTGTCTAACATTAATATATTTGACAAATATAATCAATACAAAAAGGAATATAAATTCACCCAAATAAACTAATTTAATACCCGTTTTCTTGTTACTGAAATGTAACATTTTATATTTTTATTTTTATCACAGATTATGTCCTTTTTAATGCGATCCTTGTAATTGATGAGAGTGGGTATGTAGTCCATGACTACATATTTTTTTCTTTCGCCTCAGTAGCATCATGAATTGCGGTGGATATTTGTCCGAGATTCTAATCCATAAACAGACCAAACATCTTTGATGTGCCATCCAAAATTTATTAATAATTGAACAAGTTATGGGCCCTGTAGACTTAGTTCCCACATAGTTTAACGTAAAAAGTGTGTAAATGTGAAAACTGTCAAAACCTGCAACATTATTTTCGAACTATTGGTATCTTGTAAACAGACAACAGTAAGAGGACTACGAATAATCCTCTAGCATTCATTAAAAAATTAGCTGGTATGAAAATTATTCTATATAGAGATTTGTAGTTAAGATGTATCTTCAACATGGAGAACTGTGGGATTGTATTGTAAGTACCGATAGGGTTGATTTAAGCATGATTTAAATGATAGATCAAAAAAAAATATTTTTCATAGACTCAACTAATTATTTATTTATTCATTAACACAGTTACAGAAATATTGCAATTTTAATACATTTGCATTTCAAATAGGATAACAAACTTCATGCATTATTGGAGAAAAAAGTTTTGCAAGATGTCAGGATAATGGAAAAGCACTATTAACAATTTCAAGAGGGACCTCGTTGTCACAGTTGCACCAGGTAGGGTAGTATAAATACACAATGTAAATAAAAATTAGAATAATAAAAGAAAACGAGAAAGTTCAAAATTTTCTTCAGCACTTACAGTTTTATTATTTGAATAAATGATTGGTATGCAAACTCTGTCGCTTTCATATATGTGAAGAATAGTGTAGGTAGCCACGGCAGCTCAAAAACGTATAGTAAGTAGGACCTACATATAATAATATTTTAGTATTTTATAATGACATTTCAGAATTACGTAACAAAAATTTTGATAAAAAATATTTTTGCAAAAAATTTACAGTGAATCAATAGAATTACTGAAAATGATTGCGAATCTGTTTAATTATGAATAGAAACAGTATAACCGTCGTAACTGAAAATTTAGTCAGTAATATATACTGACTGAATATCTGAAACACACCCACGCACACATACACACACAAACACACACGCACGTACTCACGCGCTCGCACGCACACACGCATGCACCGACGGACTCACGCACGTACACGCACACGCAAGCACGCGAGCGCGCATCATGCACGCGCGCATGCATGCACGCACGCGAGCGCGCACCACGCACGCCCGCATGCATACACGCACGCGAGCGCTTACGCACACTCGCACACACGCGTGCACACACGCACGCACGCGCACATAATGCGAAGCCAATTAAATACAATTTGATAATTCGTATCAAGGACGAACCAAATGGTCCATGTCATAAACTGTTTTACGAGAGGTTAGGCGTTGGTACATAAAAGTTTTTTGTCACGAAAACCGTCTCGACTGCGACTCGGGAGCTTTCACTAGACATTGGCTGTATGTTTCCTACGACATGAAGTTCGGAGTCCAGACTTTTAGGAAACATACACATTCTTTCAAAACGTTTGCCCCTTGTAGGCCTTCATGACCTAATCATAACATTTTTTAAAGATATTTTTTTACATTTATCTAATAAGATTTTTTTACATTTATCTAACAACTGAAGTAATTTCCTGTGATCTCATTTACTAGTTCGAAACCAGCAGATTGTCATGTTTCGAAATTTAGGTAGGCTATACCACCTAGCGATCCGGCGTTCAATGAATGAGTTACTAATTGATATCAAATTTATTAATTTAGAAACATCAGATCCTCAATTAAACAGGCTCAACAGTCAGTACCACTTCGATATTAGGACTGAGTTGTTGGAAATTTAAGTTCGATGATAGAGTTTCTACTTGAGATTAAAAATACTGATTTGAAAACGACAAATCCTCAAGTCTCACGACTTAGACATGCAGCATATATAAGGTTTAAAATGTTATCATAAATTGTTATTGGCATTGGAAATGAATACGTTTGCAAAATTGCATGAAAATTTATTGAGTAGAAGTAATTTAAAAATTGATGGCAAGATTTGAAGCAAATACATCAATATAAATGAAGGTAAATAAGACAATTTTAACACGTTAATAAGAAAAGTTACATGCAAGAAATATAAGAATTTACAATGTATTAAAATGACGCCTATTTGACTTAAGGTCATTGACGTCAAGGAAAATACTTTTAAAAATCTTGAAAATTTAATTTTCGATTTTGAATTTATTTTATATATTTTTTAATGTTTTTTAACATCAATAATTCAGAAAAAAACAAATTAAATGAAAAAATTATTGTAAAAAAATTCTAAATACTCTATTTAATTAAAATTAAGTTTAAATCAACGATTCAAAGTAAGTTAGGTATATGTTTTAACTTGTATTAAAATGTTTCTTTCATTGCCTGTGAATTTTTTTATATGATGGAGAGTATAATGATGGAGCCACCATTTTTTAATTTACAATATATAAATTAGAGGTAGAATATTAAATAACGTAATCAATGGAGTTCTAGAAGAAAAGTACCATTTTCTTGCATATAGATACAAGAATTATAATTAAATAAATACATTTTCAAAAGTAGCACGGTTTTTAATAATTTAAATAAATCCGTTATTATGTAATCTCTTTTTTTTTATTAAAAGCTATAATTCGTTACAATCTTTTAAAATCAAATCAGATATAAAACAAACATATGACTAAACTCACATGAACAAACATATTACAACGCGCAACAACATCATCGTTTAACATCGTCAGTTTAAATAATCAATCGAAACTAAATCTCTCTCTATGATTTCTTATTCGCCAACGGCTACTGATATTCAACAAGAAGATTCACTCTGAACAGACGTGGTCGAAACCTATTTTTACTTGACAAAATCTCGAATAATTAATTTTGCTAATGTCCACAGGCGGAGTGTAACATTGGCTTCATTTATTGCTAACGGAAACTTGTATCGTAAACGCAGAGAAGTTTAGTAATGATACGGAAATAGAGTTATTCAAAATAACGTTAGATAATGCTGAGAGCATGTTAATAAATATAATTAACTTCTGTACGATAGTGGACACGATGTGAATTAAAATACTTGACGATTTATTTAAATTTTATCACTCAGTGTTAGATTAACTTTAGCGTTGATTTAAAAGTAAATAAACTATAGAAAATAATAAATATTAAAATTTGGAGAATTACACCAAAACACTAAATATTTGAAATAAAAACGAAATTTTGGATAATACTAATATTGGCAAAAAAAATTTTATTACTTTACAGTTTGGTCACTTTTGTGCCATGGAAAAATTATAGGTGTTCATTAATTTTAATATCGATGAAAAATGTAATTCATTCGGTTTCAAAAAATTAAGACTTTTCATATTTATAGTTCCTGCATTAGAAGAGTTGGAATTCATTTTTTCTGACTGAACCCTTTCCGAGTTGTTCATCTATTTTTCTATTAACTTTTCGGGAACTGGTAGTTATTTTGTCTAATTTAAAGAGTTTTCTATAATATTTTTCCCATGTCACGCAATGTTCGATGTTCTTTATGTCTTATTGTTTTACTTACTCAATTTTTTTCCTATTTTTTCCAATGAGTAGATTTTCAATATTTACATAATAATATCACTTTTTTTCTCAACTCCGTTCAAGTAATTTTACTACTTTTGTGGTGAGTTTCTCTTCACTAATGACGTTTTCAATTTAAAGTAAAATAACCATAATTTAATTCAACCTAATACAATTAAATATAACTTAACATAATTCAATTTAACACATCCTAATACAACCTAACCTAACCTAACCCTACATGATCTAATATAACCTAATTAAATGAAACTAAATATAATCTAACCTAACAATTATTTTATTCAGCAAACATTTTGTGATGTAAATAGCGTGAATCAAACCAAATTCAACCTGATTCATGATAACCAAATATTATCTATTCTAACCCAACCATGACCAACTCTACTTAACCCAATTAAATTTAACCCCATTGAACCTAATTTAACAACCCAATGATTTTACCTTAACCTAACCTTATATAGCCTAACCTAACAGAATCCAATCTTGCATAATCGAGCTCAGTATAATCTGATATTACCATCATAATCCAACTTGGCCCAAGCTAATCTAACTAAACTCAAACTAACTTAATACAACCTACATTTAGGTACCTTAATTAATCAAAATTAATGTAACTTAATCTAATAAAACTTAACCTAATTCAATCTAATCTAAACTAACTTAACTTATTAACTATTAAAAAAATCAATTTCCGTCCAGGTTTCAAAAGTCTTCGAGTGTAAATCGACTATTCTCTCATCACTCACGTACATACACATGCACGCACATACAGATGAGTGCTATGTTTCCAAAAATCTCTAGCAGTAACAGAATTTCCAAATTTATTTATACTTCGAAACGAGATTGTACCGTAAAAGTTCCAACTGAGTACTCGTATTATCATTATTTTACACTTTTCGGTACGATTCTTACTCGGTGGTTATTTGAAACTGATTTATTTTTTTCTGAAAATGTTTTATTTTTCGATTTTTCGTATCTATGATATCCTTAATTACGCAAAATGTTGCAAATTTACGATGAATTCACTATAAAAACTATCTCATTTATTGAAATCGGAACAAATGCTTGCAGCATTTAAAGAACCTAAACACCTATATTCATTTACTATATATATATATATATGTATGTACACACATACACACGAGTCATATTCCCTCTGTTGACTTAACCGTAGTCAGTGCTCTAAACCTTTGTATACCTTTACAAGCTATATATTTGTCCAATAATATTTTAGTCGCTATATTTCTTGTACATGCCTGCATATACTTGTTTCTGCGTATGCCTGTATGAACTAACATTTTGTCAATTCATGCATTTGTTAGTTGATTCATTTCTTTGCGTGTACCTGTATATACTTATCAATTTATTTTATTTTCTTGCTTAAATCAACAAAAGTGAGAAAATCCAGATTCGACGAGTTTCCTACAATTAGTGAAATTTTCCTGTCACCACAGTCTTGTTAAGAATAGATTTATACCTCTTGCAGTCATGTTAAAACTTTAGAGACTTTTGTGATTTGATCTATATCATCCAAATTCAATCACAGCACCTTTCATTCACAATACAATTTTAAAATACCAGATCCTCACTTTTCATTATTCAGCAGACAGTATCCCCGCAGCATGCGAAGTGAAGAGTGGGAAGCCGGAGTTTAATGACAGACTCATCGATACCCACAATACTAATTTAAAAAGAGCATATACTCAAGTTTCATGGTTTGAGTGACAGCGTCAAGTCTGACTAGCTGGAAACCGGTGTTTAGTGGTATAGTCGCTGCATGAGAGTCAAAATACTAATTTAAAAAAGTAGATATTCAAGTCTTACAGCGAAGGCAGGCGATGCCACTGCAACATCAGGGCTGAAAAGTTGCAATCCGGAATCCAATTTTGGAGTGTTTGCTTGATACTTGTACTTCTAATTTAAAAGAGCTGATCCTCAAGTCCCACGATTTAATCAGGCATCACCCCTACAGCATCAAGACTGAATAGTTGGAACCCGAAATCTTTTTGAAATAAAATATTGTTTTTTTCATATTTTTTTGATTTATATATGAATATAATTATAATTAATGATGATTATTTTTTTATTCATATATGAATGTTAATATTCATTTATTTATAAATTAGAAATAAAGAACACTTATATTTCACTACCTCAACAGGAACTGCTCTGTAACTTTTAATTTGTGAATGGAGTCAGTGCATTCGAAATGAAGTATTTTCTGTGAACGTATTTTTCAAAGAACTCGGACGTTTAAAAAGGCAAGTAAAAGGACAAAGTTCTTGAAGATATTAATAAATTGTACAAATTTAGTCTCTCTAGTATATCGGAGAATTTAGCAGAGGACGTGAGAAATACGCCTTGAATATTTCCCGCATATACGTCACACGTTTTCCTAAATAAATTGAGTTAGTAATAAATCATTTGATAGTGGATGACACGAGTATCCTCTATAAATAGTAATCAGAATTACGAAATACGTGGCCGATATTTATATGAACAAATATTTCTGGTATTCTCATAAAAGTGAAATATTTTTTTTATTAAGAGGGATTTATTCTTAAAACTGACTTATTTTTAGGCTGATAGATTAGAATTGTAATACAAGAGGTTGCTCATTTATTTCCCTCTTCTCCTTTGTGCTAATATTTAGAAATGACGAAAATATTTTCTTAGAAGGAATATGGGTATATTAGGATGTAATAAAAAAAATTTAAAAATTGGTTTATAAATACTTGCAAATCATGGTAAATTGTTATAAATTGAAGACAGTGTTTTTAATTTTTTGATATTTATTTCAAGTAAGTAATTAAAGCAGAGATTTATTTTGTATTTCACTAGATAATTTTATTTCAGTATCGAGCATTTTAAACTATTTATCCGTAATAGTCGTTTAAATTTTCCTTACAATTTTAATTCTTGTAAAGTAATGCCCCTTAAGTGTGGTCATATAAATAACCTCGCTTCACATCATCATCAAAACTACGTGTTACAAGCAAACATAAATTTTCTGTTTAAATCATCACATCATTATATCATGGCATTCGTAATGTTAAGTCGATTTTAATAGTTTTGTTTAATTCTGTGCATATATTACGTAATTCTAGAAATCAAGGGAAAATACAGACTAAAAAAATCTCTTAAACAACAAATTTTTAGCTGAATTTGGGGAAAAGTAAAATAAAATATCTTAAATATAGTAATTACATATTTATTAATATACATGCTGTTTGTTATTACTACTAATGTACTTATGCCGCCAGATTTATTTAAATGCATTCTAAAATATAAAAGACAAGTCAGTAATCCTTTTATACTTTGTCCCGATTTGCGTCATTTGAATGGAAATTTGTTATGCAAATTTTGACATTGGCTGTATTAATATTTTGTTTTTTAGAGTAAAAATTTATTTTACTACAATTTATGTCAAAGCTATAAAACAATATTTCCATGATTTTATTACTTGAACATTCTCTCAATTTATTTAGGAAATATTCAATTTCCAATTACAGAACGTCGACAAGACATTGAATTAGACGCTTCACTTCGGTAAATAGTTTTAATGACAAGGTCTATGTTTTCTATTTCTGACCTCTTTCTTTTACAAGTTCCGTATCTAATATCGGTGGTACTTTATTCCTACTAATGTCGATGGGAACATCTGCTCCCATTAACACAGAATCTTCCGTAAAAGTCACAGCTTACGATAATATCAACGATGGACTTGGCAGTATATTTTCGGATAAGTTTTTTTATAAGTATTTTCCTGTTATATTATGAATATTGTATTAACTAAGATAAATAATTGTATATTATTGCTTATCGTCAAAATATTTTCGTCAAACAAAAAAATAAAATTTTGGTATATATTTACCTTTGTGGTTTTACTGACCCAATTCGCTTAGATGACAAATAGCAAGAAATCAAAACACATAACGGAAGATATTCCGTGAAAAACACGTGGAAAGTTCAGAAATCATATTCAGAGAATTCCTACAAAAATATAAAGAAATCACGAAACTGTATTTTCTACAGCTATTCACTCTAGGTAGAATGTAGTAGTAAAAAAATATTCACTATACAAGTACAACTTCTCTACGATTTAATTTAGATTTTACGTACTATATTTTTATTCACAGATTTTTATTGGATTGGCTACTATGTAATGAGCAGTAATTTCCTGTTATAATTTTTTATAACTGAAAATTAACAGAAATAATTTTTCCGATTTAAAATGAATTAATTGTCGTTATAATAATCACCACCATTTTATACTATATATTTCCATCGCACTGACAGGGAGTAGAGGGTATTTGCGTAAAATTTAGGTGGCTTGGAATAAAAAAAAATGGCCTATAAACTGTGGTAGATGGTTTCCATCACCAATTTTTTATTCGTGTAAACCGTTACTGAGCGATCTAACCGAACAATAATCAAGCGGGTCTGTTTGGCTATATGAGGACTGACCTGCGACTACGCCTGGTCCGGGCTAAGTTCATGTAGTGCCCACGCACCATATTTGGGAAAACTCCAAGCGGTGTAAATGATTCTCTGTAGTTCCGTGGGAGCACCCGAGCTCAATTGCCTAGCCAGCGTGTCGTTAATCGGCTATTTTATTCAATTTTGTATCTTTTACAAATTGCTTACTTACAATTGTATTTGTTATTGATTTTTCTATTAACTTTGACCTGACGCTATCCAATTCCACCGGTAAATCAGAGCATGGTTGACCACCCAGGCTATAATTGCCGCTGAGAACTTCAGATATTGTTTTACGAGTTACGCGTTGTTATTATATTACACGTAGCTTCGGCAGCAGGCTGACCAGATTGGCACTCGAAGACAGTGTCTCACATGGGTCTTAATGTCGTCCATGTTTTATGCGTGTTAATAGTGCAGCATCATAGTTAATATAGAATCAGTGAGAGCGTGTCGCGCCCTTTATATATCTTCGATCATGGAAGCTTCTAGAATGTTCCAATATTTTCTAGATAATTTTCGAAAAAACGCTAATTACTTTTTAGCCAATCCAATACATATACTACAGAAAATAGTAGAAACTCTCCTAACAGGTCACCTAAAGATATTATTTTTGAAAAATAAAATTTACAATGATTTCAATTAACTCATAAAGAAGAAAACCAAATATATAAATATTTGGCAGTAATGAAAAAAATCAAAACAAGTGATATAACGAATCTTGAGTGGCTGTAGCACTTAATAAGCTATATTTACAATATTCAATACCTGAGTTAATACCACTGAAAGGTACATTATAGTACAAAATTTAGTTTTATTAAGTTACTTAGGTTTGAGTTGTTGGTGATATTGTTTAAATATTGTAAATAAAAGAAGTAAAAAATATCAATAAAAATCAAGTTAAATATTAGTTTTTTTATAAGTAATTTTTAGTTATGTGAAACGCTTTCAAAATTTACAAAAAATTGTATTCCTATTTGATTCGAACGAAAAACTAATAATTTTTTTAAAAATAATTTTGAACTTGTGAAAGGTAGTTTTAGTTTTACTCAATAAAATTGACTTTACTGAATACATTCCTTTTTCACGGTTCTGTACCTCGATGACGAAGAATCCTTTGGTGCAGAAAGTTGAAATTTGGTATGAAGTATTAATCTGCATATATTGCAGTAAAAAATTTACTTGGTAATTCGAGAAAAATTAGACAATCGACAAACTTTATATAACGTGGGACATCGTTTGAACATAGTTTCAAGGATATGCAGCAAAATGAACAAAAATGTACACTCCCCCACTTTATTTCCGAAAATAGTAAACCAAAAGTTTTAAAAAAAAGGAAAATTTAACTAAAAAATTACAGGAAAGCTATATCTAATCTAGGTGTTAAAGTTTTTGAAAAATATACGATATATTAAGCCTGTGATAGATATATTAGGCATTAAATGTTTAAACTTTTAAGGGTTCTATACGTTTTTAACATATTTTTTCATAATATAACCATTGAATTTCTTCACCTCCAACAAATTTGACACTTTAGAAGAAACGAAAAAGGACAATTTTATAGAAAGTCTGCAGTCTAAAGTTTTTTTATATAAACTCGAAACCCGCACTTATGAGTTTAGAGTTTAGTTTAGCGTTACTATTGTACTGATAACTCGGTTCTTTTTATTCGTTTTATGTTTTTCAATTTTGTGTTAATTGGATTATAAGTTTCTCGTTCTAGAAGTGTTTAAATAACATTTATACATGATCGCGTAAAGCGTGTTCCTAAATATTTCTGGTGTAATGCGGGTTGCTACATAATATCTAGTAAAACAAACAGATTTAGCTGAAGGAGCAGATTTACATTTCCCGCCAGTTTTGTATTTTAACTTTTGTTGTGGTTCGAGATAAAGGAATATCTTTAATGTACTGAATTATCCCATCTTTATTTTCAAAATCTTCAATAAGTAAGTATCGTAGCATCGCTTCGTGCCATGCTACCAGGCTTCAAAACTCCCTCCCTGAAAGGTTCCCTAAAGGCATGGATTGTTTTTTTGTCTTTTTAATTGCACATGCAATAAATTCCAATTGTGCTGGTTCACTTTCTCAATAAAGAGATTTGTGATTTGATCCATAATGACGTTTTACAGATCATATACCATCCATCTTTGTTCCAAGACATAAAACAAACATCGCTTTATTACCAATTTATTATTAATTATTGCCTTTATTAATCATGCCACATTTCTCAGTCCACCAAGTTTGAAATTCTCTATTTCACAGATCTAACAAAACCAAACCAAACTAGCCACTCTCGAATATTACTCAGAACTTGTAAATATAACAAATTTAAATATGTAAATATGTTCACGAAATTAGTTTAAAAACGGTAAAAATTATGCGTAATTGGAAACTGGAATCGCCGACATAAACAAAAACAAACAAGTGGATAAACAGCCCTTTTTTAAGCTTAGCCCTCTTCTCGCTACTGCCCGCGCTTGCTTACTCCCGTCTGTTTAGTCAGGAATTTGCGCAAAATCAAACTCTTTCGGGCAATCTATTGCCTTTCCGGCACTATTAATATCGTTCACAATGGACCATTGTGAACGATATTAATAGTGCCGGAAAGGCAACAGATTGCCCGAAAGAATAAATTATTGCCTTTCCGGCACTATTAATATCGTTCACAGGATAGTTGTGCTGTCCAATATTACATTATTTTATTAATTAAGAGGAATTATATGGCATACTTTTAATTTCTATGATCACATTCTAACCAAATTTTTACAGAAATATACCCTTCCAAATAAAAAAGAATTATCTGAGTTGATTGGACTTATATCACATAAACTCGGTCACAGCTCCCGTGCTCTCCAATTTTGGGGAATTCTATGGTATATTTTCAATTTTTATAGCCGTATTCTTAGCAAATTAAAATTTTTTTTCCTTTCATATAATGGAATAATCATTCAAATTGGTTGAGAAATATTATACATATGAGGTACCATAAATAAAAAATAATGCAGTCGAATTGAGAACTTCCTCCTTTTTTCGGTCGGTTAAAAAGGTTTCTTTTGAATTTATGTAGATTGAGGATTACATTAGGAATTTTTTTGTAAACAAATAAATTTCTTTATTTAAAATAATTTTTAAGTGAATTTTTATTATTTATTTTATAAATACTATCAAGTCGAAAGCTGAAAATACTGTTAGCCGAAAATAATATAAGTAATTTTATTGTTATTTATATTATACAATTTTACGCTCTTGTATAAATACTATTTTATGCTATGTACAAGAGAAAGAGAATATACAAGAGAATATTCTCATGGTAGGAAAAGGACAGGAAACAATGTTTGATGTCAATTATATCAAGTAAATTTATTGCATTTATACTAATTATATTTTTGTTATACTGAAATTACGTGATTCTAAAAGAATTAAAGCCTTACAGGGGACTTAGTTTTATGAATATAGGTAACGTGTAATGGAATTATATTCCGTATTAAAAATTCTGAGACTGTATGTTGTAGTCTTATTTTGATATCGCTAGAAGATCTTAAGATTATGCAAGATTACACTACGTATTAATTAAGATTACACTATGCACTAATTTTATAAAATAAAATTAAAAAGGTGCAAGTAAAATCAAGAAGTTCATTTGTACCGAGTGCGACTGGTTTACAGAAGTTACAAGTGAGTTATTGACGTGAAAACTTCTTTTAGTTCACCATGTCCAAAATTTTTTGAAGGACAATCATTTGCAATTTCACGGCGTGTCGCGCTACAGATATATTCAGTGGTTGACCAAGTATGATTGAACGGTTCGATTTGGAATATACTCGGTGCTAAACTGAGCAAAATCAAACGAGAAGAGCTGAGTTAGTAAGTATATATATAACTTTGCCTATTGAGTCATTGAAGCAGGGAAAAACAATGGATTACGTATGAAACGCGATGGAATTCTGAATTCGAATCTTGACGCTCGTTTTTTAACCGACTTCAAAATAGGGAAAGGTTTTTAATTTAACTCTATTTTTTGTCTGTCACCTCATATTCTCGGCATTTCTCAACCAATTTAGATGATCCTTTTATATTTGATATGGTATACTTCCAGTATGGATCCATATAAATTTTATTACAATCTGACCATGAAAGCGGAAGATATACCAGGTAATTTTTTAAAATTGAACAGCACGGTACCCTAGTTTAGTTTTAAAAAAATTAAGTCTAATAATAATCTAAATTAGACTCGACTAACTACATAAACCTGTTCGACTAACTGCATAAATCGGGGTGAACTTATAAAGTCGGCAATTGGTAGCTGGAACTCTAAAGTTACGAGGCATACATCTATCACGTTTGGACTCGTTTAACTCATCTTGACGTAGCAAGAAAGTAATATGGTAAATAGCCGCATAAGTATAAACGGGTATCTAAAATATAATTTAAATCTATGGACCATACATGATGCTTCTGGTGAGACCCGAAATCTCCTCTCATTAAATTAATACGAGTCTCGAGCAGAGACGCTATCATCGAACTTCAGGATAGGAACTCCTCAGTCTTGATAATATAGAAAGAAGTATTATAGAAGCATAAATCGTGAGAATTTAATATTTAATGTTTTTAAAATTGTATTTTAGATCTCAACTAGAGATGTCGTCATTGAAATACAGTTTAAATTCGTTAGTTCCGATGCTGCAAGAGTATTGTCTGGATGCTGCAAGAGCACCGTCACTTCTCAAGCAAATACTCTGCCAGTAAACTTCTGGTTCTAACTCCTCAATCTGGATGTTATACCCCTATATATTGCCTGCTTAAATTGTGAGACTTGGGGATGTTTTTGTATTAAGTTAGTATTTTGTGTCTCAAGTAGAGACGGCTGTCAACTTGGAACCCGGATTGTAGTCTATTATTTTTAAATTAATATTTTAAGTCTCAAACAGAGACTATCATTGGAGTTCGGGTTCCAACTCATCAAATCTGTTTCTTCAGGGGTACTGCGTTCTCACCTATAATATGCTGTTTTGAAATTAATATTTTGCGTCTCAAGTAGATACTTCATCACATAATTTTGGGTTCCAATTTCTTAGTCTTAATGGTGTAAAAATACTGCTTGCTTAAATTGAGGGACTTAAGGATCAGCCGTTTTGAAATAGTATTGCAGGTCTTGGGCATATATAACTTTGAATTACAATTCCTCAGTTCGGTTACTGCAGTACTATTGTCTGTTTATATCGTGCGGTTTGAGGATCTGCTGTTTTCAAATTAGTATTATATCTTTAGTATTATATTATTATTATATTATATATTTCTCTATTGACATTTTGAGTCCAATATATATTCTTTAAAAATAAATTCAAGGTATTCCAATTCCTCAGATTTGACGCTCTGGGGGTACTGTCTGTTTAAACCGTGAAACTTGAGGATCTGCAGTTTTCAAATTATGGGCCACAGACAGTCTCTCTTATTAAATTCAAAGTTTCAACTCCTCAGTTATCATATCAGGAAATTGTCCGTTTTAATCAAGAAACTTTTATAACTGCTACTTTCAATACGGATTTCAATTTTTCAGCGTGATACTTCAATAGTACGGTCTGTTTTAGTATGATATCTGATGTCATAGATACAATTCAAATAAATTTTAGATGATTCTTTTTCATTCATGTATTCCCAGCGAAATATTACAAATCGTTTGCCTGCAGTGGCAGAAACTTGGCTTGAAACCTACAACCCTGACTTAAAAAGTAGGTCCTTGATTTTTAACCTTTAAGTAGGCTTGAAATTTGAGATTCAAAATACTATTTTAGAAAGAGAAGGTCCTCAAGTTAAAATTTAAGCAGGTAGTGCGCCAGAGCTGAGAAATTTCAAGCAATAATTAAATGACAGAATCTCTGCTTGATATTCACAATAATGATTTTTCACAACTAAATGAAACTACGTGATGTACATAACACTCGACATGGCAAAAAGAAATAATAGTCCAAAGAATCTTGCGTGACAATACAATATTCTAAAATGATCTGAAAAGAACACAGGAAAACTATATTTAGAAAAGATATATCAGTCCAGAAAACGTGCGATAAGCGAGAAATTTGTAAGTCCAAAAATTAATTACTTTGAGCTTGCTGTTGAAAAAAAACATGGATAGAAAAACGGCACAATTAGTTTTCTTTCGTAACCAATATTTAACAATATTTTACATCTTTGTATATCGTGTTTAATAGATTGGTCATTATATTTTTAAACTGTAATTTGTGAATTTACGTTAGTTTGTACATACATATATATATATGTATATACATGTATATATATATATATATATATATATATATATATGTATATGTATATATATATATATATATACATATTTATATATATATATATATATATATATATATATATATATATATATATATAAGCCTTAATTTAAAATTAAACAATTGCGTTGCTTTGAAAACAAAGTTTATTTATTTTAGTACTTACATAGACACGATAATAATTACACAGTTTAACTTACGATCTATGGATCTGGGGAAGATTTTTTAAATAGGCGAAAATGAGTGTTTGGTTTTGCAAAATACTCAATAATTACCAAAGTTAGACATTATATTTAATAATAATTACCAAAGTTAGACATATATTTACCAGGGCATAGAATGGCCTTTGTACTATGTTATTGTACAATATTTTTTCTAAATCGATATTTTGCTTTTACTGAGCTTTTGCTTTTGCTTTTACATATTACTAAGTATTATGTTACAGAGATTCATTATAATTTCATTGTATACGTAAAGATATATAATATTTTTAAATATTAAAGGTTTAAGTCTTTTAGATGTACCTGTAACTGCAATCTTGTATTTTATCGAATATTGTGATGATTCCCTTTTAGTATTTTACCAAAATTTTAAAAACAAAGTACTTCTTATTCTGTGTCTGTTTGTTTATATTTTACAGCTATTTATCGTGGCAATTTAGAAAGTTGATATAAAATTTGACATAGTTATAGCTTCTAGTACACGCAGATTTGTAGAGAGAAGGGGCAAATGAAGGGTCAAAAATTGTTTTTATTGTGCTCATAATGGGGGATATAAAATGAATGTCGGTAAAATAGGAGTTTAAAAATATTAATATTTTTTAATCCAAAGCAAATTTTTTTTTTAAGTTTTAGAAATTATTATTCAACCACTAGAAAATTATTCTATCTCTAATTATGTAATTTTATATTAGTTTGTCGTTATTGACATTGAGTTGCAAATTTGTGTGTTGTAATTTTATTTTATCATTAAAAGAAAATAAGCGTCATAATTGTTTATAGATGAAATTCAAAATAATGTTGCAGGAGGTAATTTTGAAAGAGAAGGATTTAATTGACCTTCTGATTCCACACGTAAAGTTCAAATGTTGATCAATAGGTTTGATGTACATGTGTTATGTAATTATAAAATATTATAGATTTGACACTTTATATTGGGTAAAATTGAAAAATTACTGAAATAATCTTTTAATAAATGATTACATTTACATTTTTTATCAAAATGTGTTTGTTATATTGCAGTTATTTTATTATAATTTGTACATTTTTTTAGGAATGTTCTTAGTCAATGCTTGCCATACTAATTTACAAAAATATTATATATGAAAAATAGTTACACAAGATATGTGCAACATCTTTTTCATTTTGTAATTTCCCAAACTCGGTCAAAAAATCAACCTAAACCATATCTAAGTTTGAATCGTATCCTGTGTCAAGAGATTTACAATGACATTATAACAGAGAAATCATGCCCGAATTTACTTTAATAGTCGATATAATTTAAAACGCGTCTCAATAGATCCCATTGTGCTGTGCGTGTTCGTGTAACACACAATGCTAAGTCACACAGTACCGCCGGAGCCGGCGCGCGCGCGCATATTTAGTGAAAAACGAAATATTTCATCGCATACATCCGACCCTTAAACAGTACTGCTTGAAAACAAAGAAACGACACTTAAAGTTTCAATTCCTTTATCTACAATTCTTTTAATACGATCAAACAATCCGAATAAACATCGTGAGTTCTGCCAACTAAAAATAATCTGCTTTGCTGACCGTGTTGACCGTCATTACTCACAGCGACAGCCATCTATGAAGTGCATAAGTACGTGGTCACGGTTTACCAACAGGAAAGCGTTATAATAATTAAACAAATATAGTTTCTTTACATATATATATATATATATATATATATATATATATATATATATCAAAAAATGTAATGAGATTCAAAAAGGAAAATATTTATTTATGGCAAGACTTCAGCACGTCTTATCATTTGTAGTAATTCATCTAATAGATATGTAGACATTAATTTGTTACCGCTATTCTAAAATTCTAATCTTAGCTAGTTATTAATTTTATACAACTTTATGTAAGGATATCTATGTCCAACTAAAAGCTATAATGATTACTGGACCTAGTTCATATAGAAACAATTTCGAATTTTAAACGTCGACGATAAATGCTTAGAACTTTCTGTATTTCCTCGCATTATCTATTCGATTTAAATTATCTTCTTAATTATTTATGGAATATTTATGCTTAATCTAAATAGTCTAGTCATGTTTATCGATCCTATTATGTTTAAATTAAGTTTGCACGGTGAATATTGGTCAGGAAAGAAAAGTAATTGTGCCGTTTTTTATATCCATGTTTCATTCAAAATCATCAGCTCAGTCATCCGTTAGCATGCTCAAAGTAATTAATTTTTAGACTAAGAACTTCCGTGCTTTTCGCACGTTTTTGGACTGATGTATTTTTTGTAAATATGGTTTTCCATTTTTTCTGTGTTCTTTTCCGGTCATTTTAGAATATTTTATTTTCATACAAGTTAATATTTATTCCGGTCATTTTAGAATTGTTTTTTCATACAAGTTAATATTTATTACATAAAATCAGAAAATGGAGTTTATTTTACCCATTAATTGTATAAATTATATGATACAAATAAAATTAGAATTTTTTTATTCATTTACTATAATGGAAAGTAACGAAATGAGAAAAGCGATTAAGATATGAAATAAGAAAATCTAACGTAAAGGACGCAGATGGAATGCAAATTTATAAAGTTGGCTTATTCATATTTTGTAAAGTGACGTGTAAGGTTTATTGAAACGAGTTACTATTTATTACTTCATAACAAGTAGATATACTTCTATAGAGTACTTACATATATTTCTTCATATTGTACCTATTTTTAACATTATATATAATTAGTGTTGTAAATAAACGGATACCTAAAATTGCATTAACAAAATCGATTACGAAAATGAGCATATTCTGCTAAAACTCTGCATTCAAGATAATATGTAACCTTGCAGCAAAAATGAGCCATCAATCAATATTATTTTCCGTTATTTCAAGAGTAAAAGCCTCTGCTCCTGAATAAATGCAACATCAAGGGAACTTGACTTTGCTACCTTCGGATTTATGATGTTTCGGACGAGTATCTTGTTTTTTTTTTACTCCAGTTTCGTTTTTGTATATAAGTAACAAGCACTAATGCACATCGTGTTTACTTTAATGGTATTGAAAAACTCAAACGTTATCGCATATAGATCTCAAACATAAATTAAATTGAATAGTTTTTGCTTTTTCTAACCATAAAAAAAATTAAAAATATTGTATAAATAAACTGTGAAAATTAATTTACCTTAAATATAGTAGTCGTTTCTTTCTCATGTATTCATTGTACTATTTTGTTGTTAAACGGAAAACTTTCAGCCAAGAAGAAACGACACTTACAACTTTAGTACCTGATCCGTCTTTACAACTTTCAATAAATAATTGGATATGTCAAGATGTGCCTGAAATTAACGATTGATGCAGTACAGTACTCACTGGGCAGACGAAAGTATTGAATCAAAAAATAAATCTCTAATAGGCTAATCTTTGATTTTCCAAACTTGATTAGTTAATACTAGTTTAATATGCGTCTACTGAATCGTCGGAGACATAACACGGCAAATCATATTAACCTTGATTTACGCAATCGCGATTTAATCTGGTTTTAAGTTCTGTCTATGTACTAAATTAAAACTATGTACTAAATTAAACTGTACTAAATTAAAATCGCCATTTATATATACTAAATTAAAATTTTTTAAATCTACATTTTAGTGGTCATTATTAACCACTTCTCTATTAAAATGCCTTAAGCTTTCGTTTTTTTAGTTTTCTATGCTCATATTTGTAAGTAAATATAACTGATATATTCTAAACTGAAATAAAATTGCAACTTACTCTGTCGCTAATTCTCATAAATAAATGATTTTATTTTCAAATTAATGTTAACTTAAAGAAAATGCTTAGAAATTTAGTTAGACATAAAAAAATACTCCAACCGTTTACACTCAAATATTATACTCAATAACAAATACGACTCAGACTAGCATACAGAAAAACAGATATTTCCTTTGAAAATATCTAAGAATTTCACACGTTTTACCTTTTTAGCGTATATATCAAAGTATATAGTCAGAAAAATACGATTTCAGAATTCGGATAATATAGAAACAAGGAAAATCATACCATGATAACTAGATGTTTCATTACTTTTGTTATATAATTTGTGACTGAAGGAAAATTTGGTTAGATCACATTGAAGTACATATTTCCGCTAAAACTAAAGTTAAAAGCATTATTTTTTGTTTAGTAAAACTTTTTAGATTAGTTTTTAATCGAATGATAAAAACTCAAATGTATTTAGAAGCAATATCTCTTTGCAGTGTTTTTAAATAGAGCCAGAGAAATTTTGATTGATTTCAGTAAGAAACTGAAACCAGTTGACCTGACGCAGTTCCCCTCTAACTAGGTGGAGAGGACTAAATCGGGAAGTATTCTAATTTATCAAATCTCCCTAAGTTAATATTTAGAGCGATGCAAGGAGATGGGGCAATATTGACTCAATTGTTTGCGATTGAAAACTAAATATCCACTAATTAAGTAATGTATATTCAATTTCAATCGCAACTTAGTTATGAAATATTCATGTAAGTTTTGGTTTTATGACCATTCTACGAAAATAAGATTGATGATATCAGAATAATTTTAACTGATATTAATATTATATCAAAATTAATTTGAAGAGAAAGTTTTAAGAGTTGAAAGAACTTAAGTTGAGAGTAAATACCACTATTGAAAAGGAAAACTGATGGAAGTTGGAGATAATTGAACGGAAGGTTTAAAAAAGAAACATGTCAAGCGTTTACGTACAAAACATCAAATTTATGTTATGTGTTTTAAAGTTTTCGCCTTTCTGGGAAGTTTTCTGGGAAGACAAGTATTTTGGAAAAAAAAATTTATTGATGCTTAAAATATTTGGAGTCTGAAAAATCACTATGTGTTGTAGAAAAAAATATTTTTTCATTAAATTTAAAAGTTGGATTTTACAAGAGATAATGATCGATTTTCGTTTTTCCGTCAATTTTTTTTATTACGAATAAAAATTTTCATGTTCTTAATAAGAAGTATATATCTTAATAGATAGTTTAACAATTTATTATCCAAGTAATTTCAACTTTTTCATTCAACTTAAAGAACCTTGAATTAAAGGAAATCTTGTCTTTTATCTCAGTTGTTTGAAAAAGTTATTTCTTTTTATAAGCTCTAAAATTTTACGGTTTTTCATGCATCGTACTAAATTACAGGTCGTATTCATCAATGTTATTGTAATTTATTATTAGCTGATATGCAAGGCAACGATAAGGATGAAAATAAATTCTGTAGTGAATCATTTTTATAATTTCATCTTAATATTGGAACGTAGTTCAATAACCTCAAATAATTTCAATAACCTTAAATATTTTGTCAACATAACTTATACCCTTTTTGGGACGCCTTTTAATTTTATTATAATTGTATAATTTTTTTACACGGCTGTCTAAAAAGGATAGAGTATTTATAAAATATCATCATCATGTAAATAACTACATGAATTTGTATATTCTCTAATAGAGACGATAAGATTCATTCAATTATAATGTACATTGTACGATAAGTCATTTAGAATGACACATCTCTAATGTAACTCGTTTTTTTTTTTCAAGGAAATTTTTTCATTCAGTTTTTAATTATTTCTTTTTTTGACTATGATATATTAAAAAAAAGATGACATTTTTGACGTCAGCGATTCTAAATTATTTTTGTTAATTGTGTTTTATTCAATCACAATTTAGCTGATTTTTAAAACCCAAAGAACATTCCAGTCATGGTAAGTCTTATATTTGTCATGTATATAATAATATGGGTAAAAAGTGGGAGGAATTTGTATTTATACTACTAAGTTTGACAAATTTTTCTAATATTTTTCGAATGTAAGGAAACGTTAAAGAAATATTATGTGTTCATAAATGTTCTTGTGCAATTCGAAAAAGACAAAAAATAGGTCTTGATATTTGATAGTACAAAGAGCAGCTCATGTTTTTGGATTCCGGCGAGGTTAGATTTTATTGTAAATGAATAAAATATAAAAAAAATTAATATTTTTTTTCTCACAAAAATTCATATAAGTTAGTGTTACGTTTTGCAAGTTGTTCGATGAAAAATTCATGTTAGGGATCACCATGTAAATTTCTTTGTACTAGTTATATTAAGACACAGAAACATATATGTACGCACTCATGCACGCATGCATGTACGCACGCAGGCATGCATGTGCGTACATAAGCACACAGGCTCGCCAGTCGCACATACGCTTGCACGCACGCACATACATAAATATATTATATGTCTCCCATGTTTTAATTTTTCCTATGTAACACACCCTAATTATGTTATTTATTTAGATGAGCAAGTGTAATCGTGACAAAAGTACTTAGAAAGTATCATTGATTTGCATTAAATACATATGGTAAAATGTAGCAATACTCATCTCAAACGAAATGGTGTCTTTTCAGATGAGTTTGTAATGGAATGACCAAAAATTCATTTGTTAGTTCAAATATAATCTCTTATTAGTCTTTTGAGATTAGCGCAGCGTCGGCTTGAGTGGCATAAACAAGTAGTTATTGGATCCCAATGAGGAGATCAACTTCGAATACGTGGAGCCTGGCAAAATGGTAGGTACTTTAATTCATGATGTCTTCATCAGTTATTGTTTAGAGCTGTAGGAAGGACGCCGGCTAATGCAGGCTTGATTGATTGCGACTGAGGATGGTGTCGCACTCTCGGGACGTTCATTAATCAAACAGTTGCGCGCGTCGCCGTCTTGCTCATGGTAGTTGATAGACCAAATCTGCGAGCGTATCTGTATTATTATTCCCGTGTACGATCTACTGAGAAAATTGCGGGACATACTTGGGAAATTTAAAGAGGGGAATAGTTTGAAATTAAGTTTTATTTTTAGTTTATATCAATCTTGTGAAAATTTAAATAGATTCTTTTATTTGACCTTAGCGTGAAGACATTACAGACATTAAAATAGTTTTTAGGTGATTTTATTAAAACCAAGTAATAATCCAGCTTTCTGGGAATACTATGAAGTAAAAGGCTTGTATTGAAAATGGTCAAAAAGTCTTTTCAAGAATAAAAGGTTAAATAAAATATTTTTATGTTATCGATTTTTTATAATTTTTAGTAAAAGCTTACGAGGACTGCTGAAAGAGTTTTTCTGTTTTTCAATAATTATACACATTTTTTTTTAATTCGTTATATACATATTTTTCCACGTAAGGATGGTTGAAACATTTTCAAATGACATTTTGTAATTTCTCTGATACGCAAAATGTCCTTTTTTTAACTAATTATTTTAGTCTTCGATTCAATTTATTATTTTAATTCAGTATCGTACTTGCAATGTATCTGTAATAAATTATTTTGGCTTGTTTATAAAGATATTGAATACGGTATATGGTTTTTGTAAAAGGTTAATCCGTTAAAATACGTAGTTGACATCTTATAGGTTACTTATCTTATGAAATAAAATTGTGCGTTTCAGCTCCGATGCGCTACTGGAGTTTACTCATTAATTACGATTATCATAAAATTTATAAAATAGGTAAAACTGTATATAGATATAAATATCAATATCATCTATCAATATATCTCTTAACATTAAGGCATTGTTCATAAGAAACCCATTCATTTGATTGTTTTTTCGTTGACTTACGTTACAAAATTGGTCTGCATGAAATTTTTTTTATAATCTATGTCCATCCTGAAGGCTTTTTTCTAAACATCGGTAAAAGAAATTTTCAATTCGGATGAGTAGTTTTGAAGATTACCTCTTACATCCAAACTTACGAAATTTAACTTTTTTATAATATATGATTTTTTAACGGGGTAGTATATAACCTATGTCGATCCTAAAGATCCTTCCTAAATATTAGTGCAAGAATTTTATGTGTAGTTTCGGAGATTACCTCCGACATCCAAACTGTTACACTTTTTAACACTCTTCTTCTAATTTAAAAAAAAACTTCTCATTTTACTCCTCATAAAACTGCATACTGGGTGCTATGTAAGAAAATCGATTCTTAAGGAGTAAAGTTCAAAAAACAAACTCGTTGATCTTATGACATTACTGTACGGAAAGATAACCAATCACTGGCAAATAACACAATAATGTGTGCGTAATGACGAAGCGGATGCTTAAGATAAACGTAAATTCAATATGAGCGACGCTCATCCCAATAGTTTAGAGCCAATACTCCCGTAGGATTATAGAAAAGTTACTATCTACTAGAAAAAGACTATCCATACAGAGAAGCAGTGGAATTACAAACTAGACAGTAACTGTAAATGGACCTACATTATATTCTCCGTGAGTCAAGTGAGTAGATATTTACACTGTTAAACACGCTTAGTTAATTGACCTTACTTGGACATTGAGAAGTGACCAGTATACTCATAATAATGGTACTTGTTACGAATAAGTTTACGAATTTTTAAGCCGTAAAAATACACTCACAAGCACAAATAATCGCCCACCCTTCTGCAATGGCCTCATTATTAATTATTTTTGCTAAAATTCTTTCACTAAGAATATTTTATGACGAGTGGATAGCTCTTATCACAAATAAAAAGTCCATATTTGTCATTTAGCTAAGGATATTGATCATTTTATTGGTTTTGTTTGTTTTTTTTTTCAATAAAATAAAATAAGTTTCGATAAATGTTTTCAATATTTCCCAGAACATTTAATTTAAAACTAGATACAATATGAGTCCTTGTTGACCAGGGGTTCAGTTAACATTATGTTGTTCGCCTACTCGGTAAAAAGTAAATCATGCAGTCATGTTTCTTTTTGGAGAGACGCACGCGTCTTTCATAAATTTAATAAAAATGAAAATGCAAAGATATATGTTTGTTTGCGATTTTAGACATTACTAAATTAATTTTGGTAACACCTTCATCAATAATATTTTTTCTGTTTTAGCCTAGTACAAGAAACATATCCAAGAGTTTTCATAAAATATTCTGCTTTTTTTACATTCTTTGCTAATTTTCACCTGAAGATGTTGTAATACAATGAAACCTAGGTTTTGATAAAGAATTTAAATAAATTAGAAATAATACTACATCACGTAGTTCCATAAATGTTGTATTCTGCTTTTAAAAGAATTATCATAATATATTTAATTCTCTATGTATATTTACGCTATTTTTACATCCTTAGACTTTTACAACTTACGTTTGGTTTTATTTGCTAAATTATCTCCTTTCCTTATTATTTCAAACGTATATACGTCATTTCTACTTACAACATAGTTTGATTTATGCTAATTTTTTAGATTTTTATTTAATTTCTGTAAACATTTTCTTAAAGAAAATTGTAATGACATCAACAAAATATAATTTAGTAAATTATCGAAAAATTGTATTAATTTACAAGATTCATTTTACGTATAAAGAGACAAACGAAATAATTAATTATCTATTCATTTAAAACTTTAGCTTAAATGTATATATATTTCAAATACTTTTAAATCAAAAAATATTTTCGAGTCAAAATGTCAGATATCTAATCAGATGTCTAGGTAACTAACACAAAACCGAAAACAAGCTAGAAGTGGTACATCCGGAGAACTGTATGAAACACATGTCACCAGATAAAACAAATGAATTTTAAACGCGCCAATTTTATATTATATATTCTGGGGTGATTATTTGAAAGAGGTGCGGGCGTCACTCTACCTGCGCTACTCAAAGTCATTTTGATCGGATAACCCCTTAACAAAAGTGCGTTCCGCTAGTCATTTATTTACTTTCACTGGAGTTGCAATATTCAATATTAACATATTTTACAATGTAATAATAAGATTAAAATTGAAAAAGGATATTCATAGAGTATTCAAAAAAATTAAAACCTATTAGATATAAATAGACATTTCATATAAAGGAAGAAAACCAATAACACTACATTATTAATCTCAACTTTGTGCACAACGATATACACATACAGAAAGTATCGATCATAAATATTTTTACTTGTGTACAGACTGAGCCGATAGTTACCAAACTAGTTGGCTCAGTCAACTATTGCACGTATTTGTTAGTCGGCTTAGGTAATGTCTAACTTTGTATTCTGTCTGTATTCTCATTTTTTTTTACTATGGTACCAATGTCTCAATTTGTTAAATCGTTCTGTTTAAATATCTAATGCTGTTAACTCACCTGATATTTTTCGGATTTGCATCTATCAGAAAGCTTATAACTGGTTAACATTGCATAAATCACGCACTCCCCTGTACGATCCTCATTGTCTATGATAAAGAATGTATAATCCGTGACTCAAACACTGTACTTATTTTTCAACCCAGACATTAACGTTGCGGTGGCCATTAGTCTGCAATCCCAACCTATAACAGATGAAAAATCTTCCACTTGTCTTCTATGTTTTTGAAATAATTTAACATTTATTAATCTTATATGTCAATAAATATAAACCACACATTTGATTCACAGATAAAGCAAGTATCTCATGTAAATAGATCGTTATTAAACACGAGATCTGAGCTAAAGTGAAGTGTACCTTGAAGTGGGTGATTTCAAAGGTGTGAGTAATTACAATAGATTTGCGAAGCTTGAGGTATTTTTTACACTCTGTATTTTCATTTTTGTATTTAAAATTACAATATGGTAATGGAATATAATCACATTCGTTTATTGAAACCATTTTTAGATAAGATTATTAAATAAAAAAGCTGCAATTGTTCTTTCACATACCTCTTATATAATTATGGAATCTCTTTTGATTACAGATAATGCAGGTTTTAAAAAAATATTTTTGAGTTTCTTATCAAATTTGTAATGGCTGCATCGGCTTTTCATAATTTTGTTTTTAGCTTATCAAAATTTGCATTACCTCTTTCACTTATGCGACTAGCTGCACAGGGCAAGATAAGGAGATATTTATAAATATATATAAATTTGGATAAATATGGCTTTATATATTTCTAACAAGGTACAGAACCTCACGTGGCGGGTAGTGATATATTTTTATGGTAACCTTTTACAGGAACTAGTGGTGGATGACCACTAGTTAAAATTTGTAATTAAAAACCAGTAGTTAAAATTTGTCCATAGTTCTTTAAATTTTTAAGTTTGAATATTATTGAGTTGAAATACAATCCACAGATTATGGAAAAAGTATTATTTGAAATTACCCAAAATCAACAGTTTGAAAATCATTCAGTCAATCTCACATTTTAAAATTATTTAACGACAATTTTTATCTATGCGACTATTTGACCACATATTATTACGTGTTTGACATTGAGAGTACGACCGTAAACATTAAACCGTTAATGTATTTTTAATATATAACATATACATTTTAGCTCTGTATACTCCAATATTAAATCTCACATTTCGCCGTACGCGCAATGTGTTTAAAAAGGGATATACAATTTTCTCTTCGCGTATTAATAAGTGAATGTTATTTCCATGTACTTTTGTGTAATTTTTATGGAATTTCCCAGAAGTTTATTGATAAGTATATAAAATAGGTGCTGATAAGTAAATAAAACAGGCGCATATGTTTGTTTATTTAGACATTGTGCATCATGCGTAGTTTCTCTGAACTGGAGAAAAGTGAAAATATAAGCAGATATTTTACTTTTAATATTCACTTTTCCAAAAAACATACACTTATTGATAAAAGTGTCAATTCAGAGCGAGAAATATTTATGAGATCATACAATAAGTTTGTGTTAACAATCCCATCAAGCAAAAGCGTGAAGAATAGGCGAGGCCCAAATTGGCAATCGATTAACTTTGGTTCTGCGCTAAGACTGAAGTGTTCGCAGCGCGATACTACAAAGTTTATGTTTCTATCTACTGTTTACATTTTACACAAAACCACCTTTGTCAGGACAGCTTTTTTACCTTACAATTATGCGGATGACGCTTAATGTTGGTAAGTAAATAATGACCACAGACCGCTTGTATCTAGGTATTATATATAATTATATCATAGTATCCATCATATTCATAGTATCCATCATATCACAGTATTCCATCATCCTAATATAGTTCCATTTCTAATTGAAGTTGCGGCATCGTATCAGTGATAATATTATTTTTTTGATAATATTATTTTTTTGATAATGATCGCTCTCTAGGTGTTTACTATAGTTCATGATCAATGTTTCTTTGTTACTAATGACGGAAAATGCTATTTCCAAAGTTAAATTTATAGATTTAACTGCGGGAGTCCGTATAGATTTAAGAATACAATATTTAATAGAGTTAACTAATATAATGATAAAAAATGCATGATAAAATAACGCAGAAAACGGGAAAAAAGAGATAATATTTAGATAGATGAATTATATAGAGGCACTATGGAAGGCAAACAAATTCGGGCAATGGTCTGGTGCAAATATTTAATTCTAAATAATAAATACAAAAGAACCAGGCTTATAATAAATAATAATGGCTACTCTACTTATTTTATTAAAAGTTAATTAAAAATACTTTACTAATACAAAATAAATATGAGCATGCAAATCCCTCCCAGTTACACGTGTTTGCCAACAGAACATTCCCTATCAGTTAAAATAGAGTCTTGCGTTATGCTTCTTACCACATCTAAGAAAATTCACATTCATTTTTTATGGTTAGTATCCACGAGAGAAATAAGGAGTTTTATATTGCACACGACATTCTCTTAATACTTTAATTCGTGTAGCCTCTATTAGTTACTGTGCAGAAGCAAGGGAAGGTTCCAGATGAAATATATAATGATCAGTTTGATTACCGAAAAAGATAATAATAGCTTTAAAAGCATGTTCAGTAATAAAATAGCGGAAAACCATTATAGCCTTAATATGGAAGCATACTTTCTTTTGACGTGGCAAAGATCTCGTAATGGACGAATGATTATTCTTTCATGGAGAGTTTTACTGAAATGTTTTTTCGTGGAGAAAATTCTTCAATATAAAAAAAAACTTTTTAGCTTCGCTACACTAATGCTTTATTTTGACGCACGTGCATATGAAACATTTCCAATATCCATGAAAACATTTTTCGACTTTTCGTTCTTTGCTTTAATGGAGGATGGTTTAAGCGTTAATTGAATTTAATATAGGCGGAATTTTTTATTCCTAATGATATATTCACTCTTTTATAGAAAATCTAATAAATATAAGGACATATTATTCACAAATTATCACGATTCCAATATATATTATGAAAGAAACATCACTAAAATAATGTGGTTTAATCTGGACAAATCATCTCAGAATGACTGGGATAAGATTTAACATTTTCCTTGTCTTGGGCGGTAGATATTTTAGAAGAAGTTATTGTTCCTTGTACTCTTATGAGCTTTAAGTCTTTAAGTTAATTTATTTATGTGTCATGCCACAACCTAACCTAACCTAACCTAACCTAAACTAACCTAACCTAACTTAACCTAACCTAACCTAACCTAACCTAACCTAACCTAACCTAACCTAACCAAACCAAATCTAACCTAACCTAACCTAACCAAACCTAACCTAACTTAACCTAACCTAACCTAACCTAACCAAACCTAACCTGACCTAACCTAACCTAACCTGACCTAACCTAAACTAACCTGACCTGACCTGACCTGACCTGACCTGACCTGACCTGACCTGACCTGACCTGACCTGACCTGACCTGACCTGACCTGACCTGACCTGACCTGACCTGACCTGACCTGACCTGACCTGACCTGACCTGACCTGACCTGACCTGACCTGACCTGACCTGACCTGACCTGACCTGACCTGACCTGACCTGACCTGACCTGACCTGACCTGACCTGACCTGACCTGACCTGACCTGACCTGACCTGACCTGACCTGACCTGACCTGACCTGACCTGACCTGACCTGACCTGACCTGACCTGACCTGACCTGACCTGACCTGACCTGACCTGACCTGACCTGACCTGACCTGACCTGACCTGACCTGACCTGACCTGACCTGACCTGACCTGACCTGACCTGACCTGACCTGACCTGACCTGACCTGACCTGACCTGACCTGACCTGACCTGACCTGACCTGACCTGACCTGACCTGACCTGACCTGACCTGACCTGACCTGACCTGACCTGACCTGACCTGACCTGACCTGACCTGACCTGACCTGACCTGACCTGACCTGACCTGACCTGACCTGACCTGACCTGACCTGACCTGACCTGACCTGACCTGACCTGACCTGACCTGACCTGACCTGACCTGACCTGACCTGACCTGACCTGACCTGACCTGACCTGACCTGACCTGACCTGACCTGACCTGACCTGACCTGACCTGACCTGACCTGACCTGACCTGACCTGACCTGACCTGACCTGACCTGACCTGACCTGACCTGACCTGACCTGACCTGACCTGACCTGACCTGACCTGACCTGACCTGACCTGACCTGACCTGACCTGACCTGACCTGACCTGACCTGACCTGACCTGACCTGACCTGACCTGACCTGACCTGACCTGACCTGACCTGACCTGACCTGACCTGACCTGACCTGACCTGACCTGACCTGACCTGACCTGACCTGACCTGACCTGACCTGACCTGACCTGACCTGACCTGACCTGACCTGACCTTACCTGACCTGACCTGACCTTACCTAACCTGACCTAACCTAACCTAACCTGACCTAACCTAACCAAACCTAACCTAACCTAACCTAACCTGACCTGACCTAACCTAACCTAACCTAACCTAACCTAACCTAACCTAACCTAACCAAACCTAACCTAACCTAACCTAACCTAACCTAACCTAACCTAACCTAACCAAACCTAACCAAACCTAACCTAACATAACCTAACCTAACCTAACCTAACCTAACCTAACCTAACCTAACCTAACCTAACCAAACCTAACCAAACCTAACCTAACCTAACCTAACCTTACCTAATCTTACCTAACCTTACCTAACCTAACCTAACCTAACCTAACTTAACCTAACCTAACCTAACCTAACCTAACCTAATCAAAGCTAACCTAAGCTAACCTAACCTATCCTAACCTAACCTAACTTAACCTAACCTAACCTAACCTAACCTAACCTAACCTAACCTAACTTAACCTAACCTAACCTAACCTAACCTAACCTAACCTAACCTAACCTAACCTAACCTAACCTAACCTAACCAAACCTAACCAAACCTAACCTAACCTAACCTAACCCATCCTGCTGATTTTATTCCAATATTCTGATATCCTTTTTATTTGACGTATTTATTGACTTCAGGAACAACCCAAAGTCTCTTTAATAATTTACATGCGAACTTTCGTATTCGTTTCGTATATAACTTTACATTCTGTATATCCGCTTACTAATATTTTAGTCGGTATATGTCTCTGTTTAAAACCCGAAATACTAACTTAAAGAAGCAGATCCTCAAGTTTCATGATTTGAGCAAGAAGCACCTGTACAATGTTAAGACTGAGGAATGGAAACCCAAAGTTAAATGGCAGAGTCTTTACTTGGAAGCAATAATACTAATTTAAAAATAGGAGATCCCAAATCTCACAGTTTAAATGGGCAGTACTCCAGTAGCCTTAAGACTGAACAGCTGAAACTCGGAGTTTAATGAAGATCTGTGTTTGAGACCAACAATACTAATTGAAAAAACGTGATCTATAAGCCAGACCTATCATCGTTTAGGCGGATAGTATAGTATCTCACGGTTTAAGGGGGCATCATTTGGATTTATTGATCAAAAGTTGAAATTCTAATTGTTCAAATTCGTATATATCTACCCTATTACGTTTTTGCTACATCAAGACAAGTCAAATCATTCCAAACTTGATTACCCCTCATCACTGAATAATTTCTGTCCCCACCTTCCAGTTTTGTAATGGTACCCTAATCAGAGGATTTATATGGCTCTTAGTCATGTTTTATTAAATCATTACTATTTGCTCAATTAGTTTCCCACCTACGCTATGCAATGTTGAGGAATTCTATGGTATATCTTCAATTTCCGTAGTCAGATTCTAATAAATTTTTTGTGGCACTATACCGAGAATACACCCTTTCAAAAAAATAAATTATTATCCGAACTCTATTGTGCTGTTTAATTTTTGGGAACTCTATGATATATTTTCAATTTCCGCAGTCAGATTCCTATCAAATTTTCACGGGACTATATCTTTCCAAATAAAAAAGAATCAAAATAACTGATGTAAAAATACCGGGGATGTACATAAAAATATAGACTTATGAGAATAAAAAATTTGTTACAAAGAAAATTCTATACCTCCATATACATATAAAATCTGGACGACATTGTTCATCTATTTAGTCGAATGCAATGTGATTGGAGAGGTCTTTCAAATTGAGATCCTATTTTCATTATTAAGCCGCATTTGGGAAAAAATTAGACATTAAAGTTTATATGGTAATTTATCGCCCGCCTTTTAATTTTATAGTTATGAATTTAAAAATTCTAAAAATATTCTAAGCATTTAATTAGAAGTTTTACCAAAATTATTTATTTAATTGGTATCCGTATTTTGAGGTATGAAAACAACTACGGAACTCAACTTTATAAGAATTCTGAAAGATTTTTTAATAATATCTCTATATGACGATATTTATGTATTGTGATATTACTTCACCGTTGATAGATTTATTAGACTTGTATTTACGTTGATATTAAAAATATATAAATTGAAGCGGTACCAGTGGTACATTGAAATTGTAATATTTTGCTCCGTTTTTGTAAAGAAGATTTTTAAGAAAACTTGTCCCCATATCTTTCCAATAACTTTTGTTCTTTCGAGGCTCCATTTTACTAATTTAAAACATCTATCTATGTATTGATTTATAGGTCGTAAATAAGACATTATTACATTTATTAATGCCTGATTAATGTTTGTTCCGTGACAATAAATTTACTTTTATGTCTTCATTTTAGTACCCGAAGAAAATTAGTTGCTTTAAGTTGACATTAAATTAATTTATTTTCATTACTTCAAAAGATCCCAACTCCCAATCCATCAGTTATTATTGGGACGGTTTTGTTTTGTAAAATAAATTTTCTTCAGAACACCCACGTAGTGAAAATTTGTATTTTATCAAACTAGGTCGAAAGAGTTTATATTGACCTTTAAATTTATTTAATTTAGGTAAATTATATTAAATACGTCATTTTCAATGACTGAATTTCAGTAATTTAACTAGCAGCCGGAAATCTATCCCTTTATGATTATTTTTAATTTCTCATTTTTTTATTTTTAATTTATAGGTCGTAAATAAGACATTATTTTTTATTTCTCCCATAATTGCTTATTGGCTATTCTAAGAAACTTTCACTGTTCTATTGATAACGTTTCTGTAGATAAGGTAATCGCTATTTTTAAGTTTAGTCCCAGCTATGAATTTATAAAATTTGTAAACTTTATACTATTATCTATAGAAATAACTTTCTACCGTTATTGCTTTGCTATTTTTACAGTGCTGCAATGCCAAAACAATTTTTTTTCAAAAAATGACCTTTAATTTTGAATGTCTAAAATATTGTTTTATTTATAGATTACTTTGCATATATCTTAAAAGAAGTTTAGGATTATTAATTCATTAATACATTTTTTGTCTACCAGTTTTGTAAACCTACATGCAAATATTATTATTTTCTAACATAAAAATATGTGGTGTAGTACTAACTACTACTTTACCAACATACGAAAACATTTAAATATAAAACTTATTTATTGTTGTTGTGCCATTTTCCGTTTATTTTAGAAAATATTTGGAGAGAGATAGAGTGGAAGGGGGCACCCCACCCTTTTTACGTTAATTAGGGTGCACGTAAAAATTCAAAAAAGCTCACATATTAATTGGTAACCTGAAGTAAATATTTTTCAATTCCCTTATAATCTAGTTTCAATATTTTTTCAACGTCAATTTTGCAGGTATTAGAACTTCCTAAACTGTTGCGCTAAATTTAAATTCAAATCTGTTTTTTGTGTGGCTAAATTATATGACTATAGGTGAAAGCTAGATGACCTTGACAGATGAACGGATGTAAAATTGGGTGAAGGAAACAGAACTATATTTCAGAAGTTTCGGGTACTAAATGCCATAAACAGTTAATAAATTATAATAAAAAATAAAGAAGCAAGTCAATGATATCATCTGAAAAAATGGTAACTCACTTTATATCTGCAATACAATGGCTATTCGTTTTAATAAGAAATTTTATTTTGGAAAAACAGTGGTCAAATCCGGTTTTATTTCATTAAATATCAATATTTTTTTCTGACGTCCACCAGCGAGATGTAATATTGACTTAATTGGTGGCAAAAGTAAACTCGTGTCGTAAAAGCAGGGACATTTATTAATAACGCAAAAAATAAGTTGTTGCTGAAAACGTTATACCATCCATGAGTATATTTATAATATTTTAAATAGTTGACTTTGGTACGGTAGTCAAAATATTATGAATTGGAAACCTTAATGATTTATTTAAATTTAATCACTCTGTGAGACATTCCCTTTAGTGATGGTTTAGTTTTGAGCAGAACTATGAAAGGAAATAACAATGTAAATTTTAGGCAATATTAATTATCGCAATCAGGACAATTAGATAAAAACGAATGAGCAGAGTTCCTTTCTAAAGGAAACCTAACATTTTTCGTAATAATAATATTGCAAAATATTCCTCATCAATTCAACATAGCTTTACTAATATAGCTCAGTAATACCCAATATAACCTAACGTAGTCCAACTTAATCTCACCTTACATTCCTCAATTTAACTTAACCTATTTGCTGCTTCAAATAAAAAAACTTTCACTTCCAACCAGGTTTCCAAAGTGTATGAGATTTATTTGCGGCATCATGATGAATAATTTTTGGATCTCAAAAATGCTTAACACTCAAGCTTGAACTTTTGGACGAATCATAATAATACTCTCGATAACTTCTATCCATCTGCATTAAGCTCACACGATCGATCTCATTGCCAGAGTGCGAATAATTGAATTTTGGGGAATATTTTATTATAAAAGAACTTTAAATTTTAATATGCACTTTAATTATTATTTCAGTAATTGTTTAATATTTAGTAGTTTTTAAATGAAGCTCAAAGACAAGCATAGAAAAAAATACAGATGAAATACCCTAAAAGACGACATGGCGTGTTGTTCTAATCCCATTTATAATAGGATTTTCAAATTTTTGGTTAGGATTACTATCTTTAAAACGTTTTGAAACATTTTTAATCCCTAGTTAATGATAATTTTTTTTTGATTGAAAGAGTAGACCTAATATAATGGTTTTGTGGCTTGTTTGGGAAATCAAATATTATTTTTCTCAATGACGCTTTATGGTGAAATATTAATCAAAAAACGATTTTAGATGAGCATGTAAATTGTTTCAGATATATGAAGAGTTGTAGCAGTAGAAATAAATCTATACAGCATAAAGTTGGTTAATAGTTTTTGATATTCAAAATTTATTGATTAACAAAATTAAAATTGCCACATCAGTATAGTCATCAAAACTTTTCCTTAATTTATGCATACAATAATAATAAATTTTATTAGATACAATTCTAGTATGTAAAAAACACTATTATTTTGTAAAGACATTACTATCCAGTCTATTTTTATTATTTGGACTCTTCATATCCCTGACACTCCCAATGTCCCCCTTCATATCCCCATATTACAAATTTTCTATAAATTTAGGATGTTATAGAAATGGAATATGAGTATAAACTTGGGATATTTCTCAGAAAATATTTTTCAAAAAAAAATATAGATAGTTTATATGAGTGTATTAAGCACCAGTGAGGCTACTAGCTAACTAGGCTAATTAGACTAGTTGACTAATTGTGGAAAAGTTGTTAACACTTTACCTCAATATTTATTTAACCAAAAAATGACTTTTGCCCAAAAATTAAACATTCACTTTATATGTTTTGCGTTTAAAAAAAACAATTTACATTTACCTCGAAAAAGCTCAAAGGTATCATTAACGACTTAAATCACGTCATTGCTCGTATAAAAATTAAAAGAGCGTTTGTGTATGGGAATTGCTCCTTTTATTTAATTAAGAATGTATTCGTCTTATTAAAAGTACTGTGTAAAGCACAATGCCAAACACTTATTTATAGCTATATGTTGTAACTAATGAACTCGTACCCAAAATGTGGCTAAAACTAGCGATAAGTTCAAAGTTTATTTACATGTTCAAGAATATTTTGTGAAGATAATTTTGCAATAACTATTTATTTGCAGTTTAAGTAACTATTCGATAAACTGTGTTTTCATTAAAAAAATTATATAATCATTGTGATTGTGGTCCTGTCTCACACTTTAAATATGTATTTTCTGTAGAAAAATATTAAAATGGCGAAGGTCTGAGCTAATACTGTTGATTACAAACGAACAAATGAATATGACTCACAATCTTTTCTAAATTTAAAGCAATTCTGATGAATTGTGCAGTCAGTATCTTTACAATTTTACTGATAAAATAATAAGGTATAAATTGAGGTTATGTTGTTTTGGTTTCATATTTGTACTTGGCAAATCTAACCTCAAACCCAGTATCAATTACCATACAATTTATGTGAAAATAAGAAACGTTTGCTCTCTGCGAAACTCAAGTAACACTATTTAAAATTTTAATACACATTTTCACTTGGATACACTTACACTGAATTTGAAAATTTCGAAATTCTGATGAACAGAAGTCACGGTTTGGCTCAAAAGATGCATCCATGCATCACACGGAAACTATTTTTAAGCATCGCTTATTTAATACTAGCTTTGGACCACAGTTTCACTCGCGAAAAATTTGGAATAAGAAATTATTTCTTTCTCATATGTTGCTCTTGCTTATAAACTCTTACCCTACCAAATTATATCAAAATCCGTCTCTTAAATTTTGTGTGATTGATGCAAATTCCTAATATTATTTATTATTTTTGTGTGATTGACGCAACTTCTTAATATAAACTCTTAATATTTAAATAATCCATGAAGGTACATAAATGTACCTTCATTGATTATTTAAATATTAAGAGTTATTTCGAATGGAATTTTCATGCCCACTCATATAAACATTTTTTTTACCCTTAATTGTTCCTCACCTTCATTTTTAACTTATCTTTCTCGATTTTTCGTGTTGACGTAACAACTAACCTACATATCTATATTCTTTAAATAAGAGACAAACGAGTGTTTTGACAGTAAATATTTTTAAGTATATCAAAATAGTTATATAAAAATATATTAAAAAATTATTTAGTTAATTATATATTATACCTTAATTGACTGTAATTATATATGACTCTAATTATAGTAATATACATTTATAAATTACACTGACAATCATCCGACTACAGAGCATCCTATTCAAAATACTAATTTTGAGGGTATTCGTTAAACTTGATCATACCAGCGATTTAAAAGACAAGCTGCCGAGGATTGTTTAATTTTAAAAACGTATTGCTTCTAATATAAGTATTTATGATGAAACAAAACATATACATTAATTAAATTTTGGAAACGAAACCGCAAAAATTGATAGGAAAATAATTAAAAGCACGAGTCAAAAAAAATTAAAATAAAAAATATCAACTGATACACTTAAAAGAAAACAAAATCTGTTAATACGACTGAGTAAAGAAAGAAATTTTTTTTGATGTTTTTAAAAACTATGTTCTGTATTCTAAAGTTCTATATTCTACCACTATTTTTTCATATGTGAACCATAAAATTATATATTTGATAAGTTTTTCGAAAAGTAAAAAACTTATTATTACAATGATTATAACGCTTCGGTTTCGAGATATTTCTTTTCAACCCCATCCCCTAATTTTTAAAACGTTTTTTTTCAAATAATCTAAAAGGAATGTTAAAATGTAACTCCTTACAAGTAATTTTAATAAGAATTTTAACGGTATGTGTAGCCTTTATATTATCTGTCTTTTTTTAAACTTTTCGCACAATACGAATTTACGGTTAATACGATTTTGTTATGGAGCAGAGTTAATATCGTTTACATGGTCATGAATAGAAAATTCTATATTTTCTTAAAACTACGACTAACGAATCTTTTCCTGGACATATTGAAGATACCCTTTATCATTTTTTTACCATTTATTATGTAATTTTTACTAACTTTCTTCCAATGGCGATGAGTAAATTTTTGAGAAACGATTTGTTGAGATAAATACTTCTTCTTAAACCCATTCTTAAAAAAACTGCTTTGGAGACTAGCGTTGTCCTCGATCGAGTGACTGATAATATAATTGGTTCGAGCCAAAGTTTTCAAAATCGACCCCTTTTATTGGGACATACGTTTTAAAATTTTTGAACATCTGCCAGATACTGCCATCATTGAAAATTATTCGTTTTGTATAAGTTTAAAAAATATCAGCTACATTTATCTTTAAACACTAGCATATAAAACGGGAGGATATAATACAAAAGTGTATCATGGAGTACTTTAAACAGTGATAGAGAGGTGTTAGTAATGGTTAACGCATTAATAGGAAAATTTGGATAAAGTTCACTTTGTCTATTTAAAAGGGTATTTTCATATAGCAGATGAAAATGTTTAATATAAAAGTATGTTATACTTTTATGAGGTTAATGAATTTCTTTTTTCTCCGTTGTTAAATAATAGTTCTATGTTTATTTTGAAGATAATATAACTTAATAAATATAATGGATTAATAGAACGCATGAACCTTCAGTTACATGATAAGAAATATCTGGAATAAATAAAATGAGATGAAATCATTTATTTATTGAAGGTAAATTAATTTACGCAAAGTTTTTGAAATATTAGTTAATAGTTTTTTTTAAACAGCCTTATTAATTTACTACACAAATAGAGGAGTAGGTTTGGAGTTATTTATAGCCTTTGGATAGTAAATTCTCTTCAAATTCCTGTAATCTTTAATATTTTCATTACTTAACAATTTTATTAATTTTATTTAGGTAAAATTTATTAATTATGAGAAAAAGAGAAAATCGATCGATTTCCTGAAAGCCTTTCTCTAAGCCAACGGAACATAAATTGTGATTCTTATGTAAAAAAATACCAAACTATTAATTATATTATTCTACAACTAATTAATTAAAATGCAATATTGAAAGTTAAGAAAATTACATAACCAAAGATAACGTTTTGTATTCAACAACTTATCAGTGAATACGATGTACATCGTCAGAGCTTATTACGTGTATACAGAAACGCAACTATAGTCAAAAAAGCAAAACGCTGGTACGGAACCTTCCCAAATCCGAAATTTCTTAAATCCGAGGGTAGTACATACATGTTTTTCTGATTCCGCCTCCATCTAGGAGCGGAGCCCTACGCTGTCGTAATAGCGGAGAGCTAACGTTGATTGATGGCGTATTTATGCTGCGTGGTGACATATTACTTTGCCTGCAGGCTATCAGCGGGACATGCTCACTTCTTAATAGGTTCTCTTAATGCAATTATAGGAATCTGTCTATTTACAATACTAGTTATAAGTTATGTAATAAATTGGTATATTATGAAGAAATATGCAAAGGCATTTTCTAAAGTAATATAAGTCGATATTGTTACCGACTTACATACATACATACATACGTACATACACACCTACATATATATATGTATGCGTACACACACACACACACAATTTTATGCAATTGGTGACATAAAATGTCGTCCATTTTAACACTATTTTATTATTTAATATAATAATTACAAATGGAAGTTAACCAAAGATGGAAGAATCAAAAACTAAGTTAATGTTATGTTAAGGTATTTGATTAGTTTTGAAGATATAGATTCATATAATTTCTAATTATATGGATCTGTAACACAGATTCAAAGTCGGTAACAGTAACATAATTTGTGATTCAAGGAAAATTTGGTTGAGTCAAACTGAAGTATATATATCCACTGAAGTTAAAGTTATTTTCTATTCGATAAAATTGTTCAGATGAGTTTTTAATTGAAGTATAAAAATCAATATATTTTTTGAAACAAAATCTCTCAGTACTCGTTTCAAAGACAGGCAGCTCAAGTTCGACCCATTTCAGTAAGAAACGGAAATCGGTCGATCTGACGCAGCCCTAACTGGTCAACTGACTGAATGGAGATTGCTAAATCGGCAAGTAATTTCATTTGCGGTGTCCCCGTTAGTTATTATTTAGAGCAATACGTGGAGTACGGGAAAATTTTGGTTTGATTGTTTGCAACTGACCATTGGACATTCATCAATTGCATAGTGGTATAAACTTTGGCGTATTGTTCCTAATATTAAAACAAGTCGAGAATACTATTCGTAAATAAAATTATTTTCGATTTTGTTAAAGTTTGGATACTAGTTTGCATGTTTTGAATTTATGACCATATAACGAAAATAAGAATAATAACGACAGAATACTTTTAACGGATATAACCAGTACATAAAACAAATTAATTGGTTAAAAGTAATATAAGATAGAAAGAAAAACTAATGGATGTTGGAGAGAATCGAACTGTATGTTTAAATAAGAGTTATATCGAACATTTTATGTACAAAATACAAAATTTTTGTTGTACATTTTTAAGTCCATACCAATCTTATCTGAGGGGAAAAGTATTTTGAAAATAAATTATAATGTTCGTAATATTGATGTCTGAAAAAGCAATTTAGAATTATAAAAAGAGAATAATTTTCCATTAAAACCGAAGGTTAGAGTAGGTAGTAGAATTTTAAGTAACATACCGATCGGTTTTCATTTTATCTTCAAATTTTTCCTGTTTCCATATTTACCTTGCGGAATCCTGAATTGAAAGTAATCTTTCCTTTTATCTTCTCACTTGTCAGAAAATAATTGTGTTCCATTTTATCAGTTCCGTAACATTCCAGAATAATCATAAATCGTTGTTTATTAATAGTTCATAAATTTTACAGTATACCACAATGTTACTATTGTACATTTTAGCAGTTGTTGGTAAGGAAAACTGCGATAAGAAGGAAAATGAAATCTGTAGAAAATAGTTTTTGCAGATTTACCTTAATACTATTACAGGATTCATGTAAGTGACTATGTGAGTTTCTTTATTCCCTAATGGCGATGATAAGATTCAATCGATTTTAATTAATTACAATAAGTGACTCTAAGTAACAGGTCTTTTTGTTGTGTAAATTTTGCTCAATGAACGTAAATTTCCCTGTGTTGAATACCATATGATATGGTTGAAATTTGAGAGCAGTCTACTACGAGGATTCTTATTCATATTTTAACTCGTTTTTTCATTGTCATGTTAATTTTTCACTCATAATTTGTTCAATTTCCATAAAGATTTGTTTTTTTTATGAATATGAGTATATCGTATAGTACATCTGACGCCGTGCCGATCAGACGTAAATAATTTAGAGCGATCACTGTTCTCTGCACCAGCTAACTTATTTGACTTTTTTTACATCGCAACATGTATTCGAGTTATAGAGGTCAAAACTGTGATAAGCATGGGTCTCGAGTCTGGAGGTTAGTGGTCACGAAGAGTGGCGGTTGGAAACTTAACTGAACTATGTTAGCATTCCAAGTAAAACCCTCTGTGTCAAGACTCATTGGTGATTAAAGATTTAGACTCAGTGATTTTAGACTCATTGGTGATTAAAAAAAAGGACATAATGAAACGCTTTTATTGGTATCTTGAAGTTTTTTCATTCGTTGATTTGTATGTAAAGTGGGAATCTAACGATAGTACTCGTAAGTGGCGCCGTTTCCCTTATTGAGAGACGGTAATATAATCAACATTTTCAGTAAATTTACGTCCCAAGTAAAAACAAAACGTATGATTATGTAAATGGATTATACATAATGTCAAATAAATAAAAACACATATATTTTTTTTCGTAAGGTATTATCTTATAGAAACAGATAGCCAATAGTAATTCAAAATGGTCAGGTCTCCGTAGATTATTTAATTGTAATATTGTAATTCGAATGTTGTTTTTAACATATAATGTCTCATTAATGACATTTCATTTATCGCAACTTAACAAGTAGCATTTTTTACTCTCTTGTTTAGATGTTTGAGATGATGATATCGGAACTAAAATAAATCAAACAAGGAAAACGAGAAAACCTTAACGTGGTTGCAACCATAAATAGACGTACATTTTTTAACAAACATTTTAAAATAATGCATAAATCTTTTATATTTTACTGAACAAATTTGTACTATATGTAAAACTTATAGATAATATTGCCACTGGTCGCGAACTTAGTGTACTCCATTGAATAACTTTCTTATCATTTTGACCTCGGATTTCAGGTAAATGTTACATGTTTTGACTACCAGAAAGCTGTTGATCGTGTAGACAACGATATGCTATAAATCGCATTGGAGAGTTTCTATGTTCCACTTTTGCAATTTTCCCCTTCGTATCTTGAGAATAGAAACAGCAGAAACGAGTCAATAACTTTATATCTGAGATTTACTTTACTCGATCGGAAGAGGTTCGAATTTCGGACCTCTAATTTTCACCATTATGGTAAACGATACTGTTTGCGTGGTGAAGACTGCCCGTTGTTTGTTATTCGCGGAGGACATGAAACTGTTTTAGTCGTCAATGATGCGGCAGATGGCGAACGGTTGTAGCATGATATCAACGCAGTTGTTGAGTGGAGCGCAGCAAGCGGTGTATGCCTTAGGGCTTAACGTACACAAATTTTCAATAGTGAGTTATGGCCGAGCACACCTATTAAAAACAAATACACGATTAGCGGGATCCCCTGCATCATTTGTATGACGTCGCCGATTTGGGAGTGAAATTTAATTTGCTGTAGACATTTCATCGATATATAGCCGAGTTTCGAAAAATTGAATCTGTGTTGCATAATTTAAAGTATTTTTAATCCATCTCATCACTTGAATTGCTACACTTTACACTTTAGTACTGCAGAACCGATTAGAATCTGACTTCATTATTTAGAGCCCACACTAAGCCAATTAAAGCTTAATGAAAAAAACGTGTATGAAAGACGTTCCTCCGTTTTCTGTATATAAGATAATATTGTTATTTCTTCATTATATTTCCGACTGATTTTCTCTAGATTATGATAGGTTTCCATACATGCAACTCCGACGAAATGTTGGGCTCATGAAATTTATCTTCGAGCTATTAAAAGGAAAAATTCTATGCGTAAAGTAAAATAACATACTAAAAGTTTAAACTTTATTAAATCATTAATAATATTTTTTTATCATTTCGAACAGGTTACTTATAATGTATTGATAAATGTATGGGCGTAAATAATTAATTCAACGAATAAAAATTATTATAAAGATGATATTTTCGACTTCAGCAGGCATGTTAGTTACTTTGGTTTACCTAGAGACTATTTGAGTCATAATAAACCTAATATTTGTTATGTATATAATATTGAGGGCAAAAGGCTGGAGGAATTTGCATGTATACTACTAAATATAAGTAAGTAAGTAATAATATTTTCCCAGAAGTGGAAAAATGTAAAATTTGTTAATACAATTTTTGGTTACATTAAAAAATTAATTAGTTTTTGACTGCGGCTTTTCCTTCGTGGAAGAATTATTCCATTTCTCGCTTTAAAAAGTAGCTTACGTGTTAATTCCAGCTATGAACTCTTGTTTATATAAAATTTTATAAATATCTGTCCACGCAGTTAAGCGTTACTGCAAGCAAGCCTGCCTGTTCATTATTTCGCTAAATGAATTATATATACGCAGAATTCGAACGCAACTAATAATTTATTTAACAAACAACTTAAAATTTTACGAATAAAGGTATTTGTATTTTTGAATATCATACAAGCTGATCAAATTAGGAAAATATATTTGGAAAAAAATATCTTAATTGAAAGCAATGAGTCTGAAATATTAAAAATTAACTGAACTAAAGAATACAGGATTAGACAAAAAAAAATTGAAAGAAAGTTTCTTGAAATGATTAATCAAAATCTAAGTTTTAGCAAATTTTATCAAGTGAAGGAATTTTTAGCAGCAAATCAGCAACAAGTATTTTTCATTTGGTAAAACAGGAGGAATTCCATAGGTAAATTACGATGGTAAAATATTTTGAAGTTTTCTTGGTAGAGTTAAATTCAAAGCTTCTAAAAATATTTAAAATAAACTAGAAGTATAAACTTTCAGTATTGAATAGCATCGTTAACACGACTTTGAGTAAAGTTCTATGGTATGAATAAAACATATTTAAATAAAGAAAAGTTGTAAATGCTCTCGTTTATATTATTAATAATAAAAATGTTCTCAATTAGCCTAAAATATTAGGCGCAAAAAAAGTAAAATTATATAAATTACAAGTCATAGGTCTTAAATAATTTAAATACACGATTAGTAAATATGAAATTTTACTACACAAAAAAGTTATTATGTGTATTACATATTGAATTTATCTGATTTATATTATTTATAAAAAAATTTCTTTATAAATAATTTTTCAACGTTATTAAGAAGCACATTAAAATTTTTATTTTACAAGTGATTTTGTAAATTAAACTATAGATCTGATTTTGCAGTTTACATGGCATTATTCTGGAAATGAGTGCACGCTTCCCACTCTCCGCGCTATTTCTCGAAAACAGTTGATCATGCAGCTAAAATGTGCATAATCAAACCTGTGAGGTATTTAGAAAAGACTGATTAGCGTGACTTTGACCTTTGATATCTCAATTATCTGACACGATACTTTTGGTGACTTTTCAGCTCACCTTTATAACAAAATAAATATCTATGGGAAATTTCAGTTTTTTTTACTTTCATTCGAATATTTATCCTTCATTTCATCTTATTTAATTTACTAAAGGAGAAATTTTATTATCATTTATCATTAGATCTGAAAAGTTTATTAAATTATATGTTTTCACAAGCGTCCACATGAAAAAAAAATACAAACGCTAAAAATGTATTATAAGATTTGTGAGTACAAAAAACAGTTCACGATTTATTAGTATCCTAGGATAATATGTCCAGTGAACTGAATACTATATAAACATAATACTTATTTTTTTCCTCGTAAATATAGATATTCATACTTTTTTCAACTCGTTTGATGAAAAATTCATAATATGAATGGATTTGAAAAGCTTTTTAAATTAGTGTGTAAACAAACACATACACACAAACACATACACACATATACATACACGCGCGCTAGCACGTGCGTGCGTGCATATTTGTGTACACACACACACACATACACGCACGAATGCACATACTCACACACATATACATAAAATATATCATATTTCCGTCTTTTTATACTTTCGGCATGATACACCTTACAACTCTCTTATTGAGTTATGTTACTTATGTAAATAATTACGAGTAATCATGAAAAAATGGGTTAAAATGCATCGTTGATTTTTATTAAATATATAAAGTACAAAAGTTGTAACATTAAATCCAAGTGAAGCTGTGTCTTCTCAGATGAGTTTTAAAATTGACCAATCAAAAATATCCTTGTCAGCACAAATAAAATCACTCATTAGTCTCGTCAGATAAGCACAACGCCGACTTGAGCGGAAACAGCAAGCAGCTTCTTCGAAAAGGCGGAGGCTGGTAAAACGATAGAGACTTTCATTATTGATGCCTTAATCAGTTATTGTTTAGAAGGCTAGAGGAGAGACGCCGGATAATATCGGTTTGACTGATTGCGACTGAGGATGGTGTCGCACCGTCGGGACGTTCATTAATCAAGCAGTCGTGCACGTTGCCGTCTTGTCCATGGCAATAATAGACCGTGTCTGCGAAAGTATTTGTAAATGTCATTATCGTGTACGGTCTACTGAGAATATTACGAGAGACGGTTTAGTTTAAAAACCGATTTTATTTTTAGTTTATTAAAGTATAACAATAAATTAAATAGATTTTTTTGCCTTTTTTTAGTGTGCCAACAGTATTTATTAATTATAGTCTATGTTAACAATATTTAATTGATTGTCTAAGTGTTAATGGTATGGTACCTAATATTGCCTGCCATATTCTTCGTAGGTGCATATTAAAAAAATATTCTTTTAGTGCGATATAACTACAATTAAAGTTTTTTTTTCTTTACTTGTGCTATGAAATCTTACCATTTGTCACATTTTATTATTCTAGGTCGACAGAAAGTTACCCATAGGTACTTGCGAGTATCAAAAAATGTGGCTTAAATGGCCATATTTTTAGTTTTTATTGTTGCGTTGACTTAGAAACTTGAATTTTTTACAGTGTTAGGGGACTACAGACCTATGTATTTGGTATTAATTTCAACTTTATATCGCCACGCGTTCCTGAGAAAAAGGACCCTGACAAATAAAAGGGCCCAGATTGACATAGAAATGATACTTTCCTTTCGAGGTACGGAATAGGGTTCCTTAACATAACAAAATTACGTGAGATATTATTGTCAGTAATTTTTTTAAAATTTTTCTATCAGAGGTAATACAAGTTTCCTCGTTGTTATATCATTATACACATCGATTTTTTGAATCTGTCTTATATATATTTTTACTTGTGAGTTTGGAGGATAATATATTTAAACGATATTCTTAAAGTTCTGTGAAACCTATTCATTTATTTATAATTCAGTTAAGTTAATTGCCTTCAATCGTTATTTTACACGTTTGTCAAATTGATTTATTATAGATTGGTTAATTGTATTTTGAATGCCGCCTGCGGATTTTTGAAATGTTAATTCACTTAATTAGGTGGTTAGTTTGTCTTTAGATCTTGTTCATCGGTTATTTCTTTGTCTCGATTGTAGATATTATACCTAATTTTATAAAATTTTGTGAAGGAAACCAATAAAAGAAAGAACATCAAGTCACACAGATAACTAAATTCCTGTAATCCTAATATTTAATTTATAGCGTTTTATTGATAATATAAAAATCACACCCCAACTTGATAATTCTTATTATCCATGTTAAATATGGTGGTTACTTCGGTTTAGTTGAAGGACTATTTATCTATTTTAAGTAGCACGAAGCGTTAGCTAACTCTGAAAACAGAAAATATTAATTAGTAAAGAATAAGAACTTCATTATTAGAATGGAACATGGATATTCATAGAAAAGCTGTAGAATGCAAAACCAACTGAATGCAAATAGATGTTTTGTTTTAAAGATGAACTACCAGATTCACGGTACAAGTATCTACTTTGTGCAAAACAACATATACAAACAGATTATATCAACTATGATGAAATGTTTTCACTCACAATAAGGGATTGCGCTAACAATCGGCTCAGTTAATCAGTCAGCACAAGAAGTCAATCGGCTTAGGTAGTCAATCGGCTTAGGCGGTCACTCGACTTAGAAGTCAGTTGGCTCAGGAAATGTCTGACTTTGTATTCCATCTGTACCCTCTAACTTTGCAAATTGATACAACTCTCTAAATTTATCTAATAGTTTTGTTTAAATCTCAGTGTAATTTTTAATATCCGTAGTCTAATTTGGTGGTAGACTTGAAGCAGCAGGCATTAATTTTTCATATATAAATGGCGTGAATTTTATACGAGCCTTATTGCCTATGATAGGATTAACAGAACTTTTTTTTCTTTGCTCACTGATATTATAGTACTAAAGTACGATCATATTCGATTTCCGTAACCATTTTTTTGTGGAAGATCACCTAAATCGGACAAAATTATTGGCGACAGTTTTTGACGCATATTTTTTATAAAATTGTGGGAAGCTTCTTAAGTAAACACAAAAAAGGTGGTATAAAATATTTCCGTTCTTTTTTTAAAGTTGGCGATCGCTTCAATCACTTTCAGTCATTTTATTTTTAATTTTTCATTACTTGCTTTAGGTCTATCGCTTGTACAACCATCTACATAAGGTTTCCTTAGCATTTGCTTTTGAATGAATAAAGTTCTGTTCATAATTCTACAAAAATTAGTACACAGGACCCCAGTGGGATTTTATGATTTTCTTTATAAACCTGAATAACTTTCGTATTTTGTTCTATTTTATTTTTAACTTTTCATGACTTGCTTTAGGTCTATCGCTTGTACAACCATCTATATAAGGTTTACTTAGTATTTGCTTTTGAATGAATAAAGTTCTGTTTATAATTCTACAAAAATTAGTACACAGGACCCCAATGGGATTTTATGGTTTTCTTTATAAGCATGAATAACTTTCTTGTTTTTTTCTATTTTATATTTTCCATCAATTAGAAATTAGTGCTTTGGAAGTAGAATAAAGTAAATGAAACAGTCGTACATCTTTATTTATTTATCCCAGAAGAATTTTATAAGAGAAGGCTATTTCTGTTCATTTCAAGATTATTGTCTCTAAACTCAGTGATATTTTTAGTAATCGAAGTATCGTTTACTACAGTAAATACGAAAAGTAAGAAATTTTTTTTGGATTTATATCAATAAATCTAGATTCATAATATTATACATTAAATATTTTTACGACCTTTTGATGTTGGGTATTTTCCACTTCAATAATATATGTGTCCTCCAATATTTTTTCTTTTTTATAAATATGTATACTATTGTATCTATGTACCGATAAAATTACAAAACATTGTTTATTTTGTAATTCAACTGCAATTGAAATGATGCGCATCCGTGGATAACGGAAGGGTGAATAATGTGAGATTGTTAGCGGTCTTAGAAATACGGGTTATGCTGATGACATCGACTCAACAATAACCATGTAGGCATGCAAACCAAATTGAAAGACTCGCTGTGAGACGTAGTGTAAATTTAACACAGGCCTTAAAATCAACTGGCAGAAGGCTGAAGAAGATATATTTGGTTTGATAGATATAACAACATTGTTGCTAAGAATATAGTAAATAAAACCTGTTCACTGAGAAGAGAGACGGGAGAAAATAATAGCACATAGCATCGTTGCCTCGTGTGATAATCATAGAAATTTACATGGACAGCATCATTTCAAAATATTGCAGTCCAAAGGCAAACTCGTACCACTACATGGAAGGTAAAAACCACCTTGTGTGGCTAAGTCCTAATTAATCGCTCTTTTAGATATGTTCTATGAATATCTAAGCCTAAAAAGATATCTCCAGAAGACTTACTAGAACTGTGCAAGAAAGTTCAGCTGAACACAGAAACAAAATGGTGCAAATTTAACTGACCTGACTATTCATTCAGCAAAGATTCCGTCCATATTAACAAACAGGTTTTGGATTGGTACCCTCAAGGTATGAGAAAAATGGTCATACAAATCAGACGTAGCGACAGACTATGCTGATAAGATTAAAAATTATCAGCAAGACATTATATATGGTATTCATAATATATGAGACAGAACAGTAATGCGAAGCACCGTGGATGTCATTTGATCCTTCTAGTGGACAAAGGATTTAAAAAAGATATTCATTGACATACAATATGCTGCTAAAACAGATCAGTTATATTTGGCTTAAAACAATGAAAAATGTTCAAAATTGTTTCAGGTATATCATTTTCACATCGCGCGTGTTACAAATTTGAAAATTGAAAAAAAAGATAAAAACAAAAAACCAGACTGTTATTAAATTATAATGACTACTGCAATTAACCTCAAATATATCAATTAAAAGTAAACATGCAAGTGAATCTCACTTTTTAGGTAGTTTGTAAGTACTTTAATTAACGAAGCGTCCGTCAATTATTGCAAGTAAAAACAAGGGAAAAAGTCGGAAGTAATACATATTAGCTTGATTATTTTCACAGAAAAATAGTGTGCTTTTAAAAAACACTTCTAATGATAAAGTAGTAATGATTTTTTCATAATTATTATAGAATTTCCGAGTATCCGTTATTCTCAGATAGAATGCGATAAACACCATGTGACATATCAAGGGTTAAAATTCATCAAGAGTTAACATTTTTAGCGGTGAAATTTTTCTCAATAAAAGAAAAACAAATGACACTTTTTAGTCGCACTTTAAAAATGTTTCATTTTGACGCACGTGCTTGTGGCACATTCCAAAAATCTGTGTAAACCATTTTGGGATTTGTGTTCTTTGCTATGAAAGAAACTGGTTTAGGTGATAGTTGAATTATGTATTCATATTTTTATATAGTGTTTAGTAAATAAAATTATTTATTTTTCACCAATATTGATGAATTTACGTTACTCATATTTGTTGTATGAAAAATACGAGTAAAATTATGTGGTTGAACATAAATAAATCACCTGATGTATTTATATACAATATAATTAGTTTTAGATTTAGTGAAACTGGGAGAAAGTTTTACATTATTTTTGGCTTAGATGGTAGATATTTTTAAAGAGATTTTTCTTCTGTGTGAGTTGAAAGCCTTTTAGATAATATACTTGCCGTGTTGTTTCCATTGCTTTATTGACGATATATATACTATTTTCTAATTTTTTTTACTTCAGAAACAACCTGAATTTTGTTGTACATCTTTTATTAAACGTAACAGTTTCTTACATTTAATATTACCAAGAAATAATTTGAAAACTTTTTTAAACTTACATAATTCAATATTGGTATTGGTGTTGTTAAGATTTCCTTCCTAAGTACGAGGAAAACGGAATATTTAAAGAATTACTTTCTTGAAAATTCAGTAATTGCCATAAAATGTGCTGGATAAAACGTGAAGAAATTGTTTCTTAAATAATTTAGATAAATTGGATTCCAAAATTATCATATATGATTGTGTTTAAATAAACTTCTCACTTAAATTTTACAAAGTAGGAAAAAAATTAGCTCCCTACGTCATTTATAAAAACGAAAAAAATATGAAATAACAATAAGATTCTGGATTGAGATATTGGGGAAAATAATTTTAGAATCACATGAATTAAAGTATCATAGACGCTTTCATAGTACCTACATAGATTTGAAGTATTTTAATGAATTTATTTAACATGAGTTACCAAATTTTATGTTATTAATGTTGATAGAAAAACAGACGAAATAATGTTTGTCGTTGTAAATTTTATATTTTGCCGTGTTTGTGAGGAAGTATTTTTTTTGGTTGAATTTCGTAGATTTAATAATAAAAAAAAATCCTATTTTCACCTAATAAACAACGTGAAACCGCATGGAAATTGTCCGATAATTCCGGTTGTTTCTAAAGTAAACAAGGGTTTAAATTAGGAAAGAGTAAAAATATCAGAATAACGTCAACGTCGTAATGACATGGTAAATAAAATAGTCTATAGACTTTAAATCTCACAGAGAACAAATCTTTTTCAAAAACATATGCCTTCTAAGCTAAGAAAGATGCGAAATCTTCTCCTAGTCTATCTGACAGTAAATGTGTTAACCTGAATATATTAGGTAATCTGCTTATATTATACCCCATTATTTTAGTCTATTTTCCATTTAACAAATACGGAAAACATGACAATTTATGAATAATAAATAATTTTTTTCCAAACGTTGTATAAAAATGTGCGTATGTAATTAATAAAAAGTAATTTTACTTACATGAAATTAAATTTTATCCAAACCAGGATAGTTTCATCGCAAAGAAAACCACACGCAAAATTTATATTCCTGACAAAATTAACTTTAACCAAAGCATAGAAAGATGATGGAAATTTTAGAAAGTAATGACTGAAAAGCAAAGATTTGTTTCTCTAATACCATCATTCCCAGAATGCGCAGCGAACGCTTTAGCCTTAGTTTAGAACTAATATTGATCAATTACCTTTATGTGCCTCGCACTTTTCTTGCATATCTAGTGAAAGAAATGGTCAATATATATTATTTCATTATTTTGTAAATATTTTTCTAGCAAATTGACTCTGTCGTCAATAAATGCATTATAGTTGATGCCTCTTGGCTGTAATGTATAATAGAAATTATATACTGCAAAGATACAAATTGCCCACCTGAAGATATTGTCATACAAAGAAACTTAGGTCGTGGTTAATAATATAAATAAAGTAGATATAATACTGCATTACGTACTTTCATTTATTTGTAAATAAAAATTAAGTGATAATGAATTACTGCAAAATTAACCAAAAAGATATTCAGCGCATTTCGTGTCAATTGATGGAGCAAAGGGTATCTTTTGCGGCGGCCTTTCGCCTCGTTGTTTGGTACTGTGGATTTAAGTCTTGATGATATTCTTCAGTTCTATCAATATGATCCGTCTGATTTGTACGACCATGTTTCTCTTACCTTGATGGTACCAATCCAAATCCAGTTTTTGGGTATGAATAGTTTCCCTCCTAACGTATCGTGACTATAATTCCCTGTGCACTATTTTAATTGATGTTTAGTCGAAACTTCCTTATATAATCCTTGTAAGTTTTATTAGATTTCTTCTTTGGTAAAGATATTCGGAGAATATATCTGAAATAGCGATTGATGAAGATTTGACCTCATAAGGTCGTTTGTTGTCTTCCACGTCTTTCTTTCACGTTGGATGAGAAAATTTTGAGTTTTTCTTTTCTTGTTAATTTTTGTGACCGTCACATGGGCCCAAATTGCGGGAAGGTCGCTCTAGCTTTCATATTTTGTGAAGCGATGACTTCTTTAATTTCTTCCGTTTTTAAGACGACTGTCCCAACTTATGTGAATCAGTAAAAAAAAATTACTTGCTATACGTCTAGCAACAACGGTTTTGTGTCCTTTACTCCAAATATAATTTTGTGAGACCTACGCTTGTTGAGTTTGAGACCAGCATACCCTGCGTTTTTCCACCAGTCTCTCAATTTGGCTTGCAAGCTTACGTAGTTAAGGCTTAAAAGGTCAATTCACCAGCATAGCCCGTGTTCCTAAGACTTATTACAATCGCCACATTATTTTTCCTTACGTTATCGATCAAAAAAAAGTTTTAAAACTGCATTAGCACATGACAAAAGTATAGATATTTAGAAAAAAGAGGAAACAAAACCGACTGACCGCCTAAGTCGACTGATTTTCTGAGCTTATTAAATGAGCCGATTGTCAGAACAGTATTTCTATGGATGAAAATGTTTCATCTTATACTATAATATTTGTTCATATATATCGTTTCGCACGGAGACTTGTACTGTGAACCTGGTAGTTCAATACATATAAGAAACACTTACGTATATTCAATTAGTTTTGATTGGTTTTGCAATCGTTTTCTACTAATTTCCATGTTCAATTCTGATGGCGAAGTTTTCACTTTTCAGAGTCAGCAAGCATTGTTGCTTCATGGTAGTAAATATAGGTGAATAGTTCTTGAATTAAATATATATGACTAACTTATTTAACATAAACATTAAGAAATATACAAAAAGGGATTTCATTTATATACGATAATAGAACGTTAGAATTTCAACATCAGGATAAAAAGAATTTAATTACTTTCAATATTTTTTTAATATTCTTTCATCTGTCGGTTCACTTTACCAAATTTATTAATGTTAGGTACAATATTTGCAATAAAAAAAAATAAGCGAGATGTCCATTTATTAACTGTACTATTCATCACTTTATACTTGATTGACCAAAAATTTGTTCGCTAGTTTTCCAGCAGTCATAAGTTTCGGTACCAAAGTCTCATAATATCAACCCTGCGTCTATTATTTTTAACAAAACCGACCTTTAAATACTAATCAGCTACCTAATTAAAATAATTAATATTTTACAAACCCACACTTTGCATGTAAAATAAAAATAACTAATCCAAAATATCTTATTTCAACACACCTGTATAATACCGATAGAAAACAATTAACTTAACGGGATTATGGATATATAAAAATAAATTAATTGCGTCTTATAGAAATTTAAATGCCTTTTAAAAATATTGTCCCCAAATTGGATGTGAAAATATCTATCCGACTAATTCAAAAAATAAACGTCGAAAAAATGTGTGACTTATTAATATTTCATTTAATTTTTAGATCTGGAACTACTTTCTACTGACTTCAAATTTGATACGTTTGGTCAAATAACAGTTTTTAGGAAAACATTACAGCTATACAACATTGCCAGAAAATCGGACAAGCGCTTAGTTTCAATGGAATTAATTAACAACTGTTGAAATAGACAATAATATATTTACACCAAAAAAAACAAGAATCTAACAATTTTGTTATATTTTTAGAAACTAGAAATAAAATAGATTTTTAAAAAATTCCTCGATTTAAATTCTACAATCGTTTTCCGCAATATTTTCAGTAGATTGTACACGGGGATAATAACATTTACAGATACTCTATTATTATTATGGACATGACGGTACGCAGAACGAGCACGACAGCTTGATTAATGAACGTCCCAATAGTGCGACTCCATCTTCAGTCGCAATCAATCAAGCCCATATTAGCCGGCGTCATTCCTCTAGCTCTCTTAACAATAACTGATTAAGTAATCAAAAATTAAAGTACCTATCGCTTTGTCACCTACTTCAAATGAATTTCTTATTAAAACCCAATCAATAGGTAGTTACTGATGCCGCTCTAGTCGGCATTGTGCTGATCTGACGAGACTAATGAGAAATTTTATTTATGCTGGCAAGCAAATTTTTGGTCACTGAATTATAAACTCATCTGAAAAGACACAACTTCACTTGGATTGGATGTTAGTGCTTTTATACGTCATATATTTAATGCGAATCAACGACACCTTTTAGTTAATTTTAATCATGATTACCCATACTTATTTATATAAATGACATAACTTAATAAATAGAGAAATGTTAGGTGTATCATGCAGAAAGAATAAAAGCATGATCGAATCACGATATACTTATGTATATGTGTATGCGCATGCGAACGCGTGTGCGCGCGTGTGTGCGTGTTTGTATCTAGGCACGCGCGAACGCGCCCGAGTCCGCTTTCGCGAGTGCCAGCGTGCGCATACGTGTGTGTATCTGCATGTGTGTTTCTATGTATATTAATGTAAAAAAAACTACATATTGATGAACGATACGAATTTTTCATTAAACGATTTAAAAAAAGTATGAATTTACGACGAAAAAATAAGTTTTCTGTTTATATCGTTTTCAGTTTACTGAAAATAGTATATCGGGATACTAATAAAATGTTAGCTACTCTTTGTAATATCAAATCTCATAATTTATTTGTAGCGTTTGTATGTTTTTAAATTTCATCTCAATACTTGTCAAAAAGGTATCATTTTATATAGTTTTCTGTAGCTCGTGAAACATACCTATAAAATTTGTCCATTAGTACAATCAAATAAGACAAATGAAGGCTTAACCATGGAATGAAATGGATACAGCTGAATATTTCATATCAAAAAACTGGACTGAAAAGTGATCAAAAATGTCGTATTCGATAGTTAAGATATCAAACGTCAAAGCCAGGCGAACCAGTTTTACAAATACCCCACAAATTTATTATTATTCATTTTAACTATACGATTTACTGTTTTCGAGATATTACGCGGAGAGTGGGAAGAGTGTAACCGTTTCTAGGATAATGCTATGTAAACTGCAGAGCCAGATGTGCAGTACTCTTTGTTAGATTAATTGTATAATAAAGATATTAATATTTTTTATAATAACGTTGAAAAATTACTTATTTATCAAAAAATATTTATAAATGTAAGGAAGATGACTTTTTTGCGAAGAAAAATCTTTAATAATCATATATTTAAATGATGTACACCACCACCAACTTATAATTTATATTATTTTACTTTTTTTTTGCTTAAATATGATTTATCCATGCTAGAGAATTTTCTTCGAAGTCGCTTTAATTCCCGTACGATGTTGATTTCAGAAAATAGAAAAATGGTATTAGATACTTATGTGCAATTATTAAGAATTATTAAAATTTTTCACAGTTTACTCTTATTATAGATTATTTTAAATATTTTTAGACACTTTAAACTAACCTCTACCAAAACACCTCCAAATTTTTTTACCTAGCAATCGTTGTAGTTTATACACCGCACTCCTCGTATTTTATCAATTAAAACGAATTCTGCTAAAAATTCCTTCGCTTGCTAAAACTTGCTTAAATTAAGATTTTTATTCATCACTTCAAGAATCTTTTTCCAATCTTTTATAATCTAATCCTGTTTTATTTCGTTCAGTTTTTTTCAATAATTCAGTTTCATTCTTTTTACAAGTTCGTTGCTTTCAATTAAAATATTTTAATTTCCAAAAATGTATCCTGAGTTTTGGCGCTTTACATAATATTCAAAAATACACATACTTTTACCATGTTTTATTAAAAATATTTCTAAGATATTTTGTGAAATAAATAATGAATCATCTTTAAATTTAGAATGGGTTTAGTTCATTTGGCGAAGTAATATTGGCTTACGTGCAATGACATGAAAAGTTTATTACTTAATCACGCTCAACAATTTAGACAGATATTTAACGACTTTGATATATGCAGAGTTCGTAGCTTAAATAAACTCAAGAAATGTAATGTTCCTCCTCATAGGCGAAGCCATTGTCTGAAACTAGTAATATGTAAATATAAATAAGAACTATATCAACAAATTTTATATTTCTTAATTTTTAGAGAGAAAATATTTCCTACAAACTTTATTTAGTATTTTGCATGTGAAATTTTCTCGCTACTTTACGTATAAATTTATATACTTAAAAAATATTGCATATATCATAACTCGAAAATTCCCTATGTAATCCATATCAGCTAATATAATGGCTGACGTCAAAAATGGCATCTTTTAGGGTAATGTAGTATTGTCATGAAAACAAATATTTATAATAATTTTAAAAATGCCTGTGTGAAAAAAATTGACGTGAAAGGGAGAAAAATAACGAGTTACAGCAGATTTGTGAATATGAGCCCTAATAGGGCTCCTCTTAACTTTCAATCAAATATATCGTGTTCGCCAGATGAAAAATTTATGTTCAGTTTTTATTAAAATCGGTCAAATTTTATCGTTGATATTAGGGAATAAATAAAGTTATGTAGTTACTTGTACAAACCTTAATACGTGAGTCTCTTTTTTAAACAGTCAAGTAAAAGAATTAAACAATCGACAAGAAAATTTCAAGCCGTTCAAAAAAAGCAATCACTTACTGTGACTTCAGCAAAAGTTATTAAACTAGGTTTTGCTACAAACTGGGTGCGCTTAAAAACTAACGTATATGGTTGCATAGGGTGTTTAATAAAAAAAAAAAAATTTTACATTTTAAATACAGGGAACATTTAAATTAATACATTATTTAATTTTTGAAGCTAAAAAACAAAGTATTTAAAATATTGAAACGTTAATTTCACTAGCAACTTTTAATTTTAAAATCACAATTTTCACAGAGTATATTCATGTGACTCTTGACACATATTTGTGACCTTTGGAAAGTTTTTTTGTCCTTGGTTTTTGGGCATATGTAGCACGTTTTATAAAAATATACTCGACTAGTTCCAGAGACCGATGTAGGTTAATCATTTTTCACATGCCGTTTTAGTCGTTTTTGCAACGGTCGAGGTATTGTGCATATATCGACTCTCATTGACAGTTGAGGTTTCGCCAAATCGACAACCAATTGCTTCAAAAACATCCTTTGGGGTGTACCAGAGTCCACTTTAGCTTTATATGTAAAATATAAATTGATTCCACTGATACTGAACTGATGAAAAAGTATCACCATGGTTGATATAAGCCGAAAAGCTTCAGTTTTCTTTGGCACATATGAGCACAATTTTATAACTTTTTGAAAACCAAATAAACGTGAAGTAACCTACCGATTTCTTAGAGCTTAGAATGATCTTGATATTTCTGGCTTATTTTTATGCCTTTTGCAAGTGACATTGGTAAACCAGTTGCCCATCGTGACAATTCTCCTAGTTCCGGAAATAAGTTCAATCAAAATTTTACTGTCGGTCCCTCAGGTTGTTTATCAATATACATTTCAAATGTTTGTCGGTAATATGTTTCAGAGTCAGTGAGAGCAAAATGTTTGGTCCCATATTTAGTGGGTTTACTAAAGAATCTGAACATTTCAGGAAAATTATAATATTTTGATAATTATCATTAATCTAATTACAAATGTTTCTAACGGCTGCCAGCTTACCTACTGAGTGCTTCGCCTCTTTTAATTAGATGAATTCTAAATTATAATAAATAAGAGTCTTTTACTGCCCATAGTATTTGAAAACATTATTCCGATATATTTAGAAGCCCATAAATCTTGGTAATTTATTAGGATGATTGAAGAAATTCGGACTTATAAAGCAGGCCGAACAATGCATGTATCTATGTAAAAATTAATTTTTCAGTCACGGTGTCGTTGGAAATTATCCTGAATAGACTTAATCTATTCGTTAGTACGTTTCAGAATTAGTTATATGGTCTCACGTAAATATTTACACAGAAATTCTTCGCTCGTTGCGGAGACATCTTTAGCAAATCTTCTCAGTCTAGCGACCTTAGTAACAACATTAGCTTTCCCAGTTCCTACTCTAAAATAGGATGGTAATTATACCATTTATTAAGGTTATATTTTTCAAGATATTATGTGTCATTACTTGTTCCATGACTTTGGGGGTGTAGATTTTGTAGTGGTCCTTAATTCTTACTTACTCCGATTCGTCACTTTATTCTGATTCACTGTTGTTGTTACTTTTGATCACACTTCATTATCTTATTCAACTTTAGAATCCCTATCAATAGCCTTCTTCTGCCAACAGATGTGCCATGTGTTGATCATCCAGTACATTCTGAAAAGTTTTGCGGAACAGAAAACAATGCTGTTAACCTCAATTTCTGTGGATATATGGTATCAAACAAAATGAAATAAAAATACAGTTGCATCGATATTATTTTGGTGTTGTGATATTTTCTCCTTTCCAAGATTGTAACTACTGGTAATTTCGATAATTTTAGTCTAGGGTAAAACTCCTTATTTATTTACGCTTCTGGTCTTTGGATAGCTAACATTTGTGATTATGATACTGAACAATAAAATGTGATGAAAAGGATGACATTTCATATCGCTATATGTGTAATATTTAATTTTGTTAGGAACCTCTCAAGAAGTGAGCCTGTCTTGCTGATAGTCTGCAGACAAAGTGATGCGCCATCAGTCGACCTTAAATTTCCACTATTACGATGGCGACGAGCTCCACTCCTCCTACATAGTGTCAGTATTAGGGGAAAATGTGTTACTACCCTCGGGTGTACGATATTTTGCATCCGTATTTTGTTTTTTTCGAATCTAGTTACGTTTCTGAATACACTGATGTATATCCAATTCACTTATAAGTTGTTGAATCTTGAACTTTATATTTTTGGTTATGTAATTTTCTTACCTATAAATATAATATTTTAATTAATATGTTGTATAATAAAATTAATAATAGTTTCGAATTTTGAACATGATAGTCACAATTGATGTTCCTGTGGCTTAGAGAAAGACTTTCAAGAAATCGATCGATTTTCTCTTTTCCTAAAAATAAGTAATTTTTGCCTAATGAGTATCAATAAAATTATCGAGTAAGTTTGCGTTGATACGTACTGTATTTATATTTATCCACGTTATTTGCAAAGTTCAATTAGCTTAAAAATATATTTAGAACCATTATTTAGCATTAGAGGAAAAACAAACTCATTTATTTTTTTTAAATGCAATGTATTTTTATTTTGACTACTACGCCAATTTCATTTGTTATGTGAATATACCCATTTAAATGGACAATGTAAAACTTTATCTGAATTTTTCTTTTGATGCATTGACCATTATTAATGATCACTCCATCGTTGTTCAAAATAGGTATGTGAGTGAATATAACTGATATATTCTAAACTTATACAAAGTTTTGTAATGTTAATGGTAGACATATAGCAGATGCTCAAAAATTTTAAAACGCCAATAAAACAGGTCGATTTTGAAAACTTCGACTCGTACCAACTATAGTGTCAACCACTCGATCGACGGCAAGGCTATTCTCCATTGCATTTTGTCATTATAAAAACAAATATATATATATATATATATATATATATATATATGTACGTATATATATATATATATATATATATATATATATATATATATATATATATATATATATATGCAGGTGTTCCGTGAGTCGTGGACCAAAGAAATGTCGGTAATAGGTGGGATTATTACGCATACACATCCGAAACAATAAAATTTAATATCCTGGGCGTAATAGTTTTAGAGATATGATTTTTCATTCTGTGTGAATTGTAGATGTTTTTGAAATAAAGTTCCACAAGGCTGCCACACATTTTTTTATAAAAGCATTTTTAAAAAATCACTTCATGTTTTTTAATTTAAAAAATGCTCTGGTTTCAGTGTTTATTTTTTATCTTAACGAATGAATAATATTTTAATTAAGAAGATGAATGTTCTTTTAAAGATCTTGGAAAACAAAAAAGTAGAAATAGTAATAATGCCTAATAAATTTGTTTATGCGCAGTAACAAAAATTAAAAAGCATATCTCTAAAAGTATTAAGCCTAGGATGATAAAACTCATTGTTTCGTACATGTAATAGCCCCCTCTATCGTCAATATTTCATTGGTCTACTCCTTACGGGACATTCCATATACATATATATTATGAAGCACAGTTTTATGTGACAAAAGAATAATTACAAACAAAATTAAATGTCATGGAAGTGGCGACGTTTTATTATAATTTTTAGTTTATAAAATATGTAAGGACGTCCAATTATACTTATATAGTTCCGCAAGACATAGATTCAAAATGTTAAAGGTTAAAAAAGTGATACTGATCTAATTGTACATTTCATTCGTTTTGGGATAAAATTAGCAACTAAAGCTAATTAGAAACAAAATCTCTTAACAGTCACGTCAAAGAGATTGAAACCGGCTAATCCAACGCAGCCCTAACTGGTCATCTGCCTGGATTAAGATTGTTAAATCGGCAAGTAATTTAATTTATAAGTCTCCGTAAGTTATTATTTAGAGAATTATGAGGAGTACGGGAAAATATTGGCTTGATTATTTCCGAATGAGCACTGGTTCATTAATTTAGCAGTGGTATGAACTATTGCGTCTTGTTCCTAATATTAAACCGAGCCCGAGATACTATTGGTGAATCAAATTATTTTTGGATATGTTAAAGTTCAGATAATATTACATAAAATAAATTAGGACACCATTATATAAAATAAATTAGGTTGGATATAAGTAACAATCTATAAACAGGAAAATTGATGGAAGTTGGAAATAATTAAAATGCACGTTTAAAAAAATATTTGTCAAGTATTTTGTCTACAAAAGACGAATTTGTGTTGCATATTTTAAATTGAACACCTAAGTTATCTAAGAAGAAAAGTATTTTAAAGACAAATATTGATGATTGTAAAATTTGGAGCTGAAAAAGTAATTTAGTGTTAGAAAGATAATTTTTCTCCAGTAAAGTTGAAAGAAAATATTTTGTGTAAGTTAATGGTCGAATTTCATTTCAACTTCAAATTTTTCATTAAGAATGTATGTACATTTTCGGGTTCACATATCGGTCCGGATAGTTAAGCTTGATTATCAAACTTTTTTTGTCGTTACTGTTGCAGGCAAGCCTATTGCTAAATGAAATACACGCATACCAAACTCGATAGCGATTCATTATTTGATTAATAAAGCACCTTAAAACTGTTATTAAGAAATCATGTTAAAAGTATTTGCATGTTTTAATAATATCGAAAATGAAATACTTTAATTGGAAGCAAGTAATCTATGAAAAGCAATGAATTTGAACTGTTAAAAAATAAACTGAACGAGAAAACACAGGATTAGGCGATAGAAAATTCGAAGAAAGTTTCTTAATGTGATAAATCAAAACCAAACATTTAGCAAGGCAGGAATTTTTAGCAGAAATTCAGCAGCGAGTGTCGTTTTAAGTGATAAAACATGAAGAGTTCTATGGGTAAATTATGACGAGAGCGAAGTGAAACGTTTTAATGTTGTTTTGGTAGAAGTTAATTCAAAGCTTCTAAAAGTATTTAAAATAAACTAGAAGAAATAATTGTCAGGATTTAATACTATTTTTTTATATTTTAAAATTTCCTTTGTACGATAGTTTAGACGACGTTGAAGAAATTATTTACTGTAGTATGCACTACGTATATATTTTAGTATGAATAAAACGTATTTAAACCAACAAAAGACTTAAATGATTACAAATAAATATATTCTCATTGATCCTAAAATATTACGCACAAAACAGTAAAATTGTATAATTTGCAACTTACTGATCTTAAAAAATTTAAATGTATAATTAGTAATTATGAAGGCTTTACTACGCAAAAAGGCGTCATGTATCTTATATATTGAATTTATTTGATTGTATAAATCAAATAAATTTATAAATGTTTTTATATATCAGCCATTTCTCAACGTTGGTAAGAAAGATAATATTATTTTTTTACACAAATAACTTCGTAAAGTGTTCTGTATATCTGGCCCCGTAGTTTAACATAGGACAATCCTGGAAACGTATGCATGTTTCACTATACCTCAAAATGGTTAATCAAGCAACTATAATCAAAACAAATAAATAATATTGGATAGACATACACACATTATAAGTGGGTTGAAAAATCATATAAAATAACGTGTCGTTTGAGACGATATTTTATGTGATTTTTCAACCCAACGTTATAACACGAAAATAAAGGTCTATGTAAATTTTAAATTTTTTGCTTTTTTCTTTTCACACGGAGATTTAGCTTTCATGTCACCTTATTTTACTGTATTAATAGACAAATTTTATCATCATGTAGCACGAGGTCGGGAAAGCTATATTAAATAATACACTTTTACAAGTATTCGTGTGAAATTAAGAAAATAACAAACGCTAAAAATAGTTATGAGATATAAAAGTAAAAATAATAGCTTACATTTAATTAGTACCGAAGATTGTAGTTTCAATCAATTGAATACGATATAAACTAAGTATTCTGCTTAGTTTTCTCCTCGTAAAGTTGCAAATAACTGATACATACTTTTTTTAGGCCGTTTGATAAAAAAATAATATCATAGATCAATATGTAAAACTTTTTTAAATTAGTAAAAAACAAGCAAATACACACATGCACGCATGCATGCGCGCTCTGGCCCGCACGTAGGCGCGCGCTTCGCGTTCGTGTATGCCTACGTATAAACACACATAGATCCAAGCATGCACGCGTGCAGGCACGCACGCAGGCATGCTCGAATGCTTTCATATTTTCTAATACACCTTACAACTCTCTGATTGAGTTATTTTATTTAAGTGGATATGTGTGGGTAATCATGACAAAATTAACCAAAATGCATCTTTAGTTTGCATTAAATGTACGTCGTACAAAAGCAACAACATCCAACCCAAGTAAAGTTGTTTTTTATCAGATGAGTTTATAATTGATTCAGCAAAAATTTACTTGCCAGCACAAATAAAATCTCCCATTAGTCTCGTCAGATCAGCACAACGTCGACTCGAGCGGTACCAGCAATGACCTATTGGGCTTTAATGTGAAGATTCACTTCGAAAAGGCGGAGGCTGGTAAACCGATACTTTAATTCTTGATACCATAATCAGTTATTGTTTAGATGGCTAGAAGAGAGACGCCAGCTAATATCGGCTTGATTGATTGCAACTGGGCATAGTGTCCCACCGTCGAGGCACTCATTAATCAAGCAGTAGTGCGCGTCGCCTTTTTCTCATGGTAATAATGGACCGGGTTTGCAAGAGCCTTTGTAAATGTCATTACCGTGTACGGTCTACTGAGAATATTATGAGACACGGTTGTGGAATTTAAATAAGGGTACAGTTTAAAAACCTATTTTATTTTTAGTTTATTAAAATATAACAACAGATTGAATAGATTATTTGCTTTTTTTATTGTGAACTTGTTATAGACATGTAATCAGAATTAAATTGATTTCATTGAAATTAAGTATTAGTCCGATTTTTTGGGAATGCTGTGTGGTTATAACATTTTTGTGAAAACTGTTACGGGACCAAATGGATGGATTTTGAAATCAGTGGAATGTGATTTTAAGACTTAGATAACCTATTAAGCGCGAGTGGAACTAACAGTACGAGTGTTCCGTACACATTTATGTATTTATAAACATTTAATTAAAATATATTATTATTAAATTATTAAATATGTAATATTGTTATTAAACTTTTTAATAATTTGAATATGCTATATCTTTCATATATTACCTATGTTTTCTATATCTTTCACAGGCGTACATTTAAAAAAAAAGTTTTTAGGTAATATAACTACGAATTAAAAATGTTTTCCTTGACTTGTGCTATGAGACCTTGCTTCTTGTAAATTTTTTTGATTCGAAGGTAGCGGAAAATATCCTACAGGTTTTAATTTACTTGCGAATGTCCAAAAATGCAGCTTAAATGGAAGTATTTTTAAGATTTTTTCATTGCGTTGACTTGGAAACTTCATTTTTTTACAACTTCAAGGAACTGTGGACTTTAGTTTTTGATTCTAACTGAAACTTGATACCTCCACGCGTTCCTGCCTAAAAAGGACCTTGACAGACAGACAGATGGACAACGAAGTATTCCTGTAAGTGTTCTTCTTTCGTTTTGAGGTACGGGCGCCTAAAAATTACATGTAATATTATTGTCACAAATTGTTTCTCAATTTCTTATCACTTAATCTTAAGAAAATAATTCTACTAATATAAAAACAACGGATCTCATGTCCAGTTTTATGGTTATTTCTTTACAAGAATATAAATACTCCCTTTTTTTCTGTGTTGTTCAATCTATGAGAAATTAATGCCTTGGAAGTAGATATAAATAAATTAAATAATCGTACATATTTCTTTGTTCATCCCAGAACAATTTCGTAAGGTAATGTTATTTCTCTACATTTTAAGATTACTGCTTCGAGCCTCACACTTGTTTTTAGTAATTTCAAATATGGTTCACTGCAGTAAATACTACTACTACTACTACTACTACTAGCCAACGCCCACCCTTGGCATGTCTGCCATTAGGTGGCGAGCCGACCAGTAGAGAAAAGCTGTTTTGTAGGCAGGGTGATCATCAAGGGGCGCCCTCCTCTCCCAATCATCAAGGTAGCGCTTCATCTTCGGGCAAACGTGGAGATGGTCAAAATACATTCCTGGACGTCCACAGAGCAGGCAGGCATCGCTTCCCAGGACACCAATACGTTTCAGGTGGCACGCCAGGTAGTCTGCAGTAAATACGAAAACCGAGAACAATTTTATGGATTTAGAGCAACCAAATTATTACCGAATTAACAGCAACCAACATATACTCTACATTGAATAGTTAGTATATTATTTTAACGATAGTATCGTCATATTTTAACAATATTTATGGTCATATTTGCTGGAACCAATGTCCTTATTTTACTCTCTCTTTTCTTAAATATCCATACTATTTTCATGTATGGATGAAGTTACAAAATATTGTGTATATTATTTTGTAATTCGACTGCAATTGAGACAAGGCACATAAATTGATGACGGAAAGAGGAATAATGTGGGGTTTGGTAAAAATTTAAGGAACACAATTAATTCTCACGACATCCCCCTCTTACCAATAACCATATGGGCACACAAGCCAAATAGGAAGACTTGTGGATGTGTATAACATACACTTTTTCTAAAATTGAAAAAAATGAAAATATAAGTAGGCATATCATTTCTATTTTTCATTTGACCAGAGAACATAAAGCAAATTTTAATGAAAGTATCAATTTACAAGACAAATATACATGACATAATAAGATAATACGAGTATATACCGACAATTCTATTAAGAAGACGTGAAAGAAAATTGCGAGGCTCGTACGGATAATCGATAAATATTAGTTCAACATTAAGGCTGAAGCACTGGCTGTGCATTCTGAAAACAAATAATTGCTATTCATTCGTTACTTTCTAAAATTTATATTTTCTTTCTATACTTTATAGAAAATTATCTTTGTCAGGAACATAAAATCACCTCGCAATTTATTTCGATTATTCTTAAGTAGGTAGTTAAGTAATGACCATGAAAAGCTGGCATATCATCAAATCAGTCTCTGTTTGAAATTACGGTTGCATGTTAATGACTTCATTTATTTTTATTTAGCTATTATCTGTATAATGACAGTTACCTTATTCTTCTGCATATATGCATATTCTTCTGCATATATGCATATTGGCAGAAAGCGCTGCTTAAAAATTTGTATTTAAGGCTTTAATGTGGGATCAGTATTATCCGAAGGATTCAACTTATAAATATGCTAAATAATGAGACAACATTTTAAAACTAATAATAAAGTAATAGTGTAATAAAGTGTAGAATATGGAAGAGAAGCTGGCTTATAGTTGCATAGATAATTGAATTTTTTGGAATTTTTAAATTTGTTTATCTTTTATTACAAAGAAATAGTGAATGACAAAAAAGAGGCACAATATTATGATAAAAATGTTGGCTCCTAAGGAATAAAAAAAATCGGAGGGTTAATAATTAGTAATGACTACTGCAGTTAACCCATAAAAAGTTTGTAAAAGATTTTTAAGACCTTTCAAGCACAACCAAAGAAAAACATGCAAATGCATCCTACATTTTAGGGCACTGTAAGTACTTTATTTAAGGAAGCTTTTGTCAGATATTTTTAGTACAGGCAAGGGATAATCCGAAAATAATACATATTACCTTGATCAATTACGAAGGAAAATGTTGTTCTAAAAGACACGTCTACTAATAAAGTGGTGCTTGATTTTTAGTAATTATAATAGACCAAACATGCAAGCACACTTTTAACTACGCATTATTCTCGGAGAGAGTGTGGCAAACATCATACATTATGTCATTATAAAAGCTTCGGTATGCTTCAATATTAGCTCTTTCATTGAGATTAAACAATTTTGGTCAAAAAATTTCTCCCAGTAAAAGAAGCAAATCACTATACAAATGTTTCTTTTGAAAAACTTGAATATGGCATATTTTCAAGATCAGTGTAAACCATTTTGGGTTCCTGGGTTCTTTGCTATGAACCCATTCTGATTTAGGTGAAAATTGAATTTCTTGGTAATAACATAAATTTTTCATAATTATATATTCAGATTTTTAATAATGTTTTGTATATAAAGTGATTTTTTATTCAAAAAGTGTTACGTTTCCAATATTTATTATATGGAAAATTTAATTAATGAGGTATAATATAAAAAAATCACCTTATGTCCTATTCAATCACCTATCTATATTAAAAATCACTTTACGTCTTATGACCTATTACGTTAATTCAATTTTCTTCAGTCTTAGAAAGATGAGGAGAAGATTTCAAATTTTCCTTAGCTTAGACGTGAGATATTTTTGAAGAGGTTTTTGCTCTGTGTGAGTTTTAAAGCCTTTCAGTTAATTTATTTACCGTTTAATTTCAATTGCCCTTTTGACGTTATTCCAAGATATTTGCACCCTTTTAATTTTTTATATATCAGTTTAGAAACAATCCGAATTGTCTGACAATTTCCAAGCGTTTTCACATTTTTATTAACAAAAGAGTGGAACAGTTTCATACTATATATCAGGATGACTTCAAGGGAACTCATAGTGATTCCATTCATAAGTTTTCCTCTTCATCTCAGCCATTACACTCTTGGTAAAGTGATCGTGATAAATATATAAATACCATCGCTGGTTATTGTTTTTCATTTGCAATTTTGACCTATGAAGTGCTGCGTGGCGCGTTGTTTACTCATTTTTACAACAACTTTTCCGGGATTTTTTTGTTTATTTGTGTGTTTATGGCACGGAAATCAAAGGTCAGGATATGTGTTGCAATATAGAACATATTTTATTTTTTCATGTTTTGCAGTATTTGTAATACTTTAGTGCTATTAAGGTTATTTATAATTTAAGATAAAGATGCATAACTTGAATTTTTCAGGTCCCACAATTTTTAGCACTGATGTTCACTTGTCGTAATATGTTTTTAAATATTGATATAAGTGTAGTCTAATTTAGCTGCATATTTTTATATTTTCTTTTCAGTTAATTTATTTAGAGTGCTTCATTAATAGGATGTATTAAAGAAAAACACATATATAAAAAAACATATATTATCAATGCTCTTAGAAAACTGACAATGTAATATATATATATATATATATATGTATATATATATATATATATATATATATATACATTAGTCCTCCAGATAAATCTATGATAATAGATTAAAAATGTTTAAGCTCTGCTCAACCTAGTACGTCTTCCTTTGGTCGCGATCGACCTAGGAAAGTTCTTAGTGTACTTAGCAAAAGATCAAAACGTAGATGGTTATCAGAATTATCTCAGGTTGGCAGTTTGGATGCGTCAACATTAAAAAATATTAGTGCGGATTAAGTTGTATCACTTGTTGTGGAGGCTAAGCTATCACATTAATTTTTGTTGCTAATGAAATTTTATTAATAGTAAAACTTCTCGTAAAGTTTTACTATCCTGTCAGAGTGTTTTGAAAGCTTGGAAAAAGTGCTATCCTGGCAATATGATAGCGACAGAATCAAAAGTCGAGATTTAGTTCCAAAGTTTGTTGGATCACACTGTTTTGCGAATCTTTGAGTTAGAGAAAATTGGTTTATAGTGTTTTCTAGAAGAGGTAGTTAATTTAACTTGAATTGGGAAATGGGGTTTGTGGGATAATATGAGTCATAGCGAGTACAAACAGTATTTCATGGAGTCTAATTTATATGATGACAATAATTTATTTGTAATTCTCACATTCCTTTGTAGTTAGTTACATATTCAGATGGTGAAATCAATATTTTCTAGAAAAATCCTCATCCCTATTCTTTTAGAAACTGTAGACCTACACGTTTATGATTTGTGAATAAAGGTTCTACTTTGTCTAAGAATAAGGAGCATTATTTTTAAGAAAACATAGCTTTCTCAGTCTAACAACATTCACATTAGAGGAACGCGTTTTCAACTTCTAGCATTCTTTGCAAATTACTATGGTCAATGGTAAAATTTGTAGTGCGTTAAGTGGAAAATCATCTGTTAGGTGTTACATTTGTGAAGCAAGACCAAATAAATGAGATAGGTTTTTGCGAAAAAAAAGCGATGAAAATCGTAATTAATTCGTTTTGTCCCCTCTACATTCGTGGATTCGTTTCCTTGATTATTTCCTTAACTTTTCTTGTACAATAAATTTTAAAAATTGGCAAGTTAGGTCAAACGACGTTAATAAAATTCAACTAATAATATATTATACGTTCAAAATCAGATGAGGTCTCGATTACCTTTAATTTTAAATAAATCACGAAGTGGCGGAAGCGAGATATCGAACAACGGAAATACGGTGAGAAATTTTTTTTAAATTCATATATTTCAGCCAAAGTTACAGACTTTTAATAAGTATCTAACTGACTGTTCCAGTTCAGTTTTGTAAGCGATATTTTCGGGATACAATAATAATGTGGATCATGTAATAAATACGGTTTGGAAACCGCGCGACTTTTGTAAAAGAATACCAATTATGCGAGCTTCCGTCGACAAATTATTAATAAATGGGTCATAAATTGTAAAGCATGCATTAGGTTCTAGTGAGAATAATCAGAAAATGCTGCCAAAGCTTAGAACAACAATTTGAAGTAATTTACTAATACCGATTTAATGAATAGATTCATGTTCCGGACAGACCCATTTGTTATTAACCTGACCTGAAGGTTTCCAGAGAAAAAAGGGTTTTTGAATAGTCAGGAATTAAATTTGTTAGTAGTTTAGAAAATCTTGCAATCATTTTTGTAAGAATAGCAGAATGAGGTTATATTATTTCGCTTAAAAATAATTATTTTAATAACAATATAATGCCTTATTAGCGAATTATTTATTTTTACTGCCCGCCTTAGGACTGTGTATCACTATGGAACGTCTAGAATTTGAGTCGCTACTTTCTCTGATTTCTATACCTTTATCAGAAAAATAATTTTAATTCCAATACAAGCTCATGCACCTTTATTAAAAATGATATTGGTAGATACGCAAAATGTGACTACATTAAAATTTTGAAACATTAAAGCGCTTCTATTGTATTAAACATATATGCAATTAAAATCGTTGTCAGATATTAATATAGATTATCCGATTAGCAAGATAGCCACTGTTGGTGCAACCTATCCGTGGTTGAAATAGTGGTCCCTATTTTGTGGTAATTATTGCCTATCAAATCGTTATGAAATGGTGTTTGCAATCGATATAAAATGACACAAATCATTCGAACTGAATTTGAAGCAATTTAAATTTTACACATTATTAAAAGTAAAATATTAGGAAGGCGAAAGCCTTAACTATTTGCTCTTTTTATATATTTATTATTTAATTTATAACAATAAACCACTTTTCAAGTTCAAGAGATTAAATAATAAAACTAAGTTAATTTTGACAAATATTTCAATAAAGTTTATAAATCATACAGAAAAAAAACGGAAAAGAATAAACGTGTAGACAAATAAATTATTTTATTAAAATGGAAAAGAGAAAAAATTAAAAAATGTGGACATCCCATTTATTAAAGCAAGATAATTTATATGTTCATTGTTTTAATTTGGCAAAAATATGTACAAATATGTATAGCTAATTTAAAATGCGTGGCACTGTATATCATTAACTAATTCATGTTAATCAAATGATAGATTTTCTTCCGTTGTCAGTCGGGCAACATTGCCGTTCACAAGACGAATACAAATTTATGCCACTTTCAATCCAGAAAAACTTTAAGATTAAATGCAAATACCTAGGGAGGATAACTTTATCAGCAAGTTAGAAAGATTCCAAAAGTACGTACATCTGGTACATGAAAAAAGCATTGGTTTTAAAAAATAATTTTAATTTTGTAAATTGTGTAACAAAAATTCTATGAACGTAAAAATGTATTAATAGTATGTCTACGTAGATATCGAACACCCCTAATAACTTACTTAAATATCTTTTCGTACTTAATACTTTTCTTAAACAATTTCTCGGTCACCTGATATTGATATAAAATCGGTTGACGATTTATAAAGAAATTCGGCCTCAAATTCGTTCGGAAAATTAAATATGGAAGAAAATAATTAAAATATGCATATATAAATTTAGCTCTTATATTAAATAGAGCAAAAGTGGTATAAAAATAATATAAGTTATTCCAAACGAACGGACAAGACACAAAATGAAAAGAAAAATTTGAAAATTTTTTTTTAAAAGAAAAGAAAGTTATTTTTATTTTACTCTACATACGCCAAAATTTTCAATTTATAATCTGAAGTTGTTAATGTTTTTAAACATATAAAAACCAGTGAATACTAGCAATTTTTACTAAACCGCTCAGTGTTGTTCTCCTAAAGTTAACTCTTCCTTAATTACCAGCAAAAACAAAATTAGCACTAAAGGAAATCTAACGTTGAGTAGCCATAATATTTAAATAAAACCTCAAATATTTAAACCTGCTTGCTAGACCATACTAGCTGCGATACAAAAGTCAATATTACTTATAAATATGTTCACAGGCGCGGTCTAACATTATTGCAAACCGGTCTATTTCCGCATAATTAACAAATGTCCCTGTGATAGAAGTTCCCATTTGCGATCGATCAAGGTGATATTATATTCGCCGTTTGCATGGTTGGTCGAATCATTTATTAATAGAAGTTTTGGGAATTAAAATATAAGTCGACTACGTAAATCTTCTTTTTCAGAACAAGTGGCCTTTGCCAAAAAGAAATGTTGAGCCATCATAAGGAGTATAAACTGAGATTGTGTTGCGCGAACAAGCTATGTTAAGTTAATGAATTTTGCAATCAAAACCCGGTATAACATTGCAGGAACAATAGCCAATAGCATATGTTAATTTCTTCGTATTCAATTTGTTTGTTCTACGGGAGAATTAAGCATACAAAATCGTGTAAAATTTACTTCAAATTTATAATTTTTAATATTGAATATATTTGGCGTTAATTTTGTAGAAATTCACAATTAAATGAAACTATTATTCGAAATTAAATAAAACTACGTAATGTAGTATTATTTCTAGTTTCTTTAAGTTCTTTACCACGATCTGGGTTTCGTTGTATTACAATTTTAGATTAACACTTTTAGATTAAAGATTAGATCTTTGCTAATAGCCCACCTGAAGATGTTGTAATACAACGAAACCTACGTCGTGGTGAGGAACTCAAAGAAAGTAGAAATAATACTACATTAAGTAGTTTCACTTAATTCTTATAATTTTTAATTAAGGTTAAAAATGGGACTATCCTAGTTTATTTTATTTTAATTTAATTATAAGCTTTATATGAACGTATATTTTATTTTTCTATATTAAATTTTGGATATGCACACCTTTATTACATACACCATATGTACGCCTTCGATCGATCGTTTTATGGGAATGATACCTGTCTAATTCCAGAAAAGATATATAAAAAATACGTAAAAAAAATTGTGCGTGTCAGCTCCGATGCGTCACTGGAGTCTACTCCTTAATTACAATTGTCTTAAAATGTATACAATAGGTAACACTGTATATAAATAAAAATATTAATATCACCTATCAACATATCTTTTACCCTTAAGGCAGCGTTCGTAAGAAACGTACTCACTCGACTATTTTTTCGTTGACTTATGTTGCAAAACTTGCCTCTGAAAATTTTTTTAACGGGATAATATACAACCTATGTCCATCCTGAAGTTCCTTTCTAAATATTGGTGAAAGAATTTTTGAAATTCAATAAGCAGTTTCGGAGAATAATAGACATTTTTATTAAGTGAACTGTCAAATCGTATCATATAAAACTTTCGATTTTTTAGGAAATATTAAAGAATTAATGAAAAACGTGGCCTTGTCTGATGTAAACATTAGTGGTGAGTAAATAAGTTAATTTTTCCATAAAGATTCCAACTTCAGAAAACTTCATGAGGGAGCGATACGAAGAAACATTTTTGTTACTTCTGAAATCTCGATGTTATTTTGTGGACATTTTTGCGAAATAGCTATTTTGGATTCTCGTTATGAATTGTTCAAAATCAAGGTATTTTTCGCGCAAAGAAAAAAGGTAAATGACATTTATTTTTTAACTTGATTCTATATACAGCATTCATCAGTAAATTTTAAATTTCATCTAAAACATGAGAGTGGTGGAAGATATCAGTTTCTTAGATATGGGCCAATTTTCAATTTTTTTTTCAAAATAAGGAACATTTCAATAAACGAATATTGTAAATATTCGTAAATAACAAAATTCCATACAAAAAGGGAAATTTCTCAGGGTTTAAAGATTTTGCACAATTAATGTTTATATTAATTTCAACGGTATTAGTTTAATTTTCCATAAATTAATGAAAATAAATTCTTCTAAATTTAATTAAAATTAAAAGGTTAGATTATATTTATAAAACCAATAATGGAACTTGTATCATTTCCATGTATTATTTTTAAGAAGCCTTTCCACGATTTCATGAAAATATTGGAAGGTATTCAATATGGAAATAAAGTGAAATGTAAAATTTCATCTCATGAAAATCAAAAAGCTTTTTCATTTTTTTATTGCAAGATCAATTTTTATCCAGTTTATATATTCAACATTTTATTTGAGAATCATAGATTTGTTTTGAGTCTAAATGGCAAAATTATTGTTTTCATACTAAATCTATTGTAGGAACAATCAATACAATTTTGCTCTTCGCATTTTTCAATCACGTTTAATATTAAAGATCACCGGCGTGACCGGCTTAGCGAAAAGACCCAGAGGGATATTTTCAAAATATTATATGTAGTTAATAATTTAATAAAATAATATTGTTACCTTTCACTATTGGCACAAACGGTGGAATCGTCATAAAAATATTGGTGTAATATTTAAAAAAAAAAAGAATTAAAACTGAAACTTGTATAACTTTGCAACTACGACTATTGCAATTAGGGATCAGATCATAGTACTTCTTTAATTACTATTATCGTTTTAACGTTTATCTTTTTTCTTGTGTCCATTACGGATCCAGTACTTATTAAATTCCTTAGCGGAGATAACAAAACTAAAAAAAAAATAGAAACTTTAAATGCTTGCCAAATTCATAATCGGAAGTTATGTGACACGATACAAGATATGTTTAAAAATGGGAGTAGTAAGTAAGAAAGAATAAAAATAAATCTAGTAATATAAACACTTCCTATTATAACGAATCATTATGAATTGTGTTTCCATACCCAACATATGTAGGCATTGTGACTAGAGTTGCCAAATCCAATTTGTCGAAAATCGATACTGGTGGCAAACAAAATCTGGTGAACATATTTTGTTTACATTTTCAGCAATACACTTATAATAGTCTTATCGATAATTCTGAAAAAAAAATTATATCCGTATATATATACAAGGACACAAAAACTAATATTTTACAAATGTTTTTTTTCTTGGTTAAGTATATAATAACAAGAACTTCTACGCCACTGACTGAGAAAATGTTTGACAGTTCCCAGTGTGAGTCATCGCTAATTAATTAGTAAGCGTTTATGGACCCGAAATTGTTTCTAATCGTACGTGAAAGTCTCAGCTTGTTTATAAATTTTTATTTCACTTTTTACTACGCAGTCAGTAAATATACATCTTTGCAGTTGAGTTAGATATGGATTTTAGATCCTTACATTATAAATATTTTCTTAATATTTTAGTAAAAGCCATACATCCATAAATTTCCTAAACATGTAGTGTGAAATATCTTATTATTACATAATATGTTAATAATACTGAATGTGCCTACTCAACATTGAACCAAATGTTATGATAAATTCAAGAATTTTCAATAAATTTTTTTCATAATTATGTCGAAAATTATTCACAATTAAATGAAACTACGTGATGTAATATTATTTCTACTTTATTTACCACGACCTAGGTTTCGTTGTATTACAACATCTTCAGGTGGGATATTAGCAAAGATATTTGCTAATATCCCACCTGAAGATGTTGTAATACAACGAAACCTAGGTCGTGGTAAATAAAGTAGAAATAATACTACATCACGTAGTTTCATTTAATTGTGAATAATGAATTTCCACAAAATTAACGCCAAATATATTCAATATTCGAAAATTATTTATAATTATGTCTGAAACAACAAATATAGGAAATAATAAATATAAGCAAGTAAGAAAAAGGATAGAAAATTTAGAAAGTAACAACTGAAAAGCAAAGAATTTCCCTCTAATACCATCATTGTCAGAGTCTGCAGCAAATGCTTCAGCTTTAGTGTAGAACTGCGATTGGTCGAATTTTCCTGCATATCTAAATGATGGGATTGTCAGTATATATGATTTTATTGTTTTATAAATATTTTCCATTGACATTTTCATTGATATAAGCATTATATTTTATGCTTCTATGTTATCAACACAAGTGATATATCTACTTACAGTTCCATTTTTGTCCTTTTAGAAAAAGTGTATGATAACACAAAATGAAAATAATTTTGGACATTTTTATTAATTATTTTATTTTATACCAAATATAACCGATTTGTTTCAGCAGTATACTTTAGTAAATGCATATCTTTCTTTAAATATTTAAATCCTATGTACCTTTGGAGGCGTAAAAAGCATCCACGGCACTTTATCTCGCTACTTGCTTCTGTGTATCGGGAATTGCTTCACTTCAGGTTTTGATGATATTTCTCAATTCTATCAGTACAGACGACTCATTTACACGACTCTTACCTTGAGGGTACCAATCCTAAACCTGTTTGTGGATGTGGATGGGTTTGTTCTTAGCATATGTCATTCCATTTCCGTTTACACCATTTTAATTGGGGTTGAGTCGAAACTACTTTGCATAGTTCTAATAAGTTTTCATTAGACTTCTTCTCGGGATAAGATATTCAGAGAATATATCTAAAACAGTTCTTGATGAAGACTTAAGCCCATAGGATCGTCCAAGTATAGTTCCATTTCCCCTTTCCATACGGCAGTAAGGCTTTGACGTTGGATGCGAATACCTTGAGTTTTAATCCTTCATGTCCATTTTCGTGATTGTCGCATGCGGTCGAACTGCGCGAAGTTCGCCCTAGTTTTGTTAATCTGTGAAGCGACGTCCACTTTAATTCTTTCCATCTCAAAGTTGACATTCCCAAGATATGTGAATCGGTGTACAAGTTTTACCTTTTATACGCCTAACCACAACTATGTTGTGTCATTCAGGTCAGATATATTTTTTGAGTCCTCAGCGACGGAGGTTCCATACCTAGGTCACAAACAGAAAAAATATTACCTTAAATTCTCACTTCTTTCTACCTTTATCACTAGTATGATAAACAACCTGCCTGAAAACATATAAACACCACCGCTAATAATTGTTTTTCACTCGCATTTTGACCCTTGAATTACACGCGCCCGGCTACTTCAGCTCTTTATGCGCGCCTATCAGTGACTCATCTTTGTAATAATATTTCCCGATTTTTTTTGTTTATTTGTGACATGGAGTACCAATTGGTGCATGTATTGCAATATTTAGTATATTTTAATTTTATATCTTTTGTAGTATTTGTAATATTTTAGTACTACCAATTTTAATTATAATTTGAGATAAAAATGTACAATTTTAATTTTTCTGGGTCCTACAATTTTTAGCGCTGATGCGCAATTGTAATATATTTTTAAATCTTAATATAGACTAAGACTAAGTTAAAATATATGAACCAATATAGCTTGACATAGGTTTTGAGCGGTATACGTATTTCCTGACACGTCTACAAGATTTTGACAATATTAATTGAACTCTATATTTTTCTTTTCAGGTAATTCACTGAAGTGATCAACGGAATATCTCGGGTTGACGATTCAGCAGTTAGTGCATTGCTAAATAGTTTTGATGCGTTAATACCAACAGATATTAGTGCGGATGAAATTTTATCACTTTTATAATAAACCAAATTCAAATCGATTTTCATTGCGTTCTTTTTGCAAAGTCTTGTCTATGTCATTCATTTTTTTGGGTGTTACTTCATAAACATAACACCTAACTGATACTTATTCACAAATACAACACTTATAGATGATTTTCCACCTAAAACAATACAAATTTCATCATTGACAAGAGCCATTTGCAAAGAATGCTGGATGTTGAAAACGCGTTCGTCTAATGTAAATGTTGTCAGACTAAGAAAACTATCTTTTCTTAAAAATAATATTCCACATTCTTAGACAGAATAGTGCTTTTTTGCAAATTGGAAACGTATAAGTCTACGTTTATCAGCATAACTCGTATTTTCACTTTATCAGCATAGCGCGTATTGCTAAGATTTCTTACAATCCCCACATTATTCCTTCCTCCGTTGTCAATGTATGTATTTTGTCTCAACCTCACCTGAATTATTAAATAGTATAAACAACGTTTGGAACTACATCCATATATGACATTAATATAGATATTTAAAAGAAAGCGGAAATAGATAGGAAGCTTCCACCGAATGATAAACACAAATATTATTAAAACATGAAAACAGCCATCCTAAATTTATCATTAAATGATCAACGTAGATTATTATAAATGTAGATTGGTTGCTATAAAGCTATGGAATTATTCTCGTTTTTCATATTTAATGAAGTGAACCATACTTTAAATTGCTTAAACAATCCCTGAGCTCGAGATTATAATCTTAAAATGTACAGAAACAGCTTTTTCGTACGAAATTTTGAGAGGATAAATAAACGAAGATGTTCGACTATTTATTTCTATCTACTTCCAAGGCATTCATTTATAATGGATCGATAATATAAAATACACCAAAATACGATAATTTTTATAGCACCAAGAGCTTCATGTTGAATACATGCAAATATTAATACATACAAATTAATACATACAAAGCAAATATTATGTCAACCCTGAATAGCTGCAACGGTAGATGTGAAAACGTAATACACATCTAGAACTTCGTAAGTCTGTGGCAAATACTCATCCTTTTAAAACCACCCCCTTGAGAATACACGTCATTTTAGTATAGAACTCATGTATATTCATGGTCCATATATAATTCTCAACGACATATTGCTTTGCCTGCAAACCAACCACAAGTTTCGTATTTATCAACACGTATGATTAACAGGTGTTGAATTATTAATAAATTGTTGAAGACACGTGGAAGCAGAGCGCGAGACACCTGAGCAGAAAAAAGAGGATAGTGATAGAATTATGCCTTATATAGACCCTGCCATAGACAGTGAAGTATATATAAATCACGCCTTTTATATATCAAAAATAAATGGCTGGTATTTCAATACTGTCATCAAATTATACCCCTTTTGAAGGATAAAAGTTCTACAAATATTACATGAGCTAAAAATTTCACAGAAGTTTAACAAATGAATAAATTTAGACAAGTGTATTAAATTACAAAGTTAAAGACTACAGGTGAAATACAAAGTCAGACAGTGCTTGAGCCGAAAAATTGCTAATGTGACTAACCGCCTCAGCCGACTGACTACCTAAGTCGACTGATTGAGCTGACTAACTGATCTGATTGTCAACCCATACTGTTTGTGCATTCGATAAAATCTGTCTGTATGTATCCTTTTGCCAAAGTAGAGACCTGCACCGTGGACCCTGTAGTTTGTCCTCATAATGAAATATCCATTTGCATTAATTGGTTTAATGCTCTATAACTTTTCTATCAATATATACGTTCCATTCTAAGTGACATTTTCAATTTTCGGAGTTAGTGTTGCTGCTTCATGGTAACTAAAATATGTAAACTGTCCTTCAATGAAACATAGGTAACCACTTTTTTTCTTTTCTGAATAAGAAACATACAGGAAGGTATGTGATTTATATATGACATATACAAGACTAGATTTTTAATATTAGGATTGCAGGAACTTAGTTGTTTTATTTACGTGACTTTATATTATTTGTTTGTTCGTCAACTTTGCTAAATTTATTAATGTTAGATATAATATCTTCAAGCAAGACAAAAAAATTATCTTTATAACTTCACACTCATTAATGTTCTGCTTGTTTAGTATTCGGTAGTTATTAGCTATGTTTCCGTACCAAAGTCTCGAAGTGTAAACCAGGTACCTATTTTTTAACATAATCGATCTCTAAAAACAATTCAACTAATTAAAAGTATTAACATTTTACCGACTCAGTTGAATTCAAAATAATTTTTTTGGAACACAAGTAGAGTACAAACTGAAAGCATTCGATTTAACTGCATTATGAATAAATAAAAATAAGTGCTTCACAAAAATATAAAAATATTTAAAAATATTTTCCTCCAAACTTACATGTAAAAAATTTTCTTAGACCGATTTAAACAATAAAGTGAAAAAAATTGGGCAGCGTAATACCATTTAATTTCTTTTAGTTTATAATCACATTCTACTCCCTTCAATTTTGATGCGTTTGCTCAAATAACAGTTTTTTTAGAAAAACATTATAATTACATTGTATTCCCACAAGATTTTCTTAACGCTTAGTATCACTGAAGTAAATTAAAGACTATTAACATGGAATAAAATATCTTCACACCAAAACGAAAGCAAATATTTGATTTAATTTGTTTATTATATTTTTAAAAACTAGACATAAAAATGGTTTTCCAACTATTCCCAATTGAAATTCTCCAACCATGTTCCGCAATAATCTTATTAAATAGTACACGTGGATAATTACATGTAGAAATACTCTTGCAGAACCGGTCTACAATTACCATGGGAAAGATGGCGACGCGCACGACTTCTTGATTAATGAACGTCCCATCGGTGCGACTCCATCCTCAGTCGTAATCACTCAAGCCGATGTTAGCCGGCGTCCCTCCACCAATCTTCTGAACAATCATTGATTAAGTCATCAAGAATTAAAGTGCCTCCCAGTTTACCAGCCTCCACCTTTGCGAAATAAATTTTCTCCTTAAAGCCCAATATATACTTGCTGATGCCGCTCGAGTCGACGTTATGCTGGTCTGACGGGACTAATAAGGAATTTTATTTGTTCAGACAAACAAATTTTTATCAGTCAAATATAAACTCATCTGCGGAGACAAAGCTTCGCTTGGGATGAATGTGGTGGCTTTTATATGACATATGTTTAATGCGAATCCACGATATCTTTTAATTACTTTTATCATGATTGACCGTAGGTACTTATCTACACAATTGACATAACTCAATAAGAGAGTTCGAAATACAATATACTTATGCATAATGTGTATTTGAGTAAGTGCGTCCGCGCGCGCGTTTGTGTGTGTGTGTGTGTGTGTGTTTGTATGCAGGCACGCGCGAACGCGCACGAGTCTGCTTTCGTGCTTTCCAGCGCGCGCATGTATGCGGGCGTGTGTGTATATGTGAATGTTAGGGTTTGTATGTACACTAGTGTAAACAGCTTTATAAGTTAATCAATTATACGAATTTTTTATCACACGAATAGGAAAAAAGGATGAATTATTTAGATAAAATTTTACGAGGAAAAAATAAGTTTTCTGTTTATGTCGTATTCATTTCAGTGAAACTACTACTTTCGGATAATAATAAAATGTAAGCTGCTGTATGTATCAAATCTCATAATTTATTTATGGCGCTTGTACTTTTTTAATTTCACGTGAACACTTGTGAAACCGTATTATTTAATATAGTTTTCCATGAAATATGCTAATAAAATTTGTTCATTAGTACAGTAAAATGAAGGCCTGAAACCTTGAAATTAAATGAAAACATCATAGTATAAATGAAAATAAATATTATGAAAACGTAATACTGAAAATATTAATAGACCTTTATTTTGATGTTTAAAGGTGGGCTAAAATTTACCAAAAAGTTCATATCCGATAATTACGATATTAAAAGGTAAAGTTACACAAATAAGTTTTTTGCCAATAATTCTTTTTTCTTTATACATTTTAACTGTATGACTAACCATTTTTTAAATATTGCGCGGAGAGTGATAAGCGTGTATCCGTTTACAGAATTATGTCATGTAAACTACATAGCCAGATGTACAGACAACTTTAAGAAGTTAATTGTATAATAATGATATTATTATCATTAAAAAAATATTGGAAAAATATTTATTTTAAAAATATGTTTTTAAATATTATAAATCCAATAAATTCAATAAGTATTATGATCGATATGTATATGTAGGGATGACGACCATTTTGCCTGGCAAAATCTTTATGATTACTAATCATATAATTAAACTATCTAACATCCTTAACTCGGAATTGATATAATTTTCCTTTTTTATCGTTCAAATATGATTTATTCACGCTAAAGAATTTTCTTCAATGTCGTCCTAGGTCATCTCGTTTAGTTCATTTAGCGGAGTAATATACAGGCTTGCGTGCAATAGTAATGACAAGAAAAGTTTGTTACTAAATCACGATTAATCATTTGGACAAATATAGGGTTCATAGCAAGAATGAATATATGAGCTATTTTTCAACTCAAAAGATGCAATGTTCTTCCACACAAGTGAAGCTATGATCAAAAACTAGCAATGCATAAATGTAAATAAGAATATCTATATTGAGAAATTTTTATTCCTTCACTTTTAGGAAAACAACATTACCTACATACTCATATTTAATATTATGTATGCAAATTGCTCCCGCCATTTTACACATAATATTATTTACATAAAAAATATGATATATACCATAACTCAATTATTCTATAGGTAATCCAAATCAGTTAACATATCGACTGACGTCGGAAAAGTTAAATTTCGAATTATATCCTATGGTCATAAAAAATATTTAAACAAATTAAAAATGCATAAGCAAAAAATTTGATGTGAAAGTAAAAGAAACGGCGAGTTGAGCAGACTTGTGAATGAGAACGCTAATAGTAGACTTTCAATCAAAATAAATCGTGTTTATCAATGTGAAATATATAGAGGAGGCCTGTGAGTTAAGATGACTTTTCGTACCACTTTCATCAAAATCAGTAGAATTGTATTATTGATGTTAGGGAATAAAGACACTTATGTAGGTACTTATATTAATCCTTAATAAATTACCCACCTTTTGATATACCAAAAAAATTACTTAATAAATAAGAAAATCCCAAGAGGTTCAAATAAAGCAATGGCTTACTGTGACTTCAACAAAAGTTATTAAACTAGGTTTTGGCATTAACCCCTTATTGGGTTCGCTTAAAAACTTTTTAGTTAAAACTCTTAGAACAAAAAAAGCAAGTATGTAAAATATTCAAACTCTAATTTCACTAGCAACTGTTAATTTTAAATCACAATTTTCACACATTAAAATTATGTGACAATTCGCACATATTTGTGGCATTTCAAAAGTTTTTTTTTCCTTCACTTTTGAACATATATAGCACGTTTTATAAGTAGACGCTCGACTAATTCCAAAAACTGATGTAGGTTCTTTATCTTCCACGTACCGTTTTAGTCGTTTTCGCAACTGTCGAGGTTTTGTGCATATACCGATTCTCAATGTCACCAAAGGTTTCAATAAATCGACAGCCAGTTGCATCAAAAATATTCTTTGGAATATGCCAGAGTTTACTTTAGCTTTATATTTAAAAGCAAAAATTAACTTCACTGATATTAAACAAATGAAAAAAAATCGCCATCAGCCATACAAATTTCGCCATTTGCACATATTTCATAATCGGTATCAACTACACCTTTGGTTTTATTATAGAAATTAATAATTTATGGCTTTCTTTTAAGATTCAAGGTTTTCATGACTTGTCCCAATAATCTTAAGCTTGTGATCTTCTAACGGTGATTTAGCAAGTGAAATACTGGTAAACCAGTTGTCCATTGAGACAATTCTCCCAGTTCCGGAAATACGTTCAGTCACTTGTTTTACCAGATTTAATGCATCATTGGGTAGTTTAGATGATCCGTTTAGTTTTTTTGCCAATACGTACCATTTAAAATTTTTGTCAATAATAGGTTTCAAGAGCAAAATATTTGATTTCCTATTTAATGGAATTATTAGGTTTGTACACTTTGCTACATAATCCTGGAATCTGAGATAACTCTTCTACATTAGTAACATTTTCAGTAAAACTATAATATTTTGATGATTATCATTTATTAAATTATAAAAGTTTCTTATAACCGCCGGTTTGTTCAATGTTTGCTTTGCCTTTTTTTTGTGCAGCTATTAAACCTGAATTTTATTTCCAGAGTTCTCACTTGAATTAATAAGATTTATGGGCTTCTGATGGTATCGATATAAATTTTTTCTCGAATACTGTGAACTGTAAAAGCCTCTTGTTCTACGCGCAAAAAGAAAGGCAATGCAAACATTAAACAAGAGTAAAGTAGTTTATTTAGAAAAACTACAATTTTTCGTTTACGGTGTCGTCGGACATTATCTTGAATAGACAGTATGTATTTGTTAGTATGTTTCCGAATTAGTTCTATTGCCTCGTGTAAAAATATGCTCACAAATGCTTTGCTTATTGTGAATACATCTTTAGCGAGTCTTTTTGGTCCAGCATCTTCAGTAACAACATTGGCTTTTCTAGTTCTTACCTTAGAATATGGTAGTTGTTTATAAAATTTAGTAAATTGTTTAATTTAATGTTTTGTGATAAAATTTGTCTTTCCTTGTTTCGTGACTTAGTGCGTGTAGATTTTGTAATAACCATTCATCATCACTGTTCCTCTCATTGTTAGATTCATCATTTATTCTGATCCACTGTTGCGGTTACTTTTTATGACTTTATGATCTTGTTCAATTTCAGAAATACTATCAAAAGTCTTTTCTTCTTCCAAAAGATGTGCAGTCTGCTGATCGTTCAATTCTCACAGCATTGTAAAGATAATCTGTAAAGAAAAAAATTAAATACAAAGTTATAGATATTGGTATAATATATGCTCTCAGATATTAAAACACTAATATTTTAATATTTGAGAGCATATATTATAGACAGAAAGCATAGTTTATAGTAAAACGTAATGAGATATTAACATAATCCTTGCAAATGACAGTGTCACAAGCACAATTATAAAATAATAAAAAGCATATGAATTTTTCACATTAAACACAAATGTATTTTTCACATATTTACCCAAAATTATATCAGCGTAAACAGCCACGTGGGGTGTTGCCCGCCCCAAAGTTGATTCACAAGCGTAACTATACACAATCATGTGTTGCTCGCAACTGTGTTTTAAAGATCACCCACGCTTACGAAGTGATCTGTAATAGTATAGCAATCAAATAAAATTTCGAAAAGTTCTGAACCTTTAAAATCGCTGCGGGTGTCAAATTAGGTGTTAAAATAAACTTACAAAATCTATTTTCTGCAGAATTTACTTTCCTTCTTATTGCAGCCTTGCCTTCCAGCAATTACTATAACAGTAACATTGATGAATACTGCAAAATTTATTACATACTCGTATAATAGAGTAAAATTCATAAATATTCTGGAAAATTTTAGAGCTTGATAAAACGGAACACAATTTTTTTCAAACAATCAAAAGGCAAGATAACTTCTAATTCAGGATTCCGTAAAACAAATATAGAAACAGGAAGCTACTCCCGTAATAAACTCTAACATTTTAACGAACACCAGAAAATGCATATCCTAGGTGAAAATTTTTCAGACAAAATTAAATTCGATCATTAATTTATATAAGATTCTACCTTTTATTATTATTAGAACCGCGAATTACATTTTTAGACTATAAATCATACAAAATATCAATGTTTGTTTTCAAAATACTTTTCTTCTCAGATAAATAACGTGTTGACTTTAAAATACACAACATAAATTTCGTATTTCGTACATAAAACGCTTGAATATTTTTTTTCAGCCTATAGTTTAATTACATCCAATTGCCATCACTTTTCCTTTGTTATAGTTTTACTTACTTCCAACCTAATTTATTTTAAAAAATGGTATCTGAACTTTCGCAATCGAAAATAATTTTGTTTACGAACTTTATTACGAACGCAATCGAAAATAATTTTATTTACGAATAGTATCCCGGATCTAGTTTAATATTAGGAATAAAGTACCAAAATTTATACCACTGGTTAACTGATTAATGTACAGTGCTCAGTCGCAAACAATCAAGCCAGTTTTATGTCATATTCCTCGTGTTGCTCTAAACGATAACCAACGAAGACTGCCAAAATCAAATTACTTGTCGATTTAGCAATCTCCATCAAGTCAGATGATCAGTTAGGGCTACGTCGGATCGGCTGCTATCATTTTGTTACTGAAATGAGTCAAATTTACACTACTTTTGGAAGCACAAGTTTAAGTTTTGAGATGACTGTTGAGAGATTTTGTTCCAAAAAACATTTGAGTTTTTATCATTCAATCAAAAACCAATATGAAACATTTTACTGAGTAGTAAAATGTTTACTGCGGTATCTTAGTGGATATGTATTTTTCCGTTGCATTAAATTAATTTTCTTTCAATCGTAAATTTTAGCGTGATATGAATTAAGTATAGTATTATTTTTCAGTTGTATTATTTTCTCTTTTATAAGATCGTATTTACTGGTAACTTTAATACCGTTAATCTATGTGTCATAGAACTATATAATTGTAAATTCTTACGCATCTTCAAAACTTTAAGTTGTATTAAAATACGGTAATTTAAATTTTTTTTTCTTATTTTATTTATGGTAATTGCACTAAATAATATAAAAATGATAAAAAGGAGGACATTTCATGTCGCTACTGGTATATTATTTAATTTTATTGGAAACCTCTCAATAATTTAGCGTGTCTTGCTAACAGGCTGCAGGCAAAGTATTGTATAACTATGTACCATAAATGCGCCATCAATTGACTTTAACTTTCCACTACTACGATCTCGAAGAGCTCCGCTCCTAGATGGAGACAGTATCAGGAGCACATGTATTTACTACCCTCGGGTTTAAGATATTTTGGACCTGTATTTTGCTTCTTTCGAATCTAGTTGCGTTTCTATATTCACGTAATAAGTTTTGATATCCATTGAATTCACTAATACATTGGCGAATCTTAAACGTTGTCTTCGGTTATGTAATTTTCTTACCTCTCAATATTTCATTTTTATTAATTTGTTGTGTAATAATATAATAAATAGTTGGATATTTTTCACATGATAGTCACAATTGACGTTCATGTGGCTTACAGAAAGATTTCCAATAAATTGATAGACTTTCACTTTTTTATAATCAATAATTTGCACCTAAAAAGTATCAATGAAAATTATTAAAACATGTGTATATTAAACGTCACAGAATTTATACAGAATTTACTATTTAAATACTGTATATAATTCCAACCTTACTCCTCAGCTTGTTTCCCATTCTCGTATAGAAAAATAACAACGTAAATTAATAAAGCTATTTAAAAATATTTGCTAAATAGTAGTAAACATTTGAAAAACTTAATGATTAATCTAAAAAATAAATGGTTTAATCTCAACCGAAAAAATAAATGATTTAATCTCATGTCATTTACTCTAGATATTCTCTGTCATATCGCGTAAATTCGCATTCATGGGTATTGTATGTCTGTTAATCCACGTTATTTACAAAGTTACACAACATTAAAAGTAATAGAATAATTATTTAGTATTAGAGAAAAAAAACTCATTCACTTCTTATATATATATATATATATATATATATATATATATATATATATACGTGCGTGGTGCGTGCGTGCGTGCGCGCGCGCGTTTGTGTGTCTTTTGTCAATTACCAATCTATTTGTGAAAAAAGAGACAACTTGGGGACATTAAATTGAAGTACATATTTACACTAAAATTAAATTTAACAGTATTATTTTCTATTTAATAAAGCTTTTTAGATTAGTTTTTAATTGAAGTGTAATAACTTAAAAGTATGTTGAAATAAAATCTCTCAGCAGTCTTCTCAGAGAGAGGTAGCGCATGTCCCACCGACTTCAGCATGGGACTGAAACCGGTCGATCTGACGCGTCGCGATTGGTCTTTCGAAAAGATGAAGATTGTAAAATTAGCAAGTAATTCAGTTTGCCAAGTTTTAGTAAGTCATTTTTTAGAGCAATACAACGACCGCGGGAAAATATTGTCTTGAATGATTGCGATTGGTCACATGTCATTCATTAACTAGTGGGATAAATAGCGGTAAAATTATATTAGAGCGTATTAAAGCTTAGATATGTGGTTCATAATATTTATGGTAAAAACGCATGTAAGTTTTTGAAATTATTTAAATATATATTAAATATCTATATAGCATAAAAAAATGATGCTTAAGAGCAATTTACATGGCGATAAAATATTCGAAGACAATGGGGAATGGGGGTAATAAATATCCGCAAACCATAATAAGAATACACATTCGAACACACATTAGAGACAGTCGAAAGAACGTGCGATAAATAAAAAAGTTCTGAAATTAATTTCCTTGACCTTTTTAAAAGTAATTCTACTATTTTAATGATCGATTTTCATTTAATTTTCAAATTTTTTGTTAAGAAACACTATGAGGTTTTCGTTAAAAATATAAGATTTATTATCGGATTAAGTTTCTCTTTTTGTATTTACGTTAGAAAATCCTGAATTAAAAGTAATCTTGTGTTTTATCTTTTAATTTTTGGTTTGAATTTTTTTCCACTTTATTAATCTCCACAATATTCTAGAATATTTATAAATTGTAGTACCTATAATCTATAGGTCATAAGTTTTGCAGTTTCCACAAATATTACTATTTTATGTTTTAATAGTGGCTGGTATGAGAGGCTGCGATGAGTGGAAAAATAAATTCGGTAGATTTTGTAAGTTCATTTTAATACCAGAGTAAAAGGTGCAAGGGATTTGCCTGCATACTACCAAATATAAGTATAGAGGTAATATTGTTTTCCTGGAAGTAAAAAAATATAAAATTTGATAATGTATTTCTTAGTTGCATTTACGTATTTACAAGTTTTTGAACATGGCTTCGCCTGCGTGGAAGAATGTGCAATTTCTTGCGTTGAAAACACCTTATGAATTCATTCGAGCTGTGAACTCGATTTATTACTTTTCTTAAATATCTATCCAGGTGGTTAATCGTGAATTAGCTTCAAACTTTTCTTGTAATTATTATTTCTCGCAAGCCTACCTATATTATACTTTGCTAAGTGAACTACATGCATGCCAAATTCAATTGCGATTTATTACTCAAATTTTGTCAATAAATCATTATAAAAGTTTTTACAATTTTGAGTATTGTGTAAGCCGATAAATTTAAGGAAATATTTTTGGAAAAAAATACTTTGATTGAAACCAATGAATCTCTGAAAAGCAATAAAGCTAAAATGCTGAAAATAAACTGAACGAGATAATACAGGAGTAGACAATAAAAATTAGAGGAAATATTCTTGAAGGGATGAACCAAAATTAAAATTTTGGCCAAATTTACTAAGCGACGGAATTTTCAGCAGAAATTCAGCAGCATGTGTCGTTTTGAATAATAAAATAGGGGAAGTCCCGTGGGTAAATTACAATGACATATAAGTATAAATAATTCATAGAGTTTGATTAAAAATTCGTATCACGGACGAATATGTAATTTTTTTGAATCAGTGTACGTACAAAACACACATACGCACGCACGCATCCGCGCACTGGTACATACACACACATACACACAAGCACGTACGGGCACACGCACACCCGCATGTACACACACACGTATACATAAATATATCGTATTTCGATCATGATTTTATTCTTTTTACATGATATATCTCATAACTTTTTTCTTGAGTTATGTTATTTATGTAGATAAATATGGGTAATAATATTGATATTAATTTTGTCATGATTACATGACAAAATTATAAAAATATATATCGTATAAAAGAAACAACTTTCAACAAAAGTGAAGATGTGTCTTCTCATATGATTATCAGCACATATAAAATCTTTCATTAGTCTCATCATACCAGCACAACACTGACTCGCGCTCCCTCAGAAAGTAGCTCTTGGGTTTTAATGAGAAAATTCACTTTGAAATGGCGGAGGCTAGTAAACCGATAGGTACTTTCATTCTTGATGCCTTAATCAGTTAATATGTAGGAGGGACGCCGGCTAATATCAGTTTGATTGATTGCGACTGAGGATGGAGTCGCACCGAACGAACGTTCATTAATCAAGCACTTGCGCGCGTCGCCGTCTTTCCCATGATAATAATAGACCGGGTCTGCGAGAGTATTTGTAAATGTCATTATCCCTATTTACTATTTACTGATAATTTTGCGGAATGGAGGAATTAAATAGGAGAATAGTACAAAAAGCTTTTATATTTTTAATTTCCTAAATGTAACAAACAAATTAAATAGATCCTTTGCTTTTCTTATGATGTGCGGATGTTGTAATTTTCCTAAGCAGTCTTTAATTAATTTCACTAAAACTAAGCGTTAGCCCGATTTCCTAGAAATACTATGTAGTTGTGGATGCCCCTTGCTCATTCGAGGGATAAAGGGGATTTACAGAACGACGTGCATGAACATGAAATATACTGCTCAGTTATATTTAGCTTAAAACGAGAGAAATAAATGAAGAATGTGCAAAATTATTGTGTATCATTTTCACATTGTGCATGTTATATATTTTTTCCAAAAAAGAAAAAAAATGGACTGAGGGTATGTATATCATTCCTATTATTCTTTATAACAAAGAAGTATGAAATAGAATATATATATATATATATATATATATATATATATATATATATATATATATATATATATGTATGTATATATATATATATTAATGAATGTGTCAAGTTTCAGGAGAAATATTTATACAATTATAAAATAATTTATACTGACAATTCCATCAAGTAGACGTGAAAGAAAAGTGGGAGATTCATACAGGCAATCGGTAAATGCTATTTGTACACTAAGGCTAAATCTTTCGCTGCGTACTCTGAGAATGATGGCGTTAGAGTAACAAAAATTTGCTTTTCAGTCCTTACTTTCTAAAATTTCCATTCTTTTCAGTACTTTATATAAAGGCACCTTTGTCGGAAACATAAAGCCTCCTTGTAATTTATATCGATTACTCATATGGTAGCTAATGACCACAAAATACTTGTATTTAAGTATTAAAACTATATGTTTCATTAAATGGGTCTCTGATAAGAGTTACGGTTGCATGTTAATAAAACATTATTTTTTGGTTAAATATTCTCTAGTACAGTAATCTCTAGTGCCTAGTGTCATAGTCAATTTTTTTTTGTATTGACATAAAGCGCCACTACAGAATTTTTATTTATGAATTTTAAGGTGTAGTTAACTTTGTCGTAAGAAATGAACATCTAAATGTGCTAAGTAACAAAATACGATTTTAAAATAAGTATAATAAAGAAATAAAAAATTGGAAATAACTAGTTTACATTTACAGAGATAATCTAGTTATATTCTATTTTCTTTTTTTTTTCTATATTTTATTATGAAAGCAGTAGTTGAAGCAACATACGAAAAAAATTGTACAAATATGCGACGTAGATATTGACTCTTAAATAATAAAAACAAAAAACCGGACTGTTATTAAAGAATAATGGCTACTGCAATTAATTTTGCAAACGTTTGCAAAAGATCTTATAAATATTAACTAAATAAATACATGTAAGTGCATCAAACGTTTTAATTAGTTTTTAGGTACTTTATTTAACGAAGCTTCTGTTATTGTCAGTGTAGGTAAGGGAAAAAGCCGGATGTAATTCGTATTAGCTTAAACGATTACGAAGGAAAATAGTGTCGTTCTTGAAGCCATGTCTAATAACAAAGTAGTAGTTGATTTTTGTAATCATCATAGACTTTTCGAGTATGAATTATTCTCAGATGGAGTGTGGCAAACATCATATAATATACCAATACAAAGGCTTCTGTATGGTTTAATATTTACTCTTTCATTAAGAGTTAAAAATTTTTGCGAAAAAACTTTTTTAATTAAAAAAGAAAAACAAATAATACTTTTTAGCTGCCCTACACAGATATTTCACTTTGATAGAGTTGTATGTGGCATATTTCCAAAATCCATGGAAACCATTTTTGGCTTGGTACTCTTTGCTATGTAGAAGGATTGTTTAGATGATAATCGAATTTCATGTAAGTATAATTGTTTTTCCGTATTTATGTATTCATATTTTTATACAGTGTTTAGTAAATGAAATGATTTCTTATTCGCAAATTGTAGAGTTGCCATTATATAGAAAATGTGACTAAAACAACGCGGTTTAATACAAACTACTCACCTTATGTACTTAGGTTAATACAATTACTTTCAGTCACAGAGAGACTAGGAGAGAGACTATTTTATACCTTTATGACTTCAGACACAATGCGAATTTTGTAATAATTTCCAAGCACTTTTACGTATTTTATTAGGCCGAACAGTTTCTTCCACTTAATAATTTCAAGTAAAAGTTTGAAAGTTTTCTTTAAACTTACATAAGGCAATATTGATAGTTTTATTGACAATTTGGAATGACATAAAATATATGCTATATATCAATTATTTATATTTTAATAAACTTTGTTAAGATTTTCTTATTAAGTACACGGCGAAAGGAGCCTATTGATAACTGTTCAATCATTACTGTAAAATTCATTGGATAAAATGTGAAGAAACTCTTTATACAATATAAATAATATTATAAAATATAAAATATTTATATATAATTGTGTTCAAATAAACTTCTCGTTACATATAAGAAATCAGGAAAAATAATTTCTCTAATTGCTTACTATATTATTTCTTGTATAACGATTGGTTACAAATTTAAAAATGTTAAATTGTTAAAAAAAATTGTGCTCATAAAGTGAATGGAAAAAGCAAAAATATGTGAAAGAACAATAACACTCTGCAAAATATTTACAGATTCGGAAAAATAATTGTTGAATCGCATAAATTAAAATATTATGGACGCTTCCGTAATGAGTAGATTAGAAGCATTTTATTGATTTTTTTTCAATTGGGTAGAGAACTTGGTGATCAATAAACGAATTAAAATCAACTGATTTGTACGTAAACTGTAAAAACAATTTTACATCGCACTACGACGTGTCCGAAGTTTAGATTTAAATTGAAATACTTTAGGGATTTTCTGAACGTATCGATTTATTTAGAAACTAATAAGCGTGTGATTTAAAGATAAGTGAACTATGAAAATAATATTTAGCCTTATAAATAAAATAAATAAAAACGAATCATAACTCCGTTAAATTGGAACATCACGAAATTTATTCCCAGCGTGCAGACACAATTTCCTTAATTAAAAAAAAACAGGCTATCGATCAACTTTAGCTCTTTGATAGAGTAAATCGTTCACTGGGAACTTTGACGAGGGTGGCTTCAAGGAACATCTAAATTTTGAGTCGCTATTTTCTCTGATTTCTTTGCCTTTATCACATTAAAATTTAGAAACACTGAAGTACTTCAGTTGTATCAAACCTGTATGCAAGTAATTCGAATTATTGTATTATTTCGTTTATTATTATTATTCGAGTTAAATAATTTAAAAGATTTTCGAAACGTGTTGATTTATTTTGAAATTAAAAAGCGTGTAATGAATAAATAACTAAAGATTTTAAAAAAATATTTCTTCCCTTAAATAAAATAAATGAAAGAAAATCATAATTTCGTCAAGAAATATGTGCTCAGTGCGCAGGCAGTTTCCCAAGTAGCAAAAATGGGCCATCAATCAACGTTAGCTTCTTGATAGAGTAAAACGTTCAGTATCTTGTCGACGATAGCCTCAAGGGAACATCTAGATTTTAAGTAGTTACTTTCCCTGTTTTTATATCTTCATCAGAAAAATAATTTTAATTTCAATTCAAGCTCATGTAGATTAATTAAAATATAACATTGGTAGAAACGCAAAATTTTATCACATTAAAATTGATAAAAACTAAAATGCTTCAATTTTATCAAATATGTATGCAATTAAAGTTGTTGTGAAAAATTAATCCAGTTACCTTAGAAACAAGGTCGCAAGTGTTCGCGTAACTTACCTGTATTTGAAATGGATGTTTTGGTCTCTATTTTATGATATGTATTGTTTATTAGATTGTTATGAAATTACGTTTGCAATCGATATGAAATAACACAAACCGTTTGAACTTAAAGCTTAATTTGAATTAGTTAAATCAGCCACTTTAAATTTTACATGTATTGAAATGGTATATGGGACGAGAAAGCTTTAGTTGTTTGTTGATTGCTTATATTTATTGTCTCAGATACAGTTATAAAACGCTTCCCAATTTCAAGGAACGAAATGTAACTATGTCAATTTCAATTAATATTTTAAAAGTATATAAATTATAAAAAAAAAATAGAAAAAGAAAACGCATAGACAGATCAAATATTTCATTAAAATGGATAGAAAGAAAATTCAAAAAAGTTGAGAACCTATTTCTGAGGCAAAATAAATTAAAAGTTCAGTGGTTTGAGGCGGCCACCGCCATTCAAAGCGTATTTCTTTATAAGGACCAGTAGCGTTTGGAATGGAATAAATGTTGAACCGCCATAAGGAGATTGTGTTGAGGGAGCAAGCCATATTTGGTTAATTAATTTCATTATCCTAATGGAATATTGTGAGGACAATACCAAAGAAAACCAAGCGAACACAATCGTGAAAAAATAGAAATATCCGGAAATATTTTATTTTACGTTGAATATAAAACTTTATCTAAACCTATATTTCATTGATCTATGTTAAATTTCTAATTTCTAAGATCGTTTTGTGGGAATGATCCCTGTCTAACTGTCTAAAGGTAGATGATATATGCAAAATATATAAAAAATAAATTTATATTCAAAATGGTTATAGTAAATTTATTTTTAAGCATTTTTCATGGAAAAGTCTTTTCTGATATATTGCATTGGAAATTGCGCAGACTAATTACCCGCTATAGACGAGCGATCAGTTTTATTATATGAATTCTCAAACCGCATTATGGTGCAAAACATTCGAATTTTCAGGAAATATTGGAGAATTAATAAGAAGATCGGCGTCATTTCGTGTAAATATTAGCAGTAAGCAATAAAGTGTTAATTTCTTCGATAAAAATTCGAAAGTAAAAAGAAAGGGAAGCTTTAGAAGCGAGCGACAGAAAGAAACATTTTCATAACATTTGAACAAATTATGCTATGCTGAGAATATTTTGGCGAGATAGCTATTTTGGATTCTCCTTATGAGACTAATCAAATTCAAGATATCTTGCGTAAAAAGAAAAAAATAAACTACATTTATTTCTTAATTTGTTCTAAATACAACCTTTAGTTAAATATAAAATTAATTTAAATCACGGGGAGTGATGGAAAACGTCATTTTCACAGATCTATTTTAAATTTATATTCTTGTTTTCCTCATTTTTCATAATAAGAAAACATTTCGATAAAAAGAAAACATTTCGATGTTAATATTTTTTATTTTTTTGCAATATCCAATTCCATGTAAAAAGGAAAATTATCAATGCTTATATATTTTGTGCCATTGATGTTGATAATAATTTCAATTATATTAATTTATTTTCTAGAAATTATGGAAAATAGGTTCTCCCAAAAATTTATTACTTTTAAAAAGAAAAGGAAATCTGTAAAATCAATATTAGAACTTGTATCAATTTTAAGTATAATTTTAAGAAACCTTTTTACGATTTCACGAAAACAATGGAAGGTGTTGATTTAAACAAAAAGTGAAATATAATACCTCAGCCCATGAAAAGCAAAAGGCTTTATTTTATTTTATTATACCGCAATATATAATTATATTGCAATTTGTTCAGTTTCACATTAAAAATATAATTTAATAAATATAGATATGTTTTGAGTCCGAATGGTAAAATTATTGTTTTCATACTAATCTGTTGTAGAAATATTCAAAAAATTTTGCTCGCCCTTTTCAATCATTTTTCGTATTGAAATCTAGCGTGATCGGCTTCGTGAAATAGCACTGAGGACAGTTTTAAAACCTTTCCATGTTTATAATTTTGTTCACAACTAAATGAAACTACGTGATGTAGTAATATATCTACTTTATTTAAATTATTAACCACGACCTAGGTTTCGCTGTATGACAATGTTGTGATCAATCTAGGTCGTGGTTAATAATTTAAAAAAATTAGATACAATACTACATCACTTAGTTTTGTTAGTTGTTAAAAATTAAGTAATAATAAAAATCAAAGCCAAATATATTCAAAATACGTTCATAATTGCAAGTTATGTATAAAGATCCAAGATATGCTCAAAGATCTGAGAAGCTTGGCAAGAAAAAATAAAAATAAATCTAGTCTATATTCGATACAGATAAATATAAACTATTTCAATTACAGTCAAATATTAGTTGTATTATCATAGCCAACATATGTAAATATCGTAACTGGAGTTGCCAAATCCAATTTGCCGAAGATCTACATGGGTAACAAACATATTTTGTTCACATTTTCACCAATATCCTTAGAATTTTTTACAAAAAAAATTAAATCCATGTAATACTTTAAGGATAAAAAAACCAATATTTTAGATGTAATTAGTTTTTTTGGATAAGTATATATTAACGAGAATTTATGTGCCACTGGTTGACAAGATATCCGAGATCACAGGGGACCCTGTGCCAGTCATCGCTATTTTGTTAATAAGCGTTTATGGACCCGAAATTTTTTCTGACAGGACGTTACAGTTAAGTATAGATTTCAAATCCTTATTCTACCATTGAGTTAACGTAGATCAATGGCCCATTTTTCTACTTGGGGAATCTTTTCCTGAAATATCTGGTCTGATCACGTATAATGCAATTTTGTTTAATTAAAAGATGTAGTTCAGATCGCTTCATTGCAATTATTATTTGTTCATATGTCACGCTTGACAATATCTTATTATGTTGAAATATATATCTAAATATATATATATATATATATATATATATATATATATATATATATATATATATATATACTATTTTCACACATATATTTGATGTTCAGTTGAAACTTACTTACGCAGTTTTAGTAAGTCTTCATTAGATTTCTTCTAGGGCTAAGATATTGGGAGAATGTATCTTAAACATCGATTGGTGAAGACTCGGTCTCTTAGGTTCGTCCACATATCGTTCCATCTCTCCATGCCATATAGCACTAAAGTTTTGACGTAGGACGAGAATATTTTGATCAATACTCCAAAGATTTATGAATCGGTGTATAAATTTTACTTGCTATACACGTAGCAACAACTGTATGTTATTGCTCAGAAGGTCGAATTTATAAGCATAGCTCTTATTCCTAAGAATTCTAACAACCCCCATATTATTCCTCCTTCCATTATCTATGTATACGTATCGCCTGAACTGTAGTCGAAGAACAAAATTATGTAAACAATATGTTGTAACTTTACCCGTACATGAGAGTATTTTCTCTCTTTCTTCTAAATATCTATATATTTAGAAGAACGTAGGGAGTGAGATTTCACCAAGTGTTGGACACATATATTGTTGAAGTATGAAAATCGGTGAAATAAAATTATTCTACATAAACTGTTCAACGTATAATAATATTAATTTAAACTAATTGCTATGAATCCATGAAATTATTTCCACTTTTCATATTTACTGCAGAGAATCATATTTCCAATTATTAAAAAGATGTCTGAGGTTCAAGAAAATAATTTTAAAATTTGTAAAAATGGCCTTCTCTTATAATATTCTCCAGAGATAAATAAATGAAGATGTATGACTATTTAATTTACTCCTATCTATTTTCAAGGTAATGATTTCAAATGGATTGAAAATATAAAGTACATTGAAACACGAAAGTACCATATTTTTGTAAAAAATAACCATTAAACCACACATAAAGAGCGTTTTGTATTCAAAAGCAAATGTTCTGCCAACCATGATCAGTTGGTCGTATAAGTGAGAGAGCTAGAGTAAACCATAGAATATGTAATTTACGTTTGTCTATTGCCTTCAAGGCAATAATTTCTAATAGATTAAAATATAAAATACACTGTATTATATTCTTGTAAAAAATAACCATTTAATCACACATGAGGTTCTGTGTACTAATTTTCATAGAATTTTAACTAGCGTTATGTATTCGAAAGCAAATGTGACGTAAACCATGGTAAGCTAGGCGTATAAGGGAGAGAGCTAATGTAAGCTATGGAAAGTTATAAACAAAATTACGAAAAGTGAATGCAGGCATCGCCGACATTTAAAAAAAACGAAAATATTTCTTAGAACTGATTTTATCTTTAATCAAGCGGTTTCCCACAATTTTATAAAAAAATTTACGGCCAAAGCAACTGTAAACTTTTTTGTTCAAATTCGCTAATTTTACTCATGAAATGGTTACGGAAATCGGATATGAGTATATTTCAATACAATATTACAATAGTGGGAGTAAAAAGTCTAACACACATTTTAAACTTCGTAAGTCTGTTGCAAGTAACTGTGCTCTTAAAATCAACCCCTTACGCATAATTTCTCACAGAACTCATCTAAATGAATGATCCATACATAATTCTTGACGACTTATTGCTATGCATGAGTACCAACCGCAAGTTTTACATTTATTGATACATTTGCTTAACAGGTGTTCAATTATTAATAAACTAGCTGGGGTACCCGGCTTTGCCCAGGGAGTTGATATGAGATTGTGTGGTAGTTGGAATAAAATTATAAACTTTAAAATATAAGAGGTAAACATTTTTTATTGAAAACATGTTCTTACTATTTACAATATTTGTTTCTAAACAACAATTTCCATTTTGTTATCCAGATTTATTATACATGTACACATTTTCGAATTTCCTACTCAAAAGCAAACTACGTATAGTCGACCGTGAGAAAAGCAGGATTCTTTGAGGTTGATGCCGTAATGTTTTAAAGTTTGTCCTTGAACTTTGTTAATTTTAAAATTATAGGCTAATGTGTTCAGTAGAGATCAATGGTATTACTGGGATAAATGATGTGTGTACTTTGTCCTTCCTGTCATAAGTTCGGCTTAGATGATGTTATTCGATATCTGTTTGACGATCATCCTTGTTCCATCACATAGATTTTATTAGTTGAGATTTTTGTGTAGTATTATCGGAGATCCAATTTTCAGTCGAAGGCAGTGTAATGGCATTCCTGATACTTGCAAAGAGTTTAAAAATTCTCTTGGAAAGTTGACACTTTCTTCAACGTATACCATCATGTCGATTGAGATGTATATTCTCTGTTCACTGACAATTTAGGTTTAGTTGCCAAAAGTTATCTCTGAAATAAACACCCCGGATTAGTATAGTTGTGAACAATGTTTGGATAAATTTGGTCGACGAGTTCGTTCTCAGTAGTGGCTTTATTGCAGAAATCACAGTCGATGAGTTTGTTCTCAGTAGTTGTTGTAAAAGAGTAAAAGTGTTGTTTTCATATTTTATATTTTCATATTTTATATTAGTTGCAATATTTGTATGTGTGGCCACAGATGTGATTTTTTTAACCATGTATTGATTTCGTCTGCTGGTATTGAAGTGGTGATAACTCAAAATGTTTGTCGAAAGTCTCTTGAAAATATGAGTAAGGCTCCTTCCATCACCCCAGAGTCCTAGCAAGTCTTGTAATGTTCTGTCCATGGCTTCAAGTGATTTTTTATGTGCCATTTTCTACTGATCCCGGAAGATAAATTTAGTTTATTTTAGAAATTCACCTCGTCCAGATGCTCTTAAGTTTTTATATATTAGGAATTATTCTTCGATAATATTTAATTTTAGTTGTAGGGCGAAATGGGAAGTTCGTCCTCTTTCCATAAGTGTGGCGGTAATACAGGATGATGCCAGTGTCAGTGTGATGTATTTTTTAATACGTATTTCTTCCAGCAATAGATTTGTTAGAAACTATTCCGCCAGTGTTGTTGTTGATCTAGTTCTTGAGTGGTTTGTTCAGATGTGGTTTGTTATTGAAGTATTTTGGGGATGTTGTAACTTTTTTATTTCCAAGTTTAGAATACTGATAGCATCTGGTTGTGGTGGTGGCATTCCAAGTTGCACTAAGGTCTGATTTTTTAAAGCTAAACATTTATTTTCTAGTCGAATGAGTGTTTCATTGAAGATGTCGTAGTTGAATTAGATGGCCAGTTCTGGATGAGCTTGTCGGATTTTGTACAATATGTCATCAATCTTTGAAGGTGTCCAATAGCTGTTTTGGATTCGATGGGTTACATGTTGTTAGTGTTATGGCGCATGAGTCTCTAATTTCTTCACCTGAGGCGTAAGTGAGGCTTCTTTTAGTGTATTTCGTGTAGCAACATCTGAAGATAGAAACACACGACGTTGTTCGGATGTACCGTGTATACATAGCCTAATGAGTTAGTTTTCATGATTCCCAGATAGTCCTCTACTGGAATTTCTTGTTTTCGTCGTTGAAAGGTTTTTCTGTATTTCACGTGTAATAGGTAGGGACGTCGACATATAGTAATGTTTTTGCGAATCGATCCGTTTGGTACATTTGGAAAAAAGTTGTTAGTGTTGTGTTCTTAAGTGGTTTCTTTGCTTGGATTTGTTTCATATTCTAATGATATCCGTCTTCTCCCTGCAGAAATATTAATGGATATTGGAGAGTATCTTATGAATGGTGTGTTTTTGCAATAGGCTGTAGTCTTTACTTTCTTCATTGCATATTTACGTCACGGTTTTTGTTTTCATTGTAAATAATTACGACGGCGACTTCGTCTATCTGAGGTGCATTAAACTAACGTTCATGTTCATCCTTAAACATTACAAAATATTCTAGAATGTTCCGGGATATTCTGGAATGTTCTTGAATACTCTCGAATATTCTGGACTGTTCTAAATATTTCTGGAGGGTGAAACTTAAGTATGCCATTTAGGTAAAAACGGTAACCTTCTTCATGGATGGGAGCAAGAGGAATATGTAACTCCCTTGATCGTACCGGAACTCATTTCTGAGTTTTAGAGGCACGCACATTGTACACTTACTTTTATAATGTATATTGATTTTTAATTTAAAAACCGAAACGTGTCCTTAACAAGTGTTGAATTATTATTAATCAATACTTACGGACGTGTCAAATATTCTTGATATATTTATGGATTGTGATCTAGAAAAAGTAACTTCAGTACTTTGTGATGCCACTGAGGAGAAAAAAGAAGACGGTGATCGATTTACGATTTTTATACACCCCATCATAGACAATAAGGCTCATTTATAAATCACGACTTTTATATATGTAAAGTCAATGCTTGGTATTTCAAAACTATCGCCAGATTAGACAAATTAATTGAAATTGTATAGGGTTTTAAATGAAACAAATAAATAAATTCAGAATATTGTATCAGATTTCAAAGTTAAAGAATATAGATGGAATACAAAGTACTTAAGGCGACTGATTGCTAGGACAACTGACTGCCTAAGTCGACTTACTACCTAGGGCGACTGATTATCTGGGCTGACTAATTAACTATGCGCAGTGTGTTTGCTGATGAAAATATTTCATCGTATTTGATAACATGTATTTGTATATAACGTTTTGCACAATGTCAAGACTTGTAGCGTGAAACTGGTAATTCGTCCTAAATATGAAATATCCATACGAAACGTACATTCAACTGATGTTGAATTCTATAGCTTTCTACAAATATCCACATTCCATTTTGATTACAAAGTTCTTAGTCCTTATTAATTGACATTTTAATTTTTCAGATTTAGCTAACCTTGTTATTTCTTGGCAGTTAAAATGAATGGTCCTTCAGTTAAACATAAGTAACCAGTTTATTTAACAAAGTTAGTTAAAAACATACAGAAAGGGGTATTATAAATATACAATGCTAGAATTACAGGATTACAGGAATTTAGTTATTTTATTTGCGTAATTTGTATTCTTTCTTCTATTGATTTTCTTTAAGGAATTGAAAAATGTTAGGAATTATATCATCACCTAAGATAAAGAAATAATCAACGATGTCCATTTTTACTTACTCCTCTCTTCATCACATCGTATTTACTAATGTTCTGTTTGTTTATTACTCACTAATCGTTAGTTATCATTCGGTATCAAAGTCTTATCATATTTACTCTGTTCTTTTTAATATAATCGACCTCTAAAGACAAATTTAATACCTAATCAAAATAATTAATATTTTACAAACATAAATAATCACTCCATATATATAAATAACCACTCCAAAATAAGCATTATAAATAACCAATATTGTGACATATGAGTAGAGTACCGGTTGGAATCCATTAACTTAACTGGGTTATGTATAAATAGAAATAAATAATTGTATTTCACAGAAATTTAAAAATGCATAAAAATATTTTCCTCTAAAGTTAGATGTGAAGATATCTATGAGACCAATAAATAATAAGCGAATAGAAACATGGGTGACATAATAACATATCATTTAATTTTTAGTCTCAGAATCATATTCTACTGATTTCAAATTTGATCAGTTTTACCAAATAACAGTTTTTTGGGAAAATGTTAAAACTAGAAACACTACACGTTTCTAGAAAATCGAACTAGAGCTTAGTTTTAATGAAATCAATTGAAGACTGTTAATATATACAGTAATATATTCACATTAACAGAAAAGCAAAGAATCAATTTAATTTGTTGTTATACTTTAATAAAATAAAGATAAAATCGATTTTTAAACTATTCCCTGTTTAAGGTCTACAACCGTGTCCCGTAATATTCTCAGTAGACCGTACACGATAATGACATTTACAAATACCCTCGTAGACCTGGTCTATTATTACCACGGACAAGACAGCGACGTGCATGACTTCTTGATTAATGAACGTCCCGACAGTGCGACACCAACCTTAGCCGCAATCAATCAAGCCGACATTAACCGTCGTCCCTCCTCTAGCCTTGTGAACAATAACTGATTAAGGTATCAAGAATTAAAGTATCTACCGGTTTGCCAGCTTCCGCCTTTTGGAAGTGAAAATTCTCATTAAAGCCCAATACGTACTTACTGATGCCACTCTATTCGGCGTTGTGCTGATTTTACGAGACCAATGAGAGATTTTGTTTGTGATGATTAGCGATTTTTTTGGTCAGTCAATTATATTTACACATCTGAGAAGACACTGCTTTACTTGCGTTCGATTTTGTTGCTTTTTTACAACATATATTTTCTGCAAATAAACGATATATTGTAGTTAATTTTATTACGATTGCCCATATATATTTACATAAATAACACAACTCAGTAAAATATTTGTAAGATATACCATACAGAAATAATATATGTGTATGTGTATTTGCGGGCGTGCGCGCGTACATGTTTTATGTACACTATAAAATAAGTTATCTGTTTATATTGTATTCAATAAACTGAAATTATTTTCTTCGCATACTAATAAAATGTAAACTGCTTTTTGTAATATCACATCTCATAATTTATTTACAGCGTTTGTATTTTTTTGATTTCATTTGTTAAAGCGTATTATTTTATATAGTTTCCTGTACCTAGTAAAACATGCCAATGAAATTTATCCATTAGTACAATCAAATAAGATAAAATAAAGGATATACCTTCAAATTAAATGGAAAAAGCAGGGAATTTTGACGGACTTTAATTTTGATATTATAAAGGTGGGCTGAACAGTTACCAAAAATGTCGTGTTCGATAGTCAAAATATCAAACGGCAAAGTTATGCAAATCAGTTTTTTGCGAATACCTCGCGAATTTGATTACATATATTTTATGTGTATGATTAACCGTTTGCGGGATATTGCGCGGAGAGTGAGAAGCATGCAACCGTTTTCAGAATTATGCTATGTAAACTCCGGAAGCAGATGTACAATATACTTTATAAAGTTAATTGGATAATACAAATACTGATATCGTTTATCATAACATTGAAAAATTGGTTATTTATAAAAAAAAATTGTAAATATTATAAATCAGGTAAATTCAATACGTAACACAGATGACGATTTTTTTCGTAGTTAAACTTTTATAACTACTAATCAAATATTTAAATTGTCTACGAACACCAATTTTCCATTTACATAATCTAACTTTTTTCTTCTAAAACGTTATGTTTTATTCATGCTAGAGAATTTTCTTCGAAGTTGTTTTAATTATTGTAAAATAATTATATCAAAAACGAAAAAAAATGCTACTAAATTCTAAAAGTTTATATTTCTTCTAGTTTATTTTAAATATTTTTAGAAGTGTTAAATCAACCTCTACCAAGACAACTCCAAAACCTTTTACCTTGCTATCGTCGCAGTTTACGCACGAAACTCCTCGTATTTCAACATTTAAAATGAAACTTGTTGCTGAATTTTTGCTAAAAATTATTTCCTTGTTAAAATTTATATTTTTGTTCATTGCTTCACGAATCTTTCTCCTAATCATTTATTATCTAGTCCGTTTTCTCTCGTTCGCTTTATTTTTTATGAGTTTAGATTCATTGCTTCTTACTGGTTTATTGCTTTCAATTAATATATCTTAATTTCCAAAAAATTATCCGGAATTGTTTCGGTTTACATAATATTCAAAACTACAAATACTTATACGATGTTTTATTGATAACGTTTATAAAGTTCTTTGTGAAATAAATAATGAATCACCATTGAATTTGGAATGTCTTTAGTTCATTTAGTGAAGTAATATACAGGTAAGCTCGCGTGAAATCATAATGATGAAAAAAGTTACTTACTAAATCATGTTTAATTACTTGGACATATATTTATCAAGTTCAATATAAGAAGTGTTCACAGCCCGAATGAGTATACAAGCTACTATTCAACTCGAGATATGTAATATTCTTCTACACAGATGAAGCCATGGTCAAAAAGTAGTAATACGTAAATATAAACAGGAATAATTTTAACACATTTTACATTTCTTTATTCTTAGGAAAACCATATTACCTACATACTTATATTTAGTATTATACAGGCAAATTACTTCCGCCCTTTTACACACATTATATATGTTACAAATATTATCCATACGATAACTCAAATTTTATCTAGATAATCCAAAGCAGCTAATATTTCGACCGATATCAGAAATGTCATCCTTTAGGAAAATATCCTATAGTCATGAAAAATAAATATTTATAAAAACTAAAAAAAATGCGTGAGTAGAAAATTGGCGTGAAGTGAGAAAAACAACGAATTAGAGCAGACTTGTGAATAAGAGTCGTAATGGTAAACTGATCTCAACTTTAAATAAAATATATCGTGTTCATCAAAGGGAAATTTATATTCATTAATTAAAATTCCTACAACGAGGGGGTCTTTTACTCGGGATGATTTATCGTACAGTTTTTATTAAAATCGGACAACTCTATTAAAGAATAAAGAAACTCATGTAGTTGCTTAAATGAGTCGTAAATATAAGACCCCCCCCCCCTCTTTTCCTTACAAATTCCTTATTCGATTACAAAAAAATAAAACAATTCACAATACAATTTTGAGCGGTCCAAAAAAGATAGTAACTCACTGTGACTTCAGCAAAAGTTATTAAACTAGGTTTTAGTATTAACCCTCAATTGGGCGTGTTTAAAAACTTACTAAAATGGCTGCATGAGTTGTTTAACATCCCAGTTCTTTTATTAGAATAAAATGCAAAAGACATGCAAAATCAGACTTTTATCATAGGGAACATCTAACTTAATATGTTAATTAAATCTTGGGACTCTAAAAACAAAAAACAATGCTCATAAAATATTCAAACGCTAATTTCAATAGAAACTATTTATTCTACATCACAATTTTCATATATTAGAATCATGTGATAATTGCACACATGTTTGTGGCATTTAGAAATATTTTTTTCTGTGTTTTTTGGGCGTATGTGGCACCTTTTACAAGATGACGCTCGACCAGTTTCAGATACTGATGCCAGTTCCTCATCTTCCACGTGCCCTTTAATCGTTTTTACAGCGGCATACCTACCCGCATTGTCAGCTTAGGTATCACCATCAAATAATTCAAAGCAGTATCCAATTGCTTCAAAAATATTGTTTGAAATATGCCAGGGTCCACTACAGATGTGTACGTAACGTAGAAATTGATTCCATTGATACTGAACTGCTGAAAAAATATTACCCTCGGTCTTACATTGTAATTTGCATACATTTGATATACCGGTATCAACTACACCTTTTGTCTTATTGTAGAAATAGATCTAGTTTTTTTATGACCTTCAACGTTATCATCATAATGAATGGTTGATATAAGCAGAACAGCTTTAGTTTTTTGTGCAAATATGAGCTCAATGTTATATCTTTTTAAAAACAAAATGATTTTGGAGTAACTTCCCGATTTTTTTGAGCTTATGAAAATGAAGCTTTTCCAATTTAAATGGTTTACTAGATAAGTACAATTTGCTATAGAATCTGCCTCAAAATCCAGGTCCTACTTCAATGTTATCTTTTTCAGAATTAATAATAATAATACCTTTGATGATTATCATCTGCCGCCTTGTTAAGTGATTACATCGCCTGTCTTTTTGTGCAGCTATCAAGCCGTAAAAGTCTTAGAATAAATAAGAAGCTTTTACAGGTCGTGGTATTTGAGAGCTCAAGTAGCTCTTAATAAAGTATAATTTTTCATTCACGGTCTCGTCGGAAATTACCTTGAATAGACGTATGTATTTGGTAGTGTGTTTACGAAATTGTTCTATGGCCTCGCGTAAAAATATGCTCAAAAATGCTTTGCTCACTGTGAATAATATCTTTAGTCAGTTTTTAGCTCCAGCAGTTTCAGTAATGATATTTGCTTTTCTAGTTTTTACCTTAGAATATGGTGGTTGTGTATACAATTTAGTAAAATAAATTTAATTTTTTGAGAAAAAATTTCTCATTACTTGTTCCAGCCCTTCATTCCTGTTCCACTGGCTGTTCGATTCATCACTTTAGTCTGATCCACTCTTGTGGTTAATTTCGATCACTGTATGATCTTCTCCAACTTCAGAATTACAACAACTAACCGTTTTTTCCTCCAACAGTTTTGCAGTCTGCTGATCGTCCAATTCACGCAGCATTGCAAATATAAACTTTAAAGAACAAATAAAATGCAGAGTGATAGATATTACTGTAAAATATTCTGTAAGATATTAAAGCACTAATATTTTGAGACAATAAAATAATCCTTGCAAACTACAATGGCATAAGCAAAAGTATAAAATAATTAAAAATATATGAATTTTTCACCTTAAACACAAATATATTTCTCATTCTTACCCGATATTATATCGGCGTAAACAGTCACGTGAAGTGTTACCCACCCCAAACTTGCTCCAATTTCCAAAAGTCTTTGAAATTCAGTTGCGAGCCACCACACACAACCGTGTGTTACTCACAACTGAATTTTAAATACTACCTACGCTCATGAAGCTACTGGTATTAGTAAAACAGTAAATTTAAATTTAGAAAAGTTCTTAGCTTTTAACATCGCTGTGGAGTGCTTACACCCCACTTGCCCAATTAAGTGTAAAAATGAAAGTACAAAAACTATTTTCTGCATAATTAATTTTCCTTCTTGTCGCATTCTGGCCTTCCAGTTACTACTAAAACGTATAATAGTAAAATTGATGTATATCGCAAAATTTATTATCTACAATACAGCACAATTCATAAATATTAAAATTATAGATCTTGATAAAAAGGAATAAATTTTTTTTCAAACAAACAAAAAGATAAATGGGGAGATTATTTTCAATTCAGGGTTCCGTAAGGCAAATGGAGAAAAAGGAAGTCACTCCCGTGATAAATTTATTTTCACGAACATCTGAAAATGTTAAATTTTAATTTTAATGAGAAAACATTATTTGTTAAAACCCTACATCAAATTTTTAGTTATTAAAAATTGCAAATATTAATATTTTTTTTAAAATACTTTTTTCTCCAGATAAATAACGTGTTGACTTTAAAATATACAACATACATTTTGTATTTTGTACATAAAATATTTGATGTATTTTTTAAATCTGCAATTTAATTATATCCAATTGCCGTCAGTTTTCCTTTGTTATAGTGTCACTTATGTCCAACTTAATTTATTGGTCTAATGGTATCCGTACTTTAAGACACTCGAATATAATTTTGTTTACAAACAGTATCCCGGCCCCAGTTAATATCAGAAACAAAGCGCAAAAATTTATACTACTGCTTAACTGATGAATGTTTAGTGATCAGTCGCTAACAATCAAGCCAGTTTTATCCTGAATTCCTCATGTCGTTCTAAATAATAACCAACGAAGACTGCTCAAATCAAGTTATTTTACGATTTAACAATTTTCATCAAATCACATGACCAGTTAGGGCTGCGTCGGATCGGCCAGTTTCAGTTTCTTACTGAATTGGATTACATATACGCTACTTCTGGCAGCGCAAGTTTAAGTTTTGAGACGACTGTTGAGAGATTTCGTTTTAAAAAACATTTGAGTTTTTACATTCATTCAATACCTAATATGAAAAAATTTATCGAGTAGACGATAATGCTGTAAACTTTTAGTGATGTGTTTTTCAATTACTTCCTACTAATTTTCAAAGAATCCTAAATTTTGTCGCAAAATGAATTAAGTATACAGTTTTATCGGTATTCTTGAAGATTTTGTTTAATATAACTTTAATATTTTTATTCTAAGTGTCATAGAACTATATAATTGAAAATTCTAATATATCTTCAGAATTTTAAGTTACAGAAAAATACGTTAATTTTAATTTAATTTTTTGTTCTTCTCCTCTCTGATTAATTGATGTTTTATTAACACACACGTTGGCCTTCCTTAATCGACTGATTTATTTCTTACGTTATGTTACATTGAGTGACACATAGGTAGCTTTGAATACACCTTATAATAATTTTGTTACCTAAATTCTAACATCCCCATTTAACAAAACAAATATAAGGTTGTGGACGAAACATTTTTTTTATCAAGATTCAATTCCCAGCATACACATAAATTTACAATGTTTAGTTACCAAAATACCTTTGGTTAATGAGTCAGCGGGCATTTTCTAAGTTTAAATATATTAGATTTTAATTAATTTATTTTTGATTGCATTTCTAACCTAATGAAATTAAACATCTATGTGTTTTATTCTAGTATGTACCTGATTACTTGTTAGTAACTTTAACACACTTTGGTTATCACACTTCAATTTAATTACACATTGCTTACCAGTAAACTCATATGTCAAATTTCTTAAATATACCGCTTTCCTAGATGCCTCTGAAAGAGCAATATATTCTGCCTCAGTGCTGTATAAGGTAATAGTCTTTTGTTTCTTACTTTGCCAGGAAATCACAGAACCATTCATAATAAAACAGAACCCAGTGAAAGATTTTCGATCCAAACTATCACTAGCCTAGTCCGCACCAACAAAATCTGTCAGCTCTACATTATCCTTAATGTATGTTAAACAATAATATTTTGTTTTTTTCTAAATATCTCCATACCGTTTTAGCTTAATTAAAATGAGTTTCATTATAATAATTATCAAACTGGCTGAGATAGCTAAGAGACTATGATAAGTCAGGCCTAGTAGAAGGAGGTAAAACATAAGGCTACCTATCAGTTTTTGATATGGAATGTTCACTGCACAATGTTCAATAGGAGTATCTATAGTTCTGCAATTTGACATTTAAAACCTTGATAATAATTGCTCTATATTTTCCTGTTGATCTACTGTTATAGTCTTATATTCTTTATTCACATTGATTATCATGCCTAAGTAACATTTAACAGGACCTAAGTCTTTCAATTTTAATTCAGAACTAGGAACAGCTTTCAATTTTTCAGTGTCCGTAGTATAATTTGAAAATATTAAAAAATCATCAACACACACAGTTACAATAAACTTGACATTGTCAGAGAACTTTGTAAACAAACATGGTTCAAATCTACTCATTTTAAAATCTGAACTAAGCAATCTTTTACTTTTTCATACCAAACCAAAGAAGCTTGCTTTAATCCATATATAGCTCTTATGAGTTTAAAAACCTTTCCCCTGCTTTTGTTTACAAAAACTTTTGGAATTGACATGTAAATATTTTCTTTTAAGTGTTCATTTAAAAATGAAGCTGTCACATCTAGATGTGTAATGTCCATATCCCACTGTACACTTGGAGCAAATAACATTCTCAGAGTGGAATATTTTACGACTAGAGGAAAGGTGTCCTCGTAATTAATATGATGTCATTTTGTAAAACCTTTAGAACCTTAGCACGATGCCGCACTTTATCACTCACATAAACTTTTTTATTTAACACCCACTTACACTGCACAATCGAACCATCGCTTTCTATATCAACAAGTTACGCGCATTATTGTCCTCGAATCATTGGAGCTATATGAGTTGATATTTTTTCTGGGATCATGTACACAATATTTTTCCACTGTTTCTGAAAAACTTACAAGGATATACATTTCAGCTTTTCTGTCCCATTTTAATTGTTTTTTCTTTGGTATATGAGTCATCACAGGGCAATCAAAAAGACGTATATGACATAAGTCTGGTATTTTTTATGCCACGCTTTATAAAGTGTTTTATTTCCCAAATTTGAAGTCACAGTTCGATTTTTAAATATATTGCTGTGTTAGCTGCTTCAGACTAGAATTTTTTTTCTAGCCTTGCACAAAAAGTAAGCATCGCGCTCTCTCTACAACAGTTTTATTAGCTCGTTCGCAGACAATATTTTGCCCTGATGTGTATACATTTATTCTAGTGGATAATTCTCTCTTTGACTAAGTAATTTTCTATTTCTCTATTACAAAACTCACCACCGTTGTCTGTGATCATTATTTCAATTTTTTTATTGTGTTGGTTTACAGCCATTGCCTTGTAATTTTTGAATATATTGAAGACTTCACTCTTAAGCGTATGAAATTACATAAAAGTCATGCGAATGTAATCGCCAATATACAAAATACTGAGAGCCGGCAATGGATTTCATTTCCATGATACCACATATATGTATTATTTATAGTATTTTTGTACTCCTCTGTCAACCTCGCAACCTGTCAAAAAATGGCAACCTCCTTTGTTTATCATCACTGGTATGTGGATGAAACAATCCATTCACAATTCTATTCTTCATTTTGTTTAAATCATTGCTGTTAATGTGTGCTAACCACCTATGTCAAAGTCCCGCACTTGCTACAACAGTTGCTGCCAGCATAGAATCTGTTACTTTAATATTTACTTGTACATTTCATTTTTAACACTGTTCCATTTATAACACAATAAAATAGTTATAAAAAGAATGGCATTTCATATCATATTTGTATAATATTTCATTTTATTGGAAATCTCTCAAGAAGTTAATAGTCTGCAGACAAAGTAATGTATCACCATGTAGCATAAATGCACCATCAATTGACTTTAGCTTTCCACTACTACGATATCGAAGAGCTCCGCTCCTAGATAGAGGCAGTATCAGGGGGGCGTGTATTTACTACCCTCAGGTTTACGACATTTCTGACTTAAATTTCTCATTTTTTGAATAACAATAAGCTCTGATGTACATTGAATTTACTTATTTAAATTATTTTAATTCGTAATTTTCTTACTTAACAACATTACATTTTATTTAATTTGTTGTATAATAATGTAATTAATAGTTTCGTGCTTTTCACATAACAGTCACGATTGCTCTGGCAGTGGCTTAGAGAAAGGTTTTTAAGAAAATGTTTGATTTTTTCCTTTTTATAATATATATTAATTTTTACCAAAAAATTATCAACAGACATTTTTAAAACATGATAATATTAAATGTTACAGGAATTTACAGAGAATTGATTATTCAAAAACTCTAAATAAAGTAACAAGCTTATTCAAAAACTCTAAATAAAGTAATAAGTAAGGTTGGAAAACCTTACTCCTCAGCTTGTTTTCCGTTCTCGTATAAAAAAATCAACGTGAATTAATATAGCTATTTAAAAAAATTGTTTACTAAATATTTTTTTTTAAATCTTTGTGTAAATTAATTGACTTTAAATGAATAAATGATTTCATCTCATTTTATTTATTTCAGATGTTTCCTATCATATCGTGTAAGTTTGCATTCACGCGTATTGTATTTCTGTTGACCCATGTTATAAAGTGCTTAAATGGACATTTAGAATCATTATTAGCACTAGAGAAAAAAGAAACTCAAATACTTCTTTAAATGCAATATCCCACTTAAACAGTCAAAATGAAACTACCCAAATTTTTCTTTTCATGCGTTGACCATTATTAATCATCTCTCCATCAGTGTTTAAAATACCCCGCGATACACGTTGGTATTTTGTTTTCTCACTTTATATACTCACGTATTTGAGTCAATATAACTTATATATTTTAAATTCATACAAAACTACTTTTATTAACGGTAGACATCTGACAGATATTCAAATATTTTAAAATGTAAATCCCAATTTTTAGTAAGAAACTGAAACCGGTTGATCTGACGTAGGTCTGACTGGTCCGTTGAAGAGATGGTGATTGCAAAATCGGCAAGTAATTATGATTTGTCAGGTTCCCGTAAGTCATTACTAAGAGCAATATGAGGAGTACAGGATATAATATTGTCTTGATAGAACGCGACTGAGTACTGGTCATTCATTAATTAGGCAATGGTGTAAATTTTTTTATTTAATTAACAAGCTCCTAATATTAAACCGGGCCTGGAGTCATATTGCTAAATAAAATTATATTAGAATATATTAAATTTCGGATACGTGGTTTCATGAATCACGTTTCTTTTTAATTATTTAAGCATATATTAAATATCTGCATAGCAATATAGAAATAATAGTAATGGGAAACTGGTATGGCAATAAAATATTCGAAAACAGTTGGGAATGAGGGTAGTAAATATTTGTAAACCACAATTAGAAAATGGGCAGTCCAGAGAAAATGGGGAAAGGCAGTTTTTAAAATAATTTCTATGACCTTCTTAACAAGCATAATTTTTCTACCTACGTCTATTTGGATATTAAAAATATTCAAATCGACGTAGGTAGAAAAATTGTTCTCAGCGCAGTTAATTTTCATTTTTAAGCAATATTTACCAAACAAACTTTTTTGATATATAAGAGATCGGTACACTCGGCGGGACTTAATCACTCATAAATTTAATTAGACGTAAATATTCACCAATGTTGAAAAATTGTTAAAACTAGATGATAATTTTTAACAAAAGTCAATAGTTTTAATTAAAAATTAAGAAAAGTTACTCTAATCTACAAGGTACTTATGTTGGTGGGATTTTATGTGGGTTAATAATCGATTTTCGTTTTATCTTCAAATTTTTCATTAAGAATGTACATTTTGTGGTTTTCGTTAAAAATTTAAAGTTGATTGTTCACTAAAAGGAGTAACTTCCCCTTTTTCTATTCACTTTCGGGAATCCTGAATTTATCTTTCCCTTTCCCTTTAGACTTTTATCTTTCCCTTTTTTGTTTGAAATTTTTTTTTCTTTTTATCAATCTCAACAATAATCTAGAATATTTTGAAATCGTACTGTATTATAGGTTATAAGTTTTACGGCATCTACCAACATTACTATCATATGTTTTACTAGTGGCTGGTATGCAAGGCAGACCAATAAGAATGAAAATAAATTCTGCAGTTTTTGTAAGTTCATCTTAATATAAAAACGTAGTTTAATAACCTTTTCCTGAAGTTACAGTGAGTTAGTACTCTTTTTGAATAGCTTGAAATTTTCTTATTAATTACTTAATTTTTTTTACTCTTCTATCCAAAATCGAGTATTATGTATTTAGGATTCAGTAATTAACTATATGAGTATATTTATTCCCAATTAGTGACCATAAGATTCAACCAATTTTTATGAATGTGATGCAATAAAGTCATCCTAAGTTTTTCTCTGACGAACATGATATATTTAGTTGAAAGTTAAGAGCAATCTATTATTAGGATTTCTATTCACAAGTCTACTCTAACTCGTTGTTGTTTTTCACTTTCAAGTCAAATTATCACACCGGTATTTTTTTAATTTTTATAAATTTTTTTTGCGACTTAGATATTACCCTAAAAATTTTTTTTATTGACATCAAATATATTAGCTGCTTTAGATTACTTAAAGAACATTCGAGCCATAGTACGTTTAATATTTGTATGTGCATACGTAAAAGGTGAAAGGAATTTGCCTTCATACTACTAAACATAAGTATGTAGGTAGTGTTGGTATCCTGAAAATGAGAAAAATAAAAAATTTGATAATATAATTCTCGGTTACATTTACGCAATTATACGTTTTTGAACATGGCTTCACTCCTGTGGAAAAATATGTCATTTCTCACATTGAAAAGCATCTTATGAATTTATTCGAGCTGTGAACGCCTTACAATTTTTTGAATTATCTCTCCACGTGGTTAAGCGTAAGTGAGTAACAAATTTTCTTGTCCTTATTATTGCATGCAAGCCTGCCTGTGTATTACTTCGCTAAATGAAATACACGCATAGCAAATGGGATGGCGATTTATTATTTACTTAACAAAACACCTAATAGTGCTATCAATAAATCATTATAAAAGTATTTACAATTTTGAATATCATGTCAACCGAAAAATTTAAGGATACACTTTTGAGAAAAAAAAGTACATTTAAAGCAATGAATCTTTGAAACCCATGACTCTTTGAAAGCAATAAATCTGAAAGGTTAAGAAATATACTGAATGAGATAATACTAGAGTAGACAATAAAACATTAGAGGAAAGATTTTTGAAGTGATGAGCAAAAATTTAAATTTTAGCAAAATCGACCAAGCAAAGGAAGTAGAAATTCAGAAGCAAGTGTCATTTTGAATGATAAAAAAGGAAGAAGTCCCGTGGGTAAATTCCGACGACAGCGAAGTAAAAGCTGTTGGTGTTATCTTGGTAGACTTTAAATCAAAGCTTCTAAAATATTTAATAAAAATTAGGAGATAAGCTTTCGGGGTTAACCAGCCTTTTTTATATTTTGGAATATCCGTTAAACGTTTATTAAGACGACTTTAAAGTAAGTCCTCTACTGTGAATAAAACATATTTAAACCAACAAAATACCTAAATTCTTCCGCTGATCTTAAAATATTACGCAGAAGAGAAAATTAAAATTATGCAAGTTATATGTCTTAAATAATTTACATAAATTATTAGTAATTATAAAGGTTTTATTTCGCATAAAAGTCGTCATACATTTTACGGATTGAATTTAGTAAGCTATAAACGAAACGTTATAAACAAAAAACTTATTTTCCTTCATAAAATTTCATATAAATATTTCGTATTTTTTTGAGAGATTGATTAAACATTCGTATCACGGACAAATATGTATATTTCTTTAAATTAGTGTAAATAAAAACACACATACGCACACACGAACGCATGCGCGCTCTGGCACACACGCACACACACACAAACACATACGCCCGAGCACGTACGGGGGCACGCAAACCCACATGTATACACGCATACACATATACATAAATATATCATATTTCGATCATCCAGTTAATATTTATGCGTGCTATTGTAACTCTTTCCTTGAATTAAGTTATTAACGTAGATAAGTATGGGAAATCATGACAAAATTAACTAAAAGTTGCCATTGATTTGTATTAAGTATACTCTTGTAGTATAAAAGTAACAACATCCAACCCAAGTGAAGCTGTGTCTTCACATATGAGTTTATAATTGGCAGACCAAAACAAAATCTTTCATTAGTCTCATCAGACCGGCACAATGCCAACTTGGGAGGCCTTAGAAAGCAGCTTTAATAAGAATATTCATTTCGAAAAGGCGGAGGCTGGTAAACTGGAAGGTACTTTCATTCTTGATGCCTTAATCAGTTATTGTTTAGAGAGTTGGAGGAGGGACGTTAGTTAATATTGGGTTGAGTGATTGCGACTGAGGATGGAGTCGCACTGACGGGACTTTCATTAATCAATCACTTGCGCGCGTCGCCGTCTTTCACATCGTAATAATAGACCGGGTCTGCGAGAGTATTTGTAAATGTCATTATCCTTATGTACTGTCTATCGAGAATATTGCGAGATAAGGCTGGAGGATTTAAACAGGGAATAGTACAAAAATCCATTTTGTTTTTAATTTACTAATATATAATAAACAAATTAAATAGATCCCTTGATTTCTTTGCTTTTCTTATGTTATGAAGATACTTTTGTCAATCTTACCAATCTTTAATTAATTCCTTTGAAACTAAGCGTCAGTCTGATTTCCTGGAAATACTGTGTAGATTTAATGTTTTTATAGAAACTGTTATTTAACAAACCAATGAAATGAGTAGAATGTGATCCTAAGATTGAAAAATTAAATGAAACATTATTATTTCACATTTTTTTTCAGTTTTCAATCATGCGTACTACAATTTTCCTCGTTGTTGTTTATTACAAATATTTATAAGACTTATTTTTCAATCGGTCGCGTTTACAAATATTTACAAGACTTATTTTTCAATCGGTCTTATAAATATTTGTTAACGCGAGTTTGGAGGAAAATATCTTGAAACGACATTTTTAAAGTTCTGTGAAACGCAATTCATTTTTTTTTGTTTCTATATAATCAAACAACTTGCTTTCAATCGATAATCCAACAACTTGCTTTCATACTCACGTGTGTCAAAATAAATTATTTTGGATTGGTTTTTTGGATTGGTATTTATTGCTTGAATGAAACTTGAGGGTTTGTAAAATGTTAGTTCATTTATTTAGGTAATAGATTCGTATTTAGAAGTTATTATATTAAAAAAATAGGTATAGATTTGATATTACGAGACTTTGATACCGAAAGATACCTAATGCCTACTGAATAACAGACAAACAGAACAAAGGTTTATTATTATTTCATTATCTTATTTGAAGTTATTATACCAACATTTATAATTTTTTTACTCAACAGATGGAAAAATATCAAATCACAACAAAATATCTACATTCTTGAAACCCTAATGTTAAAAGTATGACACTACATTTCCCATATGCTTATCACATCCCTTCCCGTATATTTATTATTGTGTATATTAAATAAAATGGTTACTTACATTTAATTGAAATATTATCTACCTATTTTAACTACCATGACGCAACAAAACCGGCTAAATATAAAAAGTGAAAATATAAATTAATAGAGACTAAAAATTTCGTTGTCAGAATGGAACATGAAACACGGTAGAAAAGCTATAAAATGCAAAATGAACTGAATGCAGATGGAGGTTTCGTATTAAGGATGAACTACCAAGTTCACATTACGTCTCTGCTTTGTGCCAAACAACACATACAAACAGACTGTATCAAATCTGGTGAAACATTTTCATCCACAAACAATCTGCGCTGACAATTGATTCAGATATTCAGTCAGCTTAGGCATTCAATTGGCTCAAGCGGTCAGTTGGCTTATAAGTTAGTCGGCTTACGTACTCTCTGACTTTGTATTTCAACTATAGACTCTGACTTTATAATCTTATACTGTCTAAATTTATTCAATTGTTTTATTTAAATCTCTGTAACTTTTTTAACTCAAATGTGGACGGATGTTTAAACACATTTTTAAGTCTGTGAAATGTGAAACTTATGTCTTTCAGAAAGTGTCCAATTTGATAATGGTGTTTAAATACTAGGTATCGACATTTCACATAAAAATGAAGTTATTTACATACGAGCCTTATGGTTTATGCCAGGGTGAATAAACCATAATTCGATGGATTTTCTTCCTTTTTATGCTCAGTAGTATTACAAGATGCTGCCTACTTTTTCGAGATCCCAATTGATAAATCGAATACTAATCTTCCACGGGGCTTTGAATATTTATTAATCATTTAACACCTTTCAAGCACATGTGTCAATAGATACGAACCTAGCAGCTGATTTGCAGGCAAAATAGTGTGTCATCGAGAATAATATATTTATAACCCTAAATTTGAGTTTTGTGCTGAAATGATACGTACCCACAAAGGAGCGATTTTAAGAGAATAAGAACTTGAAACAGACTTACGAAGTTTATATGTTTAGATAGAGTTTATAATTTAATTTTAAAATAAAACAAATTTCAATGCAAATAGCAGCATTGAAATTTGTTTTATTATTGAGTTGAAAATTGTGATTTGAATTTAATTTTACACTATTTTGTATATATAATTCTCCTCTTGAACAAATAAATTGAGTAGAAAAAAATTTATATTAACTATTCTTTATTGTCCCGATAATGTCATATTGTAAAAAGAAAAGAAGAAATAAAATATAGAAAATTAATGTACTTCATACATATACGGGCATGATATTTTTTATACGTCATTGGTGTAATTGAACATATGTTTCAAAACGGAATATAAGTTTCATTCATATTATTGTTTTGCGTTTAAGTGTTAGTCTTCTTGACTCGTAATAAGCAATATTTTTTTATAAAGTATTTTAAAAATCTGAAAATATACCATGTATTGGTGTTTAGTTAGAATTTTCAACGATTTTTTTTTTTGGTTAACTTGATTGTTTTGAATTAACAACAATTTCAAAAGGTATGGACTACTATGGACGTCCAAGAATTAAAAAATATAAAACAAGGCACCTGATTGGTTTCAAATATCATTCCTTAATAGCAATATTCATTCACTCTGGTATAATTTATTCACTAGCAGATTCACCAGAAATTTTGAAATATAAAAATTGAAACGGCTTGCATAAATAATTAGCTTACGACAAAATTTATAAATTGAAATAAATTTTAATCGGTGAACATGAGAAACAAAATTATAATATTTCAACAAAAGGTTGTCAAATTGAATATTTGTCATCTTATTGTCGAGGCTACATTTTTGTAATTTAAAATATTTTGTCTCTGTTGAGATTTATCGGTTATAAATTTTATATTATTATATTCAGTAATGATTGATGGTGGTTCCTTTACAATAAAATTTGATTTATAACTTCACTTGCTTTATTACTCTACTTCAAAAAATTCCGATTGTCAACTCAACGTGATTAAGAAAATTTATTTCACGAGACAATCAAACTATTGTGTGAAAGGTTTTGTTCTGTAAAATTAATTTTCTTTAAAACCGCTATTACTTGAAAATTTATCTTTTGCTAGTTGCGAAAACTAATATCGGCATTTAAATTTATTTGGCTATTAAATTATATTAAGTATTTTTTTATTATCAAATTTTAATTAACAAATTAGCAGTTTAGATTACGCTATGAAAATCTGTGCATTTATGTATTTTAAAAATGAAGAAATATTAATTGCCTGTAACGTACAAGCAAACCACTTCACTTATCCGATAACGAACATAAAGTGTTAGCAGTTAGCGTATTTGGCTTGATGCGTCAAATCAATATTTGCTCTGTTCAGTAGCAGTGATTTAGCTGTGCTGTTGAATTGATCCCTGACTCCGTTGAAATAATAATAGGATATGCTTTGATTTTCTTCCGGTAGCAATTAGTAAGCTACGTACTGCATTAAAATAAAAAAAATTAAAGAATTATTCAAAGAAAATAAAACATTTGTAGTAAACATTTTGTTTGAATAATTCTTTAAATAATCACATATCAGTAAGCACCACCAAATTTAATATCTGAACGTTAAAATAGGGAACCAATAGTAAAAGAATAAAAGTGGTGAAATTAATATAAAAACAAAAATATAGAACTATTTCTGATATATTCGCATCAATTAAACTAAATATATAGATGATTTGACCTAACTTAAATTATAATTGCTGAGATGAATTTGTAATTGACTAACCTAACGTGGCTTATCTGCTCAAACGGTAACTCATTTTATACTCCTTACATTGGCTCAACATTTATTCGAGTCGCAAGGGCTACTGATACCCAAGAGAAGATTTATTTTAAATAGGCGGTAGTCGACTTATACTTTAATTCCCGAAATCTCTGCCAATCATTATTTTAAACAAATGTATGTAATATCGACTTGATCGATTGCGAATGGGAATTAATATTATATCATAGGGACATTTGTTAATTACGTGGGAATAGACTGGTTAGTAATAATGTATTTTTTTGTGTAATAACCGTGCTTGTGGGCATAGTTTTATAGTATTATTGACTTTTACGTAAGAGAGTTTACATGGACTGATACGCACATTAAATATTTGGGGTTTTATTAATCTGACAACTAAACGCAAGATTGACTTTTAGTGCTGATTTATTTTATGTGCTGGTAATTAAGGACAACAAATAGGATAATTTATATTTTAGACATAATAGTTAACTTTAAAAGGAATATTTCATTTTATTTTAGAAAAAATGACTAATATATTTTATTGATTAGATACTTTTGAAAATATTAACAAAGTCAGTCTAATAAAATAAAAATTTATCATATATTGAGCAATTTACTTTTCAAAAGTAACGAGATAATAATTACGTTACTTTTCTTTCACGGGCAATAAGTTTCAAGCTATTCATCTCAATTTGTTCTTTTGGAACGAAGTTCCTTATCACGCGTTGCGAAAGGGGGCTAGACGGAAAAAATTAAGACCCAAAGTTGTAACGACACTTTTTGCTATAGTTGCTAGCGGGCGCGCTGCAAGCCGTGCGGCGTGCGCGTGTTTCTCTGTCTGTCTCTCTATCTCTCATAGAAAGCGAGCCAGTTATTTTTGTTTCGTCTTTCTATTTCGCATTGAAGTGTATACAGGTTTTTTGTACATAATAAATAATAAGAATAATTGTTATTATAACTTAAAAGAAATAAAATTTTATCACAATTCCTTCACTAATTAATCGAAAGGAACTTCGTTCCATCCTGGTGTCCCTTGACACCTCTCAAGTTTTTTTTTAGGAGTTTGTAGTTATTTTGAATAATATTAATTATTTTATCTCATTTTCTCTCTTTTTTTCTGTATTTTATATACATATCGTGTGATGAGATTTATAGGCTAAGTTTTATTGGGTATCTTTTGATTATTTTCTTCAATATGTAACTTTCGTAAAGAATTTGAAGCGAGATATCTTTATAAATCATCAAAAAATTTTAGACCAATACCAGGTTATTGAGAAATTGTTTAAAAAGGTATGAAGTGGAGAAGATTTACGAGAAAGATGTTATACGAAAACAAATAAATATTAAAATATTTATGAACACACATTATTTTTGTTAAACGATTTATAAATATTAAAATTATTTTAACGTGCAAGTTTACTACATGTACTTGATATATACTTTTGGAATCCAAGTACCTTACTCATTTAGTCGATACTGTGTACGAAATATGAAATTTTAAAAAAATCTGTTACTTTATTCGTTCACCTTTAAATTTCTACGTAAATATTTTTCAGTTTACATATTGAAATATTACTCTACGTCAAATTTATTTGAATAAAATATAAAAAGGTAACTTAATTTATTGGTTACTTTCACAGGTTTATGAGCGTTTCAATTTTCTTACAATCCACTTAAAGTAAAAGGCAGCTGAAACTAGTTAAAGTTTAATACACTCCAATGTCTACTGGTTGGCTTTTTGGGCTTAAATAAATATTATAATTAGCAAATAATATGTGAATATTATAATTTGGTTTGCCAGTTTTGCCTGAATACTATTAGTTTATTATAAATTTTTTATTTCATATGGTATTTATGGTTTCGGGGGAAAATGTTGCTTTGACTAAACGATGGATTTACGGATACAAACAATTTTATTAGGGTTCAGTTTATTTTCTTTAGAAGTACGAAGCTCTAAAAATTACACAAGTTTGCCTATCGCTAACGATCTGAATTGACAGGTGAAGTGATGGTAGTCTAGAGACGGAGGTGACTTTCATATCACTTTAACTTTTATTGGGCGATCTGATGTTAATTACATAAATATTTAGCAAATTTATTTTCTCTGACACATATAGTCTAAGTTCAAACGTTTCTTATCACAAAAATAGTTTTATTTATTTACCAATATTGATTGTTTTGAGATAAATATGTAATAACAATTTAATATTACAAAAACTCCAAGAAATAATACGAAAAAGATCTTATTGTAAATAATATACGAAAGTGCATGTTAGTAGAATTACGTATGCATAGCGCTATTCAAAATTATGTTAAACATATATTATTAAAAGAAATAATATTGCAATAAAAGGGCATTTTTATGAAATTTTCAAGAATTCCATTTTAAAAATATATTCCAGGTATGTTAACTACCTAACTACAGTCGGTATTCAACGTATTGTTAAAGTGTTTTGATAGTAATGAAATATATGTAATATATTTTGGGTTACCTTTACTATACAAATCATAAAGCAAGAAATCCGAATAATCTGTTTAACATCAAGGAAAAAAGCTTAGAAATAACGAATGATCGTTACTTTTTGCTTCTTTGGTTATTGTGTCCAATGCGTACTACGTGCTTACTAAATGAAAGGTTATACGTTTTAATTTTATTTACGGCAACAAGGCGGAGAAACGAGATATCTACCTTACAAGTAATTAAAAATCATATGTGAGATTTTGTAATTTTCAAAGCTTAAAAAAATTAGGAAAACTTTATTTTCAACGTGATTTTTGGTTAAAGTTACCGTCTCGCCACACAAACAGCAAAATAGGAAATTTACGAAAGCAAAAGTAAATTCATCCATTTTTCTTACAACAGTAATAAAATAAGCGAATTATTATTTAATTGGACATATGTAATAAAGACACTCAAGTTATTATTGTCGGTAGAAAATTTATTTAATATTTGTCGTAAAATAAATTATCATGTCAATGAAAATTTTTCAGAAAATTTAAATTTGGAAATTATTAAAAATTTTATGTCATTGGCTTTTTAATATTTTTAATAGAGCTATTAAGGGCGCTATATATATTATATTTTATATATATATTTACATATATTTATATATACATATATATATATATATATATATATATATATATATATATATATGTATATGCGAGGGTGTATGTACATATTACATATTTATCAAACTGATATACCAAAGTACAGCCCATACAACGGAACGTAAAACGAGATAGAAGTATCATTCACCGATCTGTGTGAAAATAAATCGCCAATTTGAGGCAAATAAATTTGAAATTCGCCAATTATAGTGCGGTATACACCCCACTTTGTCTCATCATCGTAATACAGATTTTAAATTCGTTCTCGTTTCCTCACGCTATAGCGGTATCGAAATATAGTGGTAGTACTTATTTCGAAATAAAGTGGTATAACTTACTAATGGAAACCTGGGAGTTGGGTAAAATAGTTATTATTTTTGAATCTCTCCCTAAATTATGATTAATAATATATATAAAATTTTACATTGTTCTTAAATATTGGGTATTACCGACATACTTAAAAATATTCATTCATTATTTTAATAAACGAAGGTATTTTTTAAATATTTAAAAGTCTTCTATTTTATTTAATTGTTACTATCTGCTAAATATAGATGGTTTAGACAAAATATAACAACTTAAATGAAGGAAATAAAAAAAAACAATTTTTTACATTTCAGGGGTTTTAAAATAATGCAAAAAACTTACACTTTGCCAGCATATAATAACAAATTGATTCCTAGAATTGTACGTAAACACATGCCATCAATTTCGAACTCTGATCTATTGAAATGCTAATAACATTGCGGTGCACAATTCCAACTTCACTCAACATCTTTCCAGTGATATCCGCACATTTATCAATCTCTCACCACGATATCGAGCCAAATTGGAATAATAGATTAAAGGATATTTTTAAATTTAATTTTTAGTGATAAAATTTAATTCTATGAAATTGTAATGCTTTTGCGTGCAATAATACTTATTTTTTGCATTTAATACCAGAAAATAATAATATGTACACATTTAAAATTTGTAAAATATCTAAATTGCAATTTACTCATAGAAAGACTGAGGAAATTAAGATTTGTCGGTTTGTTTCATAAAATATTTCAAAATATATTTATTTACTACCTGGAAAACACACATATTTCTTAAATAATTGACGTTTGGTTAATTTGATATTAAGGTGTTTTGTTAAATAATGTAAATGACCACTCATATACTTTTCAATTATGGCTTTCCTAAAATTAGTTATAAGATTGCTTAAATGAAAATATTCGTACGGACTGCAAGTAATGCAGTCAAATACTTTCGTGGATATAATATAATTTAAAGCATTCAAGCAACGTATACTTTAAATATTTATCAATAATTATTTTATTTTTTTAAAACTATTTTGCGAAATTAATGAAAAACGTTGATTTTCATACAATTATTATTCTGTGGAAATATTATGCAAATTAAACTTCTTTAATCGGTGAGAATTTTACCTCATTAAGATAACATTCTCCAAAAATATTTATATTATCGATACTTGTGCGATAACGACATCGAGCGTCTACACTAGCGTCGCCTATCGGTGCAAGAACGTCTCCTACAGCCCTTTTGTTTAAAATTCAACAAAATATATTCAAATTAATTTATTGTTTACAGAAAATTAAGAAATTGATTTTCCTCAGCTTTTATTTTTGCATGTAATCATGGCACAACAGTGCTTTATTGCGTCCTAATGAACAATGAACCATGGAGCACTATCACTTATCGTATCGATTAATATGTGATATAAGGATCATATACCTGGCGTGTGCCATGCCTTAATTCCATCTCCAGTTTTATTTTATACTCTGTAATCCGTTACGTTCCGAAATCGTTGTGTCTATAAAGATATCTGAAATTATGTATAAGCTTTCTTTTTATATTGCAAAGAGCTATCAAGGATTTTGTAATATTCTCACCAGAACGGGCGAAATGGAATATTTGCTCATGATACTGCGGGGCACTCAACTAACACCTTAACCTCAATTTTCGATCCAAGAAACCAGAATTATTCAAATAATATCCCCCAGAGTACGTAAAATTTCAAAAATATTATATTTTAAACCTACATAATTTTCCATACGAATATCGTTGATTATTAACAATGGAGATATATCCGAGTTATTATGCTTAATCATTTTGCCTTATTACATGCCTGTAAGACTCTTTTGGACATTTTTAGCAATAACTTAAAACTATTTTATATAAAATTGCGAAATAAGTAGTTTTGAAATTCGTATAAGTCGTTTTTTATCGTCACACGATACCCAAAATAAAAAAATAATATCTCTTTAATTTCCACATAAATGTTTTTATTGAGAACTGTTGAAATATATGTCTACCCCTCATACATTTGCTTCGTTTTTATACCGTGAATGATCTTATATGGTTTCTTTATTTTTCTTTCTTAGGGAAAGACTTAATATCAATGTACATACTTCCAGATAAATATACGTCTGTTACTTTATAAAAAAATGTAACTAAAAGTTATCTTACTATATCAATAATTTTTTTCTTACCTTGGTCCGATATGATCATGTTTCTTGACCTTTACTGTAGACGAAACAATTATAATTTCTCGCCATAAATATACCCATAATATTTCTCGCCATAAATATACTTGACAGTGAGTCACTTGGGTCATTTTGAGTCATTTGGGTCATTTTGAGTCATTTTGGGTCATTCTGAGTCATTTGGGTCATTTTGAGTCATTTGGATCATTTTGAGTCATTTGGATCATTTTGAGTCATTTTGAGTCATTTGGGTCATTTTGGTTTGGTTAGGTTAGGTTGAGTCATTCTGAGTCATTTGGGTCATTTTGAGTCATTTTGGCTCATTCTGGGTCATTTGGGTCATTTGGGTCATTTTGGTTAGGTTAGGTAAGGTTAGGTTGAGTCATTTTGAGTCATTTGGCTCATTTTGAGTCATTGGCAAAAAGTAATGTATCAGTCCGAAACGAAGAGTTGAAATTGGTATAAATTACTGCAGAAAAGGAAAATTCTAGAACAATGTGAATATTAGCTAATATGTATAGACTAAGGTGAAAAAGAATTTTCAAAGTTAAAAAAATAAGGCGATATATTTCTAAATTTACTTTATACCACACTACCGATACAGTTTTATAGATACTATAAAATAGATGTCTAATAACTTCTCTATAAAACAGAAATTTTTAAAACCAGAAAACCATAAATTTCTTCAAGATAGGAGTATTCATTATTCTGTCAGTGCATACATTTGGAAAGGCGCGACTTGTCTTTTTGCAAAAGTCTTAATATGAAATACCAATTTTATAAGGTTTTAAAATATTTTAAATTAATGAGAAACTGAAGGCAGGTTTTTCTTCTGTCTTTATATAATAAATTTCTTATGAAAGAAGAAAAGCTGCATATGATGTTTCATTACGGCAAATTGTTGAAATACAATACACTAAACTAGGGAGAACCATCAAAACTTTTAAAGCTATTTAAAAATTTAATGTACCTCGTGAAATAAAAAAAATTAATCCTTATATTTGATACTATGTTCACTATGCCATAAGTGGGAATGAGGATCTTATGGAAATATTCGATGTCCGGGACGCTATCATTATAAAGTACTTGTAGACTTCGTAAACGCCACTGCTTGATTAATGAGGGTTCCGGCAGCGCGACCCTGGCCTTCGATCAAATCAATCAAGTTGATATCACGTTATATTCTTTTCTTTAGCTCCCAAAACAATAACTGATGGAGACATTATGAATTTTTTTTTTATTTAGAATGATTCTTCCGAGAATTTTAACCACCATGACACCATGAAGAAAAGTATGAAATTAATCAATGTTATCTTTCGATCGATCGATTTCGAAGTTCGATCGCAGAATAATAATATTACAGAAACATGTTTTAGTATTATAAAATAATATGACGTACTTTTTAAAATGAAAATTATATCAACATAATCTAGACCACTAGAACATCAATTTCATATGTTATTTGAAAAATATTAGTTTAAGTGAATCTAAGTTACACTTTTCTATCTGTTAGTCGTCATTAAGCATCTTCCGACCCACATTTAAACCATGCCACGTTTTGAATGTATACTATAACTGACGGCTTCTAGTTTTTAAATTTCCATGTACACTATACCTACTAAAAAGTAATGAAAGTATCTGATGAATTCTTAAGTTGTATAAAAATAATTGCATTACATCCCAACGAAACAAGAGGATCTTGATAAAAATGAAAAATTCATATTATATTGGGTCTGTTACTCGATTGACTGTATCGCCGTTGACCACTGAAGTTTATTATTAATGAGGGGGTTTAGGCAGAAGTATTAAATTCAGCGAAGATTTTTGGAATTCTTAGTATTATTGCCATTCGTGGAACGTTATTAGAAATAAACCTATGGAAATTTAATGAAACAAAATATTTAAAAATTAAAAACCCAACTCTGTAGTAAAAAGTGAATTAAATATTTATAAAGAAATCAAAGTTTGACACTGTAAGATTGTGGCTAGAAAACAATTCTGGCTCCTTAACCCTAACTAACCAAATACACATACTAATCAAATAGTCATGACTCATGGATGACTCAGAATTACAAGCTATAGATATTTTCTCGCCAAGAATACAAAACTAGTCGTTCAGGTTTCAATTGTTATGGATATATCTACTATGTCGGAGAGATTAATCGTTGTTGTCAATTATTAAGCTTCGGCGAGAAATCTTATACATGTCTGGTGACCCTTTAATGTGAGTTAATACTATTTAGTGAGTAAGAGTTTAGGGCTGCAGGACATTTTTCTAACCGCAGCTTTGCATTCTTAAACTTTGGATTTTGTTAGTTTGACTTATGCTACGCATTCTGATTTTTAATTGTTCTATTTCCTTTTTATTATTTTATAATGAGTTGCTATGAGTGCTTACTTCCGTCTATGCATGCAATTTCTTGTATACAATAGTATTACAAGCAGGTGAAAAGGAACAACACGTGCTTATTCCTAAAGAAATCTGCTCAAAACAACCTTAACATTGTTTAAGGCTAACATAACAACAGGAACATTACTCAAATAGTGACACTAAATGCAATAAAGTCTTTTAAGCAATTAAGCTACTCAGTGTATAATTTCCACTAACATCTGCCATATTGACCTTCTTGTGTGTATATCCTAGTATACCGGAACCAATAATGCTATAACAGACGCAATGATGCTTCAAACGTAAAAATGCATTCGGATTTTTAGGCGTTTGGATTTTAAAATGTATAGCATGTACATACTTACATACATACAACTGATAAATATCACATTCCCTATTTATTTAATATTAGGACAAATTGAACGTAGATTAGGTAGCTACAAATTGACAAATATTTTATATACACGTCGATGCGTATATAAAATATCTACCAATGTTAGTTTTTCAATGTGTGTTACAAGGCTAACTCAAGCCTAATAGCAATAAATAATAGGTAGACTTGTAGGTGTAATTATATGTAAGTACTTAGATGCTTTATGATCAATTTATATACACGTATTAATTGTTACGGATGTGCAAATTAAAGGTATTTACAGTTTAATACAATAAAACGTAGCGTAGTATTATTGTCGTCGTTGTTGTAAAGTGTTTCACTAATACGATATAAAATTTCAGTCTTAGTAATGTTAGTCACAAGTGCTAGTAAACAGAATACAAAGAAAATTATTAATTTAGGACCCAATATTTTACCGTGTTGAAAGATTTTAAGACTGTTTATATGACTTTTTCAAACTTTAATCTTCAATCTTTTCAATAACTAATTTCCGTGGCAGACAGGTAAAAAATAGAAGGAAAAAATAAGGTTTACAATTAAAAAAAATATGAAAAGAATATAAAAAGTAAGAATAGAGTACTATAAAAAAAAATGTTATTTCATTTAATTCGTTCGTTCTTTGAAACAATCGGGAGACTAAAGAGAATACTTATTGAATACGTATGTAAGCTAAAAATAAACATAATAGAGTTATTTTGTGATCAGTTTATAACTAAAGGACAATAATTTGTTTGTTTGTTCAAATAGAATATCTTTGTAATTTCCCCAAGACATCGAACCGCCTACTTGGCAATTTTCAGTAAGCAGTCGGAATCGGTCGAGTGGACCATACTACCATCTAAATGGTCTTTCAATAGATTGAGACTGCTGATGTGGCAAGTCTTTTGATTCGTAAAATATTGGTTTGTTACCATTTAAAACAACAGGGGTTAGAGTATTACGGGGTCTTGATAGATTGCAGCTAAGTTTTATGTGGTATATTTGGGGTATTCATTAATCAAGCTTTAGTGCACGCTGACATCTTGTTTAGAAAATAAAATCTGGTTTGGCTGTGTATTTAAAACTAAAATTATTTATGAGTATGTAACCATGTGCATACTAGTAAAGTAGAATTATTGGATACATATTAGCTTTAGTACTCAATACATTATGATAAAGAAGAAGAAAAATGAATTTGATGGTTTTTTCAATGCAAATAACCATTTTTTTAAATAAAACTACTCGTAAATTGAGCGTATTAAAAGGTTTTTAAAATTCTAAATTCATGGATTTTGAAGATAGTTAAACTGAAGGATTAAAAGTGGGAACCCGATAGCGCTGTAGTTGCAAAGGTGAATTCCATTGAATTTTCAGTTATCTATGTTGTTTATGCTGTAAAAAGAAAATAACATTGAAAAATAATACACAGAGAAGGAATTATTTTCTACTTTGATGAACATAAGTCTCTGACAATTTGCTATCTTTAATTTGATTAAAAAACTATTTGAAATGAAAATATTTTTGCATAATAACACAGCGCACTCTAGATGATACTTAATCGAAACCTAACTTGCCCTTGTACGACGTTATATTAGGTGACATACCCATCGAGGAAAAACAAGGCGCGCATAAAGCAAAATAATAATTATTTAATTAGCGAGGTTTTCTTTATGTAGAATTAAATGTAGCATCACTAAAACGGAAGAAATATTTATTAAAATGAAAGACAAATTTATAGAGAAACTTTTTATGATGAAATACATGTTAAAAACTTTAAAAAAACTTTAAATTAAATGTAGCATTACTAAAATGGAAGAAATGTTTAATAAAATGAAAGACAAATTTATAGAGAATTTTTTTATGATCAACTAAATGTTAAAAACTTTTTTATCGAAAAAATGTTTCCAGACGTAAGTCATAGTATTTTAAAAGGTCTTTTTAATTTTTTATCATTCATGTAGTTCTGTTGTAAGATTAATGTTTTGCATCTGTAGCTACACTTACTGCACCCGCCATGCAGCAACCGCGACATATTGTAAAGTGCAGAAGACAATTTTAAATAACAAAACGTAAGACAGATTCTAAATAACACAAACTGCGGATAAAGTCAGTCAGGATAGAGAAACGTGGTAACGAATGGCTGCAGTAGCGCATATCGCAATACTTCGATTCAAGCGACCATCACCCACCGTGGCTGTACATGCTTCGGCGGTTAGTGGCAAAAAAGGAAAGCGCACCATCAGTGAAGGTTTTTGTTCAACCCGCAGTGCGGGGCACGGATTTTCCGCGTTGCACGCTGTTTCATTCGGTGATCTTTCGTCTCTGTCACGGCTCACGCTGTCTCAAGTTTGATGTATACATAACACTATACTGCCTGCGCAAGAAGAAGGAGGAATCTTGCTAACGATCTATTCTCCGACAAGACGTTAAGTTTTCTGTGGCTAAACCAACTACCAGTTCAAATCGTAACCTGCTAATAGTAAAGGTAACTTATTAAATAATATACCAATAGACGATCTCGTGCGACTCGCCACTGAAGCAAGAACAAAGACAAGTACTTATTTTGAAACGAGGTGTAGAATACGATGAAATATAATAGCAATCAAGTTATCGAATACTGAATGCGTTTATCGAATCATAACACGATATTTTATATATTCGTTAGACAAAAATGGCAACATGTCAAACTTGAAACAGCAAGCTGCAACAGAGACAGACGACTAGTAGAAGCCCCACGCACTGAATAGTGGAAGCTCCATGCCCTGCACTGCGGGCTGAACAAAAAGGCTAGCGTGTTTTCCATTTTCGCTATCGACCGCCAAAGCATGCAGAGCTCTCCACGCATCACTCGAACGGAAACATTATGATGGGCGGGGCTGCAGCTATTCGTTACCGCGTGTCTCTGACTTGACTGACATTGTCTTCGCTTTCTATTTCTTGAAATTTGTTTTATGTTTTATTATTTGAAATAGTCTTCTGCACTTTACAATATGTCGCGGTTGCTGCTTGGCAGGTACAGTAAATGTAAAAATTACCGTAGCTGCACGGTTTTTCGGTACGGATTACTCTTGATGAACCTTGAAACTATTTGACTAATCTAGACATCTCCAAGTCAAATAATCTTAATTTAGAATTTAATCTTAATTTTTATGTATGTTTTTATATACATACTTTTGTGCCGAGGTTAATGTAAACCATTCATGTGCTATTTTTGTGTAGTGTCTATAAAGGCTATAACTGTATAAGTATGGGAAATCAATCTTTGCTGTAATTTCAACATGTTTTAATATTTCTGCTGCTATGAATGATAGTTGATACTGAGTAAGATTTCATCTTTTTAATAAGCCTTAGTTTTCGAATAATAGCATTTATAGCAAAAATAAAAGAAATCGTAACTTTTTAAATCTTTGGCCACGTTAAATCAACAAAAAAACACGTTATTATGTTCTATTGGCCATATGTGTGTGTATATATGTATGTATATATATATATATATATATATATATATATATATGTATATATATATACATATATATATATATATATATATATATATATATATATATATATGTATATATATATACACATATATATATATATATATATATATATATATATAAATATCACCATCTCTTATTCGTGTATTTGTTTAAAGTTTTAACAAATTGAACGTGTATTGAATATTGAATATAAAGATAAAGAAGATATAAGAAATTGAATATCTATTTGTTTATGAAATATCGACTTATGTTACTCGTTCAATACCTGTTACTAGTTTAACTCAAGCCTAATCACGTAATAAGAATTAAGTTGATTTTTAGGCGTAATTAAATCTGAGTACTAGGTACTCAGAGTTAAGTTAAGAACTCAGAGTTAATTAAGTAATTAAGCTAAGTACTAGGTACTTAGCATGCTTCGTGAGCAATTTATACACATATTATTACTGGACCCTCGTCGAGCGGGGCTGTACTGGTCTTTCGGTTGGATAAATAACAATAAATAAGAAAATAAGTCATAAACTGATCAGAAAAAAGGCTTTCAAACGAAATACAATTATTTTTTATTGGAATTTTCGAAGTCTATATCAGTCTATATTTGCTTCACCTTATACATTTGGATTTTTGTAGAAAGATAAACATATATTTTTTAGTTTTTTCCTAAATATTTTGATTAAAGATTTGTATTTTCAGCTTTCCGTAAAAACGGAAAGCCCTATAATGAGTATATAACGTTTTTTTTTCTCTGTACCTTAGTAAATGGATGGTGGATATTGTAATAGGAAATAGAGAAAAAAAGATTAGGAACTTTTAGTTGTTCGCTTATTTTACATTTCTCTAAACTCTCAATAAATTTGAAGATTTTTGTAGTCTGTATCCAAAAGTTTATTGACTTTTCCATATGACAAAAAAATACATTTCTCTTTAATAGATTCAGGAATATTAAGTATCTTACTAATCTATAGGTAATAAATTTAACTTCACCCATAGATGTTTATTACGTTTTAATAGTGACATGTAAGCAAGTCTGTGATAAGAATGAAAATAAATTTTGCAGAAAACCGTTTTTGTAAGTTCATTTTAATACTGAGAGGTAGTTTGAAAACCTTTTGCTGAAGTCATTGTAATTTATAGCATTCAATTGAACGGCTTGGAATTTTCTTATCGAACTATATGTTTTTTGAATATAGTATAATATCTTGGAATACATAATTTTTGCCTTCAGCGGATTTCAGGTATTTTATACTTTAAATATTTTTAGAAGTTTTTTGGTTAGCTGGAAAGTTCTAAAATCAATTTACATAGGAATTAAATTTCTTCCCATGAACGATTAAAGACAATATTTGTAAACAGAAAATTATTTGAAATGTTTAATCAATATATCTGGATCTCTTTAATAGTTAAAAGGACAAAGGTTTGTCTCATATACGAGTAGGTCAACACAAATATTAATGATTAGTTTATTATGTTCCTTGTGCGGTGTAGTTTGTAAATTATTAATTTTCTTGTGTACCTTATTTCTGCTGGCTTCAAACATTGATAAATTATCATACGCTACCTTTCTGTTATCTGTTTCGTATAATCTTTGTTTTTAGGGTTCAATTCTTACAAGAGAAGAAAACGGAACTTTTTTAAAATATGGTTCCCATTTGTCTGTCTATTTTATTTAGATACCTTTTGATGTAGTTATATGGAATTAAGCTTAGTGATTATTTAAAATAACTCCTTTATTTCAGTATTCATTTTTAAATGATTTATAAATAAATTTTATAAATGTCAGATAGTGTGAAAATAAAATGCTTATCTCTTTGTTATAATTTATTTACACGTAACGCGGGAGCATAAAATTATAGACTGAATTACAAGGATTCTAAAGCTGTTATCATTTCACATTACCATTAAAGATATTTCTGGAGATGTTGACCGAAATCCTTACAATTTCTTTTTACATTTAGGAAGTATAATATTATGCAATATTTATTTAGTAAAATGGAAACTGAAGGAGGCTAAATATAATGAATGAAGAATATATGAAGGAGGATAAATTAAAAATATGTTAGAAGGTTTCCAAAACCATTTTGTTAGAATATTATGAAAGGTATTTCTGAAAATATTGTTAGACATGTCCTTTTTATTCGTGTTTTCTCTCATATATTGAGTGTGGAAAAGACAATATTACTCCGTATTTATAATATTAGTTGAAATTAAATTAAGAGAAAACCTTTGGCAGTAAATAAAAGTAGTTAAGTAAGAGCAAACTTTATACTACAAATGTTCTCTACACATTTAAATTTATATTGACGTTTAAGGGTATCTTGTAATTCTTATTTTAAGTTATTTATAGATAAACATATTTTTTTTTACCACTCACATATGTTATTTAATGTCATTCATTGGTATAAAAATACTGTGAAAAACTCAAAAACTATGAGAATTCAAATCATTGGTATAGTTTTGCCGTAAACATCTATTAAACTTGTCGTTTTTTCTTTAATTTTACTTTAGCAGTTTCCGAGATAGGGAGGAAGGAGGAGGGTGTTTGCATTTTGTTCATATTTTCGCCATTGTTTCAAAATTTTCTTACATGAAATTCTGAAAAAATTATCCTTTCAATTTTTACCTAAAATAACAAATGAAATTCAATATTAATGTATTTAACACTTAACTTAATCATAATAATATATTCGTGAAAGTTTACTATGAGGTAACTTTCACGAATATATTATGAAGCAATATATGTCAATTTAGATAATATATGTCAATTTTCTACCTAGTAGAGTTTATAACAAAAATAACTGTGACACGATACGGTGCGGACGGTAGGTAGACTTTATAAGTGTCCGTGTCTTTAATTTTGGTGCTGCGTTGAAAATATCGAATGTAATTAATTCCGAAAATAGGCCGGAAAAAGAAACATTTTCAAGTTTCTCCATGATGTTATCATACAATATCCATACCTATTAAAACAAAATATTTTCACAATTAAAACAATAATTAACTTATTGATGATGAAGACATGCGTGTGAGTGTATTGTCCAAAATGAAATACTTTCTATTCTATTTCAAAATAAGATATAGACCTGTTGTTAAAATGGCAAAACAAACAGGGTTAGGAGTACAAAATAAAATAATTACATTATATTTTTTATGTATTTCTTCAAATACACTACCTCAACCCTAACGCGTCTCAAAAAGTGCATACATCCCCTACAGTGCACATATCTCGGGTGTCGCACGACACACGAAAATTATACGATGCAAAACGACTGAGAGGCAAATTCTGAAATTACGGAATTTGAAAATTCACAAACTTCGGATTATTTTTCTGACATTACAGTTTCGGAACTGAAAAGTCAAAAAGTGTAATTCCGGAATCAGAACAAAATAGTTTTGCGAATATTAATTTATATATATAATAAAGGGAATACATAATTTTGTGCTATAATATCTTAATTTACCCTTTCCTTTTTCCCCGAAACTAATAAAAAAATTAAAGATGAAAATTCAATAAATGCGTGTTATATAAACGTGATTAGAGTGTTAAAGTGAAACATAATGATTTGTAGTTATTATTTTATTTAAGTGATTTTAACAATAGTGAAATGAAATCTATTCATTGAAAACTTAAGTTTTTGACAAATGCCAAATTAAATTAGTTGATTTTGAATTATTTTGATTTCCTAGATCTTATGTGGACCTAACCATTATAAATATTACCAAGAACATTAATATAATATTGTAACTTTTTCCTTAATTTTGTACCATTCTCACTCATTCGTGTTGTACGTTGGTAATATTGATTTTAATTATTTAAAATAACTCTTTGTGTGCCTTTTGTGTACATTAAAAATTAAACCGGTTTTATGTGAAAATAAACACCAATCCCAGGATCAATTTCGGATCTTTTATAAAATGTAATAGTGAATTTTATTTCCGGAAATAAAAACGCACGATTTGCACGCTGCAGACGTAGGGAATTACTTATTAGGCTTTGAATACTGAGAGTTACGAGCATTATCTTTCGCAGAAGAAAATATTTATTATGCGGTTCATTCAGTGTATTTCGTAAGTTTTGTTCCTTGCAATATTGTTTAAATGCAAATGCATTAAGAAAAAAAATACTTTATTTTTTCCTTACCAATTAATATAGAATCTCTCGTTAGTTTTCTCAGAGCATACAGGAAATTTCACTTTTGAGATTCATGGTTAGAATCTTTTCAAGAGAAATGTAAAGATATATTTTGAAACTGATTATGTCTGTAGTTACTTAAATTGGCGAAGTTCCGAAGTTATTGTTCGCAGAAACAAGGCAATGGTCGTAAGTAATAGGTGTTTATTTCAACAATTACGAGGGAAAATGATGTCACTTTTAAGGTATGTAATAAATAATAATAAAGCAGTAGTTGTTTTATTGTTAAGTAACTTGTAAGCATATTTATATGTGTATATTATTCTGGGATAGAGTACGGCAAAAATCTTGTAATGTACCAAAATAGGGGCTTTGGTATGACTCAAATATTTAGGTCTTTACTAAGAACGTTATTGAAACATTTGAGTGAAGGAAGCCCTCTAAATAATAAAAAAAACTTTTCATCTTCACTACACAAATATGTTATTTTGACGCACGTGTACATGACATGACACATTTCCAATATCCATGAAACCACTCTAAATCTAGCGTTTTTTGCTTTGAAGGAAGATGGTTTAGGTGATAAATGAATTTCGCGCAAGTAAAATGACCTTGTTTTTCACAACGATGTATTATTTATATTTTAATACAATATTTAACAAATAAAGTGACATTTTATTTAATGAAAATTGGGACGGTTTAATATAGACAACCTATTGCATTCAGTATATTACTCATAATGATTCGAAGGAGATTTAGCATTTTTCTTGGCTTAGTTGATAGATATTTTTGAAGAGGTTTTGTTTTCTATACTATGGTAAGCTTTCAGGTATTTTAGGTAATTTATTTATTTTATCATGTCCAACATTCTGCCGACATTATTTTAAAATATTTATGCCCTTTTCTAAGTTATGTATATATTAACTTTAGAAATAACCTTAACGCTTTTTGAAAAGACGCCTTACATAAGTTTTAAATTAGAAGTCGAATATTTCCGGCCAAAATTTGAAACTTCTCGTTAAATTTACGTAATGCACTATTGATGTTAATAATAATAATATTTGTGGTAATATATAGTTAGATTCTTTGCATAAATTTATTGTATTTCTTAAGTTCTTATTAGAATTTCTTGTTCACGTGTGATTTCGATTGCTGTAAAGCCTGTTGGATATTATTCAATTAAAGTCTAAAATATGGTATATTGATTGAAACATAGTTTTAACGGATTTGCATTACAAATATATATAGAATATATTTTGAATAAATTTCTGAGGTAAATATTGGGAAATAAGAAAAAACAATTCTTTTTACATTATTTCTCATACAACATATGTATACCTACATACTTTAAAATAAAGTACTCATAAAATGTAGCATAAGAAATGTAAAATGTAGAATAAGAATAAAATTATATAAATATTTAGAGATTCAAAGAATATTGTAAGGTTGGGTAAATTAAGATAGTATGTACTCTTTTGTCTTGCATAGTGTATAGATAAGAGGCATATGAATGTATTTTACTTTAGAAATATACAATTTGGTCAACAACACATGAAAAATCAATTGAATTTCACCATTAAATTTTAAAATTGTTTAAGAAATTTGAGATTTGTGAGGATTTTATCTTCCATCATAATAATTATTTCGATTTAGAATGAATTAGTGTAAGCGTTTTCCAAATATGTCGATATATTCAAATTTAATAGATATGTAATTTAAGAATAAAGGAAGAATTGAAAATAATATTTATTCTTAAAAAGAAGGGAAAATAAATTATGATTCTGTTAAATAAGTACATCAACGAATATGTTCCCAGTGCACAGATAAATTTTCTCACATAGGATAAACGTTAACTCTGTGCTAGAACGAAGTGGTCCACTTAGCAACCTTGACGAATACGGCCTCAAGGGAACACTAGATTTTGAGTGGTTACTTTCTCAGGTTTTGTTATTTTTATCAAAAAAATTATTACATCTCAAATTCATGCACGCTTAATATTATGCAATTTTGGTAGATGTGCAAAATATGACTACATTAAAATTTAAAAATTTATATGTGCTTCAGCTGTATAAAACATACATTCTTATTATACGTTTAACAAATGTTGATGGCAATGTTGTCAAATTTTAAAAATCGCAACATATCCTGTATCTTGCTTTTGTTGTAAGGGGTGTATCGATCTCTATTGTATAGTATTTTAGTGTTTAAATCATTATGAAGTGAAGTTTGCACTGAGTGTAAAATGGCACAAGTCGTTTCAACTTAATTTGAGACTAAAATTAAATTTTTCTCGTGGTTGCTTACGTTTATTGACCATGATATTATTATAAAATGTTTTTCAATATTCAGAGAACTTCGTCAAATTCGACCAACTTTCCAAAAATTTATAAATATCCAAAAAAATATAGCAAAGAAGTAATTATATAGACAGTTCACTCAATTCCATACACATCTGTTTTTTTTTAATGAAAATGAAAAACAAAAAAACAAAATGATTTTTGGGAAGTAATTTCTAAAGTAAAAGCAATAAATAAAGCCCTTTGAAAAGAATATATATAGTTATTAGCCTGAAAATTGAGTTTTGCACTTAAAAATTCTCAGAATTTTTATAGTAGCTATTTAGTTCAACGCTGAGCAGGCACATACGATCTGGTGAACTTATTATGCAATATTAAAACAAATTACACTACTTATTTAGAAATTCAATAAAATGTTGAAAAATAATAAAGTAACAACAAAAAACTTATAACGTAAGGGTTTGAGATTAACACATAACTTTACTTAAGGGATATACATTTACCGACTAAGCAGTAAAATGCAAAAGAAAAGTTTTTAAACAAGCAAAAGAGACTTTAAACCGCTGTTAGAAAACTTTCAGTTGCCTTAAATGCTTACTAAGAAAATAGTGATTACTCTTAACGGGGAATACCAGACATTTTCTCATTCAAAGGCGCATACGTTCTGGCTATTCTATATAAAGCAGGGAAAGTAATGCTTCCGAAAAGAAATGTTTTTTTTATTTTATAGCCGTAGAGGGATGCAAACATTTTCAAAATTAAAAAAAAAGAAAATTCTTAACATATTGCTGAAAATGTCAACAAACTAAATCAAACAACATGTCCGGATTTTTGTTCTTCTGGCCAATCTTTTTAGTTACAAATCTTGATTTTCTAAAAATGACCTGGCAACTCTGAAAAATGCAATTATTTATATTTGGATGTAGTCGAAAATTATTATAACTATACTCCATTATTTTCCAAAGGAAAACGTTGGCGAACAAAGGAATTTGATACTTAAAGTATAGCGGCACAAAAGTGTAATCCACCCCTCAATGATTATTCACAAAACTTATTGTATTTTACCCGTAATGCTACTGAACGTTACACTATAAAAAGCATATTGATAATATGTTATATGATATCAATTTTACACTGCTGTTTTACTTACACGAATTGTTCGATTTGGAGGAAAAAATGGACAACCCTTACTGTCGTTCATATAAAACTTAGAGGTATAACACATTTTGGAAAATATTCGATATTATGATGCATGAGAAATCTACATACAAGTATGCCATCTGATACAAATAATTTTAATGGCTCAACATTTTGGAAATATTTGCAATATTCGATTGTCGATAGATGACATTCGGTTGTGTTCCTAGCATGAAACTTAATTAAAACAGAACGAGTAAATGGAATATAACATTGCTACTATATCACAATAAACTTAGACGTACTTTCGATATTTAGTACGAGCATGGTAAATAAAATATTGTGATTCGTTACTTTATTTTGATTTTGGTATTATTCTAAATTGTAGAATATATATTTTATACATATGTATGGAGTGCTTTTTTATAATAGGTATTTTTTGATTTTATTTGACTGTATATTTTTCATGATTATTTTTATTGTAAGACAGATTTATTGAAAAAAAAAACAATATTTGAAAACACTTAAAAAAATTAATATTTAGCGTTATTAATATACCCTTGACATCTTATATGTATACTAGTCCATGGCAGCAAGTAAAATACTAGTGCCCGTCTAAAGGGCTTCGGTTTCTATCCGGGCAAGGTATTTCAATATGCATAAATTATTTATCTAATTGTAAATCATATATTGCAGAAAAATCGATACAAAAAAAATTTTAAGATTTGTGAAAGAAAGAAACAGTTTTTATCACAAACCCCAAATAAATTCATACTATATTGCAAAGATAATACAAGAAATATGTTTACAATGCCTGATCTATCTTTGCTTTGTTTACAAATGTTTTCTTTTGGAATATAATGCAGCATAATTTTATCGAAATAAAAATAGATTGAATTTTGTTTTTTATTGACAATTATCCAAAATCTTTTAGCATATTTAGGTCTGTCACTAACTTCAAATTATGAACAGTGCAAACTTTTAGATTTTGTTTGTAATTTTTTTGTAGTCTAACTAACCAGAAATTACAAATAAATAGGTACAGGAGCAACAATGTTTACAAGACAAAGAACAAAGTAAAAACATTTATATTTCTTGACTATTTTCTCTTTAAAATAACATGCAAAACAATTGAAATGAAGTATATATTTTTATAATTAACAATTTTTTTTATGAAATTCGGGCAAGCTTAGTGTTTCTAACACTTAGCTTAATCAAAATTAATATTATGTCAAAAATATGTGCAAGTAAATTACTATTATTATTCTATATAATACATTAATTTGCACATATTTTATGTAGATTTTGAATATATTACGTACGTACGTTTTTGAATATATTCCAATGAGAAAACTCTGTGAGGACTTATTTATTGGAAACAAAACATACATAAGAAAAATATGCAATTAGATAGAATTACTATAATCCAATTTATGATATGAAATAAACTACAATGCTCCATTCTTGAACATATATTTACAAAATGTAATCAAATTTCTCGCAATCTTGTATGCTTTGTTCTTCTGTACAATAAGTAACCAGAGTCTTAACAAACTTCGTCTATTCACTATAATTTTTTTGTGCTACTGGGAAAAGGAAAAAATATTTAAAAAAAATAGAAAACGTAGTCTGTTTTTAATTTCACAACTTGAATTAGGTATGTTACAATTTAATAGAGTTTCAGTTATAGAAATCGAAAAAAGAGAACAAAATTAAATAGGTGGATGTAGGCATTGAATCAAAAACATTTATTTACAGAAATGTAGAAAATCATTTCAAAAGTCGCCGAAAGTGAATGAAAATAAGAAAAGAGATTTGTGAAAAAAATCAATGGGCGATTTATTGTTCTTTTTTAAAAGATTTATTTACTTAGCAATTACATTTAAATGCATTATCTGACATACCTATGTGAATTCTAAAATATATCTCTTTTTCATTTAAGGAAATGTGTGCTTTCAATTGGTCATTAAAATAAATTTATTTATTACAACAATTTTGTAACTTAATTTTGACAATACAATTTTGTATATAATTGAAAATTAAAATTCCGAACAAGAATTCTTACAAATTTGTTAAATAAGATAGTATTACATAATAATTTATTTCAAATAATTTGTTTAATTTACATTTTATAACAGTAAGTGGAATCATGGAAATTTGTCGCTTAACTTGAAAAGAGATATTTCAACAATTACGTTGTTTCATAATCGTGCTAAGTTTACGTCAATGTTCTCAAATAACTTTATAATTTGCAAACCAAAAATGATTTCTTGGTTGAATATATTTGGCGTTAATTTTGTAGAAATTCATTATTCACAATTAAATGAAACTACGCGGTGTAGTATTATTTCTACTTCTTTAAGTTTTTTACCACGACCTAGGTTTCGTTGTGTTACAACATCTTCAGGTGGGCTATTAGCAGAGGTTATAGCCCACCTGAAGATGTTGTAATGATGATGACTTTTGTTAATCCCATATTTCCCAGTGAAGCCACGAGTAATATTATAATTATTACTCCACTAAAATAACTACAAGCATATCATATTTGATAGAAATTAGTTGCTTGTTTTTAAAGTTATTAAGCAGCAGATATATTAATATAAAAAACAACTTTCAGATTTATAATATTAAATGGAGATATGTGTTCAATAAAATGGTAGAGATGGTATTACTCGTACTTGCTGCATATTGCGACAATATGACAATTCACAATTAAATGAAACTACGTGATGCAGTATTATTTCTACTTTCTTTAGGTTACAACATCTTCAGGTGGGCTAAGATCTTTGCTAATAGCCCACCTAAATATGTTGTAATACAACGAAACCTAGGTCGTGGTAAAGAACTTCAAGAAAGTAGAAATAATACTACATCACGTAGTCTCATTTAATTGTGGATGATTTCTTGGCTTAAATATAATCTGTCATTAGTGTTCTCAAAATGCCATATTAGGATGTCTCGACTGTATAAAAAAGATAAACTTTGAACGAATAAAAGTGGGTAACCTGCAAATGCTTCAGTTTGAGAAGCATTTTGCATATATTGTTTAAAATAATGTGGAGAAGGACTTGGAGTAATATCGGTTTACGTGGTTGCATTAGAGGCGATGTCATACTACCGGGGCATTAATTAATCAAGCAGTAGTCAATTTGTTTGCAACTAGGACACACCGAGATGCCAGGATGTTTGTTAGCATTATTTGCGAGGGCGGTTTATTGGTGATACTGTAAAATTCAGATTATTTCATGTGATTTACGTCCTATATTATATTATTGTGAGCATTACTATGTAGCCTCTTCGATTTACTATATATTATATATGCAAAGAACATAAACTATTACACTTACCGGAATTTAAAATTAAAATTGTCGTCGTAAATGTAGATTAAAATAATTAATCATTTAAATATTCAAAACAAGCATAGTAGGTAAATTACTTTAAAATAAAGTAAATAATTTATTTTTGAAAATTATAAAAATTTAATATAACAATTAGTTTGTGTTTATTTTGAACATATCACTGAATTAGAATGAATAAAAATGTGAAAGCAGCAATTTATTATTTGAATTGAAATTAATTATTTTTATGGATCTCATAGTGAAACAATGAATCTTTCCGATTTCATCAATTTCGTATATACGTCTTTCGCAGCCTCAGGATTTCTACAATTTAGACGCAAGTAATATCATACATATAAAATGAGAACCAATTTTTTTGTACTCAAATAATGGGGCATCAATAAATATGTTTTTTAAAATAAAATAGATAGTCCATTCATATTTTTCCTTTTTGACCCCCGTTTGTAAAATATCGTATTTAAATTATATCCCAACTCCTAATTAGTACATTATAGATCATAAATATACGAAAATATTTAAATACTATTATTTGTTCAGAATCTCCTATAATTGTTAACGTATATCAAACATTTCAAGAGATATGGACAAGTGCGAAATTCCAAACATGCACCTGATTGATTTAAAATAACACCCGTCAACATTGTCCGTCGTGATATTATTCAATCACTGGCAGAAAAAGTAGACCAGGCTTTGAGTTACATTTTTAAAAAGAAAGTAATTAAAGCGGCTTGTGGAAGTACTTTAGTCATGACAAAATTTATAAATTGAAATACATTTTGATTTATGGACGGGTGATAAAAATAAATTATAGGGAATATTTTTCTTTGCTTTTATCTGAAAAATTTTCAACAAAAGTTGACTGTCTAATTTTATATTCATCATATTTCCGATGCTTTATTTTAGTAATTTAAAATATTTTGTCCCTAAATATTTGTGATTTATTGGCAATAAAACTGACATTATTACATTTACTTATAATTGTATCATACTGGTTCCGACGCAATGAAATTGCTTTTGAAATTTCATTTAAATACACGAAGGAAACTTAGTTTCTTTACGTTGACAATAAATTAATTTGTTATCATTACTTCAAAAGACTTCAACTGCCAATCCATCAATTATCATTTGAACGGCTTTGTCCTTTAAAATAAATTTTCTTTCAGACCATTCTTGCGTGAAAATTTATCTTTTAACGAAGACAGTTGCCAAAGGCAAATTTGACTTTTAAATTTGTGTGGCTCAGCAAATTACCTTAAGTACTATATTTTAAAATATTGAATTTTGATCATTAGCAATTAGAAATCTGTGCAGTTTTGATTACTTTCAGTACCATTGAATAATCCTAACTTTATTTCTTTCAATGATGTTCCAGTAGTAAAGTTAAATCGATACTTTAAAGGCAGTATAGCTGTGAATTTACAAAATTCGTAAAAAAATAGACTTGTACCCTAACAAATAACCTCGTCTCTTTATTGTATTTCAATTGCATGTTGCAATTCGATGCCAAAAATCATTCATTTTATGATACAATTTTATTTAATTTTATTGTTTTTAAATACTTAAATGTGTTTCAAAAACGATATGGCATATATCTTAAGCGAATAAAATAATTACCAGTTTTTATCCACGAGTATTATGAGAGCCAAAAAAAAACTTTGTTAAATCAGCATTATATTATAGGATGGAATATTTGTGCCATGTTTGCAAAATTAGCAAATCGTTTCACTTATCAAACAACAAAGGTAAGGTGTAAATATCTGATACATTAGGTTTGATACAGTCAATCAATATTTGCTACCTATCATAGCGGTGAGTTTGCTTTGCTATTGAAATTGATTCCTGAATGGGTTGAATAATAATAGGAGTACATATTGATTTAGCTTCACGCAGTAACCGCCAAAGTCCGCACGGTAGCAAAACAGAAAAACAGAAAAAATTTGAATTTAAAGCGATTTCAAATAACTCTTCGAACGCTACGAGTAACCAAATTTCAGCAAAACGCTACTTATTCGTTATCAGAATATAATGAATGAAAAAAAAATCTTTAGTAATTGTGATGAAAATTGTGAAAAATTATTGGTGAAATAAATACAAAGGATTAAAAGTCCTTAAGTATTTCTGATAATCCGTATATGTCAATAAAAACTAAATATATATGTGGTTCGAGCTGAGCCAATCGACAGTTGCTGAGATGAATTTATAATTGATTTATAAAATGTAACGTCAAAAATTTATTCGCACATATCCGAGTCGCAAGGGCGGCGGGTCTTCAAAGAGAAAATTTACTTTGAATAGCGTTCGTCAACATATACTTAAATATTTTGAACGACCACGATAATGGCGATAGTAATATCAGCTTAATTGACTGTGAACGGAAGCTAGTTTTGATATTTCAGGATCTTTATTAATTATACGGAAATATATTGGTTCTTAATACCATAAAACCTTGTCTAAACGCACATTTGGAAGTAATATTGGCTTGTGTATGGCAGATGATTTGGTTTATTGCACACATTGAAATATTTTATGTTTCATCTACAGCTTATTTCTTAACGCTAGTTTAAATTGAGCGCTGATTTAGTTAAATAAAACTAATAATTAAAATTTTCCAAAAAGACTTCTCCTCAGGAGGAAATTAAATTTCATAACGTGATAAAATATATCAAATTGAGTAAATGAAGGGAATATATTTTCCAACTATTTTATAACAATGTTATAAAATAGTGGTGTGGAAAGGTGACCTAGAAAATGTTCCTTTCGTTGCAAGGATATAATGCTACAAACTAAAAAGTGGGAATTACTGAAAATATTAAATATATATTTTCTCAAGGTAATTAAACTAAATTTACGTGTGGACATTTCCACGCGTAAATTTAGTTTAATTACCTTCCGATCCGACAAACAATATTTTCTAAAGAATTTAATTATATTCTTACCAAAGTTTTACGTAAATAATCGCTGCAGTCCTCGTAGATATATCACGATTTATGTTCCATATAACTAGAAAATTCTCTAATATTGTGGACTCTTCAAAATTAAATATTCTGTTAAAACTGAAGAAATTAATTTGGAACCATTTTATTAATAAATATAAAAGTGTATACTTGTGCGTTCGCGTGCGTGCACGCGTACACTTGTGCATGTGCATATACGCGTGTGTGTACGAGTGTGTATGCGTGTGTGCCTGTGCGTCTGCATGTGCTTGTGCGTGCGCGTGCGCTTGTTGTGTGTGTGTTTATATCGCATTCAATCAAATCAACATTATTTGGTTTTCGACCCGTGCCACTCTAAACGATAACTATTGAAGTTCTTGCTGGTTTACCAACTTCCTATTTAGTCAATGTGAATCATTTTATTGAAGTTCACAAGTTTCATGCCGAAGTTATTCGGCTGTGCACTGCACTAAGGAGAAAAATAAAAGAACGTGTTTGAACTATTCAATTATTTCAGTCATTTATAAACCTCACTTAAAAAAAATTAGGTATGGAAATTTAATTTCATGGAAAGAATAGGTTAAAGTATCGTTATCGATTGTGTCTAGTTTTGCATGGATTATCATTTATAATCTTCCTTCCAACAATAATATTATGTCATTCGAAATTTGTTTTAAAGTTACCTAGAACTTTTTTCTCTTTTTATAATTCGGGTATTTAACTGGCATTATGTTTATTTCAAAAAACATTTTTCAAAAGTTAACTTCCGCTGACGGTCTCATAAATCAAGTTCTTCAGTTTTTTTGTTATAACTTTTTCTTTAAAAACCAATTCTTATCCATTATTTTCTACTTACTTTTATATTTTACTACAATTGTGACTTGTCTTTTTATGAGAAAAACACCGTTATGTAAGACTTTGTGTCTTCTCTAACGAATATCATAACTTGTTCGTAATATTGACTCGAAGGTACTTGATATCTGTGCCGACTGCACTCCATTAAAACACGAAAATATCAAGACATTATCCTTGTAAATTTATATATTTTTATTCGTAACTATTTATTTGTCTTCATAATATTATTCTGAGATTCCTCAAATAAATTTCTAATATTATTCGAAGTTTATATTCTCAGGGGCTCTAAATTTGTAAAGCTTAATGTATATTAGTGACGTAGGCAGTTTGATAGGGATTGGAGTTTTGACTTGGGTTATTGGTTACTAAACATGAATAACAGTGAATTATACCTAAAGTGTAATTGACCACAATTAATGCTGTTGCATAGAATTTTAATCTTATAAATATATCGTATAAGTAGGTTTTTCAGAAACTTTTTTTACATATGTGCAAAAAATCCCAGTGGTTTTAAAGGTTCTTTCAGTGACATGAAAAATGCTTCGCATCAAAATCAATTGTGAAGTATTCTTTTGGTAAATATATTGTTTCTAAATTTGGGAAACTTCCGCATTAGCTGACTTGTTTCACTCAGACATTCGTTAGAAATATAGATATATACATCAAAAGGCATACGTGATGGCATTTTGGCTATTTGCGTTACACTATTTGCGTTGCTCTTTGTTTCATGGAAGGTTATAACTCTGCCATTACCTGGAATTATTTAAAAAAACAGTTGGTTTTTACAATTCACTAAAACAAATTTGAGAAAATCACCATAGTGCTTTAGATATTTTTTGCCTAACCATGGAAAAGTACAGTCTCCATCGTCATTATAAACTTATGTGTAATAATTGTTTGGAATATATTATTTTTTCTTGTTTTCAAAACAAGGATATAATGAAAAGTCGCGGTGACATTATTTCATTCCTTTTCCATCCCAGAATTTCAAATAGAAAGAATTTTCAGAATTTTACATAGAAAGTCGCATTTATAAAGTATCCTTTTAAAACAATACACACACTCTTTCTCTCTGTCTATTTCTCTCACACACGCACATACACATATATACAGACACATGCGTGTCTGTGCGAGTGCGAGTGTGCACATATATTACATTACTATTTGAATGGTTAACTAATATATTAAAGAATAGACCAAACTCTTATATCCAGAAATCTAGTAATTTGAAACATTGCCTATGTCCTTATTTTAGATTACAAATATCTACTTAGAAAGGATTTCGAAAAATTCCTACGAGAACGCGGCAAATTTAATTTATACAATATAGTGTTTATAAAGTTGGGAGGTACTCAAATAATATGCTAGCTTCTTCATACCTTTATGTCTTAAAGAACATCGAAGGTATCAACAGAAGTTTGAAACAGGTCCCATAAGAGTGCACTTGATTAATAGAACGGCGCGACGATGCAATTGTAATACGGAATGTAGTGCAATGGACGTCGGATTTTCTTATACTCGTAAAATGCAATTTGCTACGTATATTTATTCAAAAGGATGTATCTTGATAATAATATTATTCTGGTCCTATATGTACATCTTCCTCAACTTGTATTGTAGATGAAACAACTATTCAAATTCTTTATCACACATATCCTCATTTTTAAATTGTGTATTAGGAGTATATTCATGAAAAACTATTTCAAGGGCATCATTATAAGTTAACCATGTTTGGTAAATTTTCTAAACGCATTTCACGATAAAATCTAAGTAATACTTACCCCATTCACGTACGTATATTGAATCATTTTGACATCCGCATGCATTTATAAAGAGTCTGTGGTTTTAATACCGTAACTAGTATCTCGAAGTAAAACTCCATCATAAATCTATCAATTTGAAATCTCTCGCATTATATTTAAATTGTTACTTTATTATTAACATTATAGAAATTGTCATAACGATACGTTAAAGTGTGATATATGAAAGTAATAAAATAAAATAGAACAGAAATAAAAACTGGCTAAAAATAAGAAGTGTTAGCCTAAAAAGAAAAGTCTTTAATACTGAAAGCAGTTACTATTGAATAGGAAAATTCTAGGATAATGTGAAATTTGGCTGATGTAATAGAGCCACAAAAATGTCAAAATGAATTTTGAAAGTTACTTTCTAGTTAAATCTAGTCCGGCATAAAAAATATACAATATCATTTAAAACAATGTACTTTCAGCGAGAGACCTGAAATTTTCCAAAACTTCACTCCCAACGGTAATTGAACTAAATTACAATATCAAAATTGATCCACAAGCTAAACATACGAAAGAGTTTCAATAGTAAAATGTACGTCTCATAACTAAGTTGATTCTCGATAAGACGGAGTTATTTAAAATCATAAAATTATTTAATTCAAAGGACTAATAAACTAGGAAAATAATAACGGGAACACTTATACATACTTTTCTTGATTTTTTATTGCATTGGTACGTAAATACGGAGATGTGAACATTCTTAAAAATCATTAAAAGTTTTAAAATAAATGGAAACTGTACCTCGTGTTTTCTTCTATCATATAATTAAGCTCTTAATGAAAGAAAAGCTGTATATGTATGTTTCATCCGTACATACATTTCAAATAAAATATAGTGTAATACGATAAACTACATGAAATTGGAAATCGTAATGTAGAATTAAAAAATCTTAATTTATTCTTGAAACAAAAATTTAAAGTCAAAATATTTGATAGTATCTTCACTATGCTGTAAGTGGAAATGCTCGGCGTCCTATACGGAGACACAATACTACTTGATTAATGGAAGTTCCGGCGGCGCGACACCAGTCTTCGGCCCCATCAATCACAAAAATTTTACGCTATGCTCTTTTCTTCAGCTTTCAAAACAATAAATGGTACACGTAGGTCGATTTAAAGGATTTAGGTGGTACAAAATATTCTCTATACACTCTATTTTGACTTTAAATCGTATATCTTAATGTAAGATTTGCATGTTTTCCCGCCAAAAAAGTGAAAAGAAGAAAAAAAACAATTTGAAAAAAAGTACTATAAAGAGGTATATTTTAAATTACATTTTTTTTTACATGTTATTATTAGGTATTCATTTATTTCATTATATATCTTCATCAGTGTCTGAAATATAGGATTAATTTAGGTCAGCTTGTAGTAACATCTTAAATGTTTCAGGACAAACTGGTTTAATTCTTTTTTGCGGTGTAATACAGATAATCCAAATTCAATAGTAAAAATAATGTTTAGGTTTTCGGTCAGATTATTAAAGTCATAAGATGTTGCATCCGCATAAATAACGTAGACTTGTTTTTTTGTATCTGTTGCAGCGTTACATATTTTGCCATTGATAATTGTCATTTTAATGACATGATCAAAGATGAATTGGCTACCGTTCAAAACTACTTCAGTAGGTTGTAACTTCTTAGCAGATTATTCAATATAACTAATTCTCTCCTTTGTTACGTCAGTATTTTCTTTGACAAACCTGAATCGTATTGGCTGACAATATCTAGATTATGATGATGTTGGGTTTTGCCAAACTATCTTTTTGCCATCTCAAAGTATTCTAAATGGTACAAAAGAGGTTAGGAATATATGTGCATCTGAGGCATCGTCATCATCAAACTTTTGTTTTTATTTGACTTGTTGGGATCCATTACAACCCCATTTGCAGATAATTTTTAAGGAAATTCTTTCTTTCGGTTTTAGAGAACAAAGGATTTCCTCTAATTCCGTTGATAAATACTTAACTCTTTTATCTATCGAGCTTTGTAAATTGTTTTCTACACATGCATTTATGACAATAATACAATATTTGGGCGGATATCACCCTTTTTTCCCGTCAACAATAAATCATAACGCGGGTAAAAGGATTTATTGGTATTTCTAGTAAGTTCGTATTATCCCTTGGTTAAATCTGCTTCTACACACATTGCTAGAGCTTGCAATGGCGTAAGAGAAGTAATTTCTTTTTGATCAGATTATCTATATGCTTTTCCGTATTTTCCTGCACGAGTTGGAGAAATAATAATTTGTTTTAATATTTTTGTACTTTTTCCTTGGGCCTTCTCTGTTGTTTGAGCTGCATGAACAATTATTTCATCACCAAGCAAAGAACGAAGTTTTTCCGTTTTTTTTCTTTTAGTCCTCTCAATAAAATCTTGAAATGATTTTGACCGGGTGGGTCATCTAGACCCACTCGGTCAGTTTTGTTTATTCTTTAATAAAAGTTCCAATGTTCCTTCTAACAAAGCTTCATTGCTTCTTTTCTGTGGGAATGGGTCATTTTTCCTTTCATGGACGATTTAAAATATTTAAATCTTTGTTTCAAACAGCTTAAATTATCTGAAGTCTCACAATAACAGGCCAACAAGTGATTTTCTAGATATTAAAGTTTCTCGTCCAATATAGGTAAATTTTGCTTTTGCATTTGGTCGTAAATATATTTTTGACTCACTGTTGTTGTACCGGTACTAGGTGCATCTAAGACAATGGAAATTGCACTTTATTACGTTTGAAAAAAAAGTTGATTAATTTCTTTTTGTCACCTTTATCCACATAAAACTCGATATTTTTTCATCCGCAACTATACGCATATAATTTGTACGTCACTATTTATTTTAATATATGAAGGATACAATACAATAAAAAACATTACCCGATAAGAGGCGACAATGTAACAAAAGATCTTATGAATATCACAACAAAATAACATTTTCTTCATTAAACTGCCTATTTTTGATATTCAGCGAATAGTATAAAAAAACCTTATCCGTCATTTGAATATATCAATAAATATTGGTTCTTACCTGAGTTATTTAATTCCATCACAATAAGTTTAAAATACTAGGTACACACAATTTCACTTGTTTTCAATGTTTACACTGAGAGCGCTTTTTAATAATTAGCCGGTCGAAAGTCAAATTATCTCTGAAACAGTTTTTTGTAACTGTACTGCCGCTATTGAAATTTGACTTTCGACCAGCTAATTATTAAACATGTCTATATGTGCGATGGAAGCTTCATGAGATAAAGTACCTATTGGGGCGATCACTTCTCTTTGTTAAAACCACAATTTCATTTGTATTCCGATAATAAAAACGACAGTTGAAGTGAAAAGCCAATTTTAGATACTGTGTACTCGACAATTATTACAAATTGCAGTTACGAATATAATTTTCTTTAATTTTGAAATGGATGCGAGGACAGAGATACTTTCTTTCTCTGCACTTACCGATACACTTACAATCTTCAGAGGTATGAGAAAACCATGCACTTTTAATCATATACCCAGAACAAAACAGATGCAAATGTGCGTAAATTTAACAGAAATAAATAGTAAAACGTGATCCAGTTTTGGTAAAGATACCTATTTAAATTAATCTACGTTTTATCGTTTGAAATTTATTCCTTAACTTATAGTTATTTATATTCCTTAGCCCAGAGTTGCAACACTTATATCCTAGTGATTTGTGTGTTATAAGAAATCTACTTGCGAGTAATATTTTTGTAAAATTATTTGTTGGAACACAAAAATAAACCTATATTTATAATGAATGTATGTTCAGGTAAAATATAAAATCATTAACGTTTTCGCAATGTAGAGCATTTTTCAATTCTTCAATATTAACACAATACAAAATTGGCAAGAAGCTTTGTTTTACGTTTAATGAATATTATTTTTACGATTACTCGTAACTAGAAAGTTTTCGTGTAATTAAATTGTATTAATTTATTATAATCATTAAAATAAGTCACAGGTGGAAGTAAGCTAAATAAAAATGAAGTCACCTTAATATTATTGAATTATCCATAAAGTTGTTTCGATAGTGACAAGTACCGTACAAAAGTTAACCTTTAACACATTTATATATACATATATATATATATATATATATATATATATATATATATATAAATATATATATATATATATATATGTGTGTGTGTGTGTGTGTGTGTGTCTGTGTGTGTAAATATTTGTATGTACCAGCGATGATTTACAGTTTATCAATACTTTCGTTTAAATTTTAAGTCATTTGATCTACAGATACTAAGCTTTCATTTCTCTTCTTTTAATTTTAAAACCTATATATAAGTAATATTTCTTTAGATGCGTTATGAAAAAAATATGAGACTGAAATTTTACCGTGTGCACAATGCAATAAAATCGACAGGATGAATTTTCTCACTAAACATACATGTACGTGCATATAATGACTGATGCTATATTAATGGTAGCTATTGAGGTATTTGTGCCATGTGCTTCATATTCATACATACAAATCTAAGATATAACTTAGATTTATACAAATGTAAGTTATATTTGTGTTTTTAAATTGTATTTTTAGTAAATGAAATTTAATAGTGGTCCATATAATAAAAAAACATTTATTTATTGTGAATATTCATAATAAGAATGATACTTGTAGGCTTTTTAAATTATATTTCAAGTATATTTCTAAGTGAGGTTAAATTTCGGTATGTATTTATTTGCATATTAAATTATTATTTAATTATTTATTAAATACTCAAAATTAATAAATTACAAAAATATTTCAGCATATTCCTTTATTTTCAATAAAATTTGTTTAAAATATATTTAGATATTTTTACAAACAAATCAATTCATTTTATATAGTGTTTATACTAAATGGTAAAATTTAATATTAATTAATTTGCTGAGTATTCATTTAATTTTTTTAATTATTAAATGATAATGACCATAATTCCAAATAAAAAGGTCAAGTTTTTTGCTATTCTGCTTGAGAAAACAATATTTAATTTTTAAAATTTAATTATTTTTAAAATTATATTTTACCAAACGTATTTATAATCGCGCTCTAGCCTTTTTATTATTTTATTTCCATTATTAATTTTCATACTAAATAAAGTTGTTCTCATATTATTGCAAAGAAGCACAACTTCTAATGCGCGTATATAAGTGTACGTACATTTTTTTCTAATAATATTTTTGAATAATTTTGACTTGTATTTAAACCACCTATGATACTAATGATACTTTGTGTAACCTCGATATTGTTTGAGAATACTTATTTGCTAGTCTTGATCCATAGATATCGTGATTTTAACTTATCTTTTAATAGGATCTGCTCGAGAAACATTTGTTAAGAATGAAAATTAATTGTTTTGAAAACATTCTTGTACGCCTATTTTGATATATGAAAATTGTTCACTTACTTATTAGCCAGATCAAGGTAAATTATTTAACAACCTCCATCTTCCTTATCGGTTGATCGTGATTTTGACTGATGTACATTTTCAAAAAATGGTTTTGGAATATTCCTTGTTTCTATTTCTTTTTACCATTATAGAAAAATATCTTAAACCGCTGTCACTTCTTTTCCGTTTGTATATACTTTTTGTTACATAGATATTATGTCCATATTTGAGTTTATTTCAAACATAAATTTTAAAAGAAATTAATTAATATTTTTTTATAGCAATTGTAATTTGAATATTTACTTTAAAGTTTTCATCAATCTTCGTTTCATATTTTTTTTTATTTCAGGGTGAAATTTATTCCAGTGGAAATATAAGATAGAGTACAATACAGTAACTATTGCATAATAATTTATAAATTTATTACACTTATTTGTAATTACCATTATAAATAATATGATTCGTAATAGCATTAAGTGGATCTATTATGAAGTGAGCATGTCAAACAACACAAATCAAAGTCAGCATTACGTTAATATGAGAGCTATGGTTTTGTCGCTAGATGGAGAACGTATTAGATGAACGCATCTTTTCTATCCTCTAATTTACGAAGTTCCAGACCGATATTTTGTTCTTTTTTCTATTATGAGTCCACATTTAAACATATTGTACTTCTGTTAATACATGTTACTTAAAGGTCAATTATAGTTTAACAATGTCTTCGAAATTTACTTTATTATAAAAAAAAGAAAAAATAAAGGAAAATTACATTTTTAAAATGTAAATTATGATCTATACCATCACGGTACCAATTACATGTGTTATGTTAAAAATACCCACACTGCGTTGTATTGCTTAACATTACTAACTACCTCCCCATCACTGTTTATGATATCCTACGTTTTGAATGCTGGCTTCAACTGATTATTTCTATTTTTTAAATCCCCCATATAGCATACATGATATTAATTTGTGAATCCATGTGATAAATTATTAAATTACATAAAATTACTATTATCGCTGACATGTTAAATTGTGTAAATATATTTAACAATGAAACAAGGCGATTACCAAACATCATACATTACGATATTAATAATTAGCGTCTATTATACGATCGACAATATCGCCGCTGTCCACTTTAGTTTATTATTAATGAGACGGTTCAGGCAGGAGTATTCATTCAGTAAACATTTTAGCTCTAACATTTATTTAGTATTATTATTATTTATGCCATTTTGTTAGAATTAAGACAGTGGAAATTTAATGAATAAATTAGTTAAGCAAATTTAAAATTCTGCTAAATGGCAAAAAACTATTCAAAATTTGTAAACAAGCAAAATCGTGAGACTGTTTCAATTAGAAAAATTGTCAGGTGACCTAACTCTTAAGTCTTGCTAAAGTTACAGTAAATTATTGCTTTGCACTAGTGACAGTAAAATATTAATGGATTTTATGTTATCAAATATTTAATTTTTAACTATAATATAATATATCATTGGATGACATTTTTACTTCAATGAATTTCAAGCATTGCACATCATGAAATAGGGCAAGGGCCTGGATACTCAATGGTTTCATGGGTAAAATTATTTCGTGTTTTTGTTAGGATGGTTATTTAACTGACCATACAACAATCGGTTTATTGCTAAATACATCGCGGGCAAAAATGTTATGCTGCATAAAAAAATTAAATAAGTCAAGAAATTTGGATTGAGAATTGACTGTTGCAGAGGTTAACATTTTGACAACTAAATATAGTGAATGAATAAGTATTTAATCGTGAGCACTATCGCAACAAATCGATGGTCAAAATTACTTGTGAATGTCAGATTTTTTTTATTGTAAGAATATTGCCAAAGACTATAAAAAAATTGTTGACTGATATGAGTTTATGAGTAACTGAATTTCTCCTCATGAACTATTAAAAATTGCAGTTCATTTCCTTGCAAATGGAATGCGACTCAATATTTTCAATAAAATTTCGAGGTTTCAAAATTTCTTCGTCACTTAGAATAACTAATAGTAACTAACTTTATCAACATCAAATAATCATGATTTTCTTTTTCTCTTCCTTACAAGACGCAGTAAGTAAATTATTAATCTTCTTGTGTGCTTTATTACGGTTGACTTCGGCCATTAACTAAATTTTTTCTCTACAAAAATATAATATGCCGACGTTTTTTTGTCACAAATATGCTATTAGCATTCCAAAACTAAGTTTTCAGAATTCTATGCAGGGTAGTTTTGGATTGTCGTATATGTCCATAAAAAGTATGTCGCTCTCTCCCATTCCCGGAAATATTAGGAAGATGATTACTTTTTTAAATGCAACATGTCAATAGGAAATAAAGAGTTATGTTTAATATAGAAAACCGAAATTCATTGCGCAAGTAGAGAGTGCATTTAGCGCGGAAATTTTTTTGCCAGGTTATATGACTATTTCTCCTTTGTGAGTTATGAGACAATAAATTTAATTAAACAAATACGAGTTGGATAAAACACATTATTCTGGTTCAAAATATCTTACGTTTCTTAACAGTAATTTATTCTTATCTTGACTACAATATTATAAATATAAAAGTTTGTTTGTTTGTCCTATTTCTTTATCAAAACGAAGTGACGGATTAACCTAAATTACACAAAAAAAATGGTCGGCAAGCCGGGAAATTTGTAACCCCGGAATACTTACCTGAACTAATGTTTTAATTTCAAAATTATGTCTGTTTATCCTTATTACCAATTGCAACGTGAATTGCAAAACGCCTTGGTTACTTCTCACTTCAGAAAAATTCATTTGTTTGGGAAAATTCTTATTCGAAACTGAAAGTAACACAGATGGAATAAAGAAATAATGTCAAAATGGAGCAACGGATCGACGTGATATTTAGATACACTATATAAAGGTACATTAAACCATATAAAGAAACAAAAGTATCTTTTCCTTTAATCCCTAATTTAGACATAAATATATAGGTTTTAATTATCACTTTTTATAGTCACAAGAATACAGATTTTGTATTTAATTTTACTTAACCTCTTGAAATAAAAAAAAATGTTTTGAAAGAATTGAGTTGTAGGAAATAATATTAAATTTATCCTCAGGTAAACAGAAACTTATTCTTAACGCAGTTTATTTCCTACCAGATCTAACTTTTAATAAATACGAAATCCATTTTAATAATTTAGAGAAAATGTATACAAAACAAAGAGATAGCAAGTTTTGTATTGTAACTGACAACAATATACCTTCAATTACCTGGAAACGTCAAAAAGGATACTGCATCCTGTTATTCACAAGTACATTTCAAATAACGCGTATTGCTGTTAGTACATTATCTTATGTGAATCTGAAACAATATAATTATATACAAAATTATAAAAACAGAATCTGGGATCTAGTTTTTATTAATGTGGACTGCATACTTACTACAAAATGTGCTGTGATCAGATTTTACGATTGAAGATTAGCTTCAATCTAATTGACTCTTTTGTGCCACAAAAGGCTATCCATAATATCAAGCATCCCGTTGGTTTACTCGCAAACTCATTCGACTTTCTAAATACAAGGAACCAGCATGGCCTAAATGGAAAACTTATGGCAGCATTGCTGCCTATAATGAATTTTCAGAACTTCAATATCATTTCAAGCGTTCGTCTAAGCAATGTTGTCAGTCATATGTGGTAAACACAGAGAAAAACCTTAAAGGATTCTGGTCTTATGTCTGTTCACTACATGAAACAAATGGCTGTCCATCAATTATGTCATTAGACGAAAGTGCCAGTAATAACCCGAACGAAATGTCCCAAAGGTTTTCAGAGTTCTTTCAGTCAACTTTCAAGCCCACTGATCCAGACATTAACTCTTCCATATCGTTTGAGGTTGCTGATATTTTAAAAATGTTTACGCCATTAGACTTGAACAAAGGTCAAAGATCAGATTGAACAAAGACCAGATAGAATTGAACTAGCCTTCCTCAAATATATCGCAGATGCCATATGCATCTTCTTTTAACTCTCTTGTTTAATAAATGTGTAAAGCATGGAACTTTCCCTACATTTTAAAAAAATACGCACATACCACATGTGCATAAAAGTGGAAAAATGCTTATCACCATATATTCATGTGAGTTTTGGTGTACCACAGGGATCTATATTAGGTCTTTTCTTATTTATTATATTTATTAACGATATAAGTACCTGTTTTAGACATAGTAATTTCCTAATGTATGCAGACTATCTAAAACTATGTACTCTTGTGAAAGACATCCATAATTGTTCGAGTATGCAATCTCGATGCTTCATATTTACTCTGAAGAGAACAAACTCCATTTTAGTTACTCGATATGTAAACAAATCTCTTTCACAAAGAAAAAAAAGCAAATAAACTTTAAATATGCGATAGGAGGAAACTCACTGGAAAAAGTTGACAGCATGCGCAATCTTGGTATTATTTTCAATAGTAAAATGCATTTTGAGTAGATTGTATCTAAGGCCTATAGAATGCTTGGCTCCAAATTAATTATTAAGAACGGCCAAAATATTTAAAATTGCTGAAACATACATAACCTTGTATAATTTATTGTAAGATCACAACTTGAATACGCTGTTGTTGTCTGGAATCCACTATATGCCACTTATTCTGATAGTATTGAGAACATACAAAAAAATTTGAAAGCCCTTCAGCATCGTATAGGTGGCTTTAAATTATTATATAAAGTATTACTTAATAATTATAAATATATTGTCCTCTATCATAGATGTTCATTATTAGCCTTGATGATTATGTTCAACATCTGTCAAGGTAACTATGACTGTCCATCTCTACTGAGTTAGTTAAAGATTCGAACTCCCAAACTAACTAGTAGCCATCTCTTATTTCATTTCGATAATGCACGAACAAACGCCCAGAGTCAAAGCACTGTAACGGCGGTTGTGCGACTTATACAATAAAGAGATGTTGACACTTGACACCCCTGCAAGTTTACGCCCCCGGTTTCGATCAGATGTGAAGAATAGGCTCCGTGAAATTCATGCACATCACATGGATCAGTAATGTTATTATCAGTTTACTTTATTCATTGTTTGGCTAACTTAGTTAAATAGAGCGCCTTACATAAATAACTTGTGATCCATAATTGTAGCTTTATTTAATTGATAAGTTAATAACAAGTGTTTTACGTATTAATTTTATGTATTCTTATAAAAAGAAATTGATTCACTTACTTCAATTTACATTGTCATATTTATGTATTGTAGTATTTATTGGATATTTTATAAATGCATTTGCTTCTTTGTTTTTTTGTGAAAATGTTAGAACACAAACTTATTTCGTATTTAGTATTCATAGAATATTTCAAATAATTTGTGTTGGTTTTTTCCCCCTTACGTGAAATAAATAAAAATAAATAAAATAATTGCGACAGTTCTTTCGTAACGTTGATCTCATTTAATATTGGTAAATACATAGAATTTTCAATAAAAATTAAACAGATTTGACGGAAAAAAAATCAGTCTCAGATACAGTTGTAGAATTATGAAATTGAGGTCAATTTTAGATTCCATTTTCGGAACAGAAAACAACATTAAATATTATATAATAGACATAAAATATTAAGCAATATGAGTATTTAATTTGGAGAAAAACAAATTTATTATGCGAGTAATTCAGTCTGTTTCTTAAATTTTTTTGTTTATGTTAGTGGCTTTATTTGTGTTAATGAAATATTTAAATATAAATGTGATTCAGAAAATAAGGACAATTAAAAAAAATTGTATTGAACAATAAATTACTTTTCCGCTGAAAAGATCTAATATTAAAATTAACTTAATTATTTTCGTCCTACTTTTTTAATAAAAGCCCCAAAGACAATTCTTGCCACACAGATTAATTAAAACTTGTTTTAGATCACAAGTACCTAATTTCTCTTTATAAAATATTTTTTACTTATCTATCTATTAAATAGTAAATTAATGTCTATAAAAATTCCGAACCCTTTGAAATAGTGTGTAGTGAAGAAAATATTAAAATTTTCCTCTCAAGAAATTTTTTCTTCTAAATCTAATTTGTCAAATCAAAGGAGGGTTTTCCGACAAGTTAAAAACAAAATATTCTTCAGAATATAACGACTTAATTTATTAAAAACCTTATGTTCCGCGGAATTTATCTTTAAAATTGGTAACAGCTCACAAAGTGTTTCATATCCATACGCATTATGTTTTATCTAATTATATAATAAATATGATTCACCATGCGAATAACGCTTAATAAAAACTTTCCTGTAATATCAAAAATAATTTTATTTTGTAACTATTTTTTCTGAATAATTTCGAACAGCGTTTAACCTAGTAGAAAAATATATAAAATATTTTTCAAGAAAATTTTGGTAATTTGAGTATTATAACAATAATGAAACCACTTTTTCGACTCATTTTTCTATATAAATTTAGTTATACTTAGAAGACAGGTTGAGAATTGGTTATTTAAAAAAAAAACAGTTACTAAATATATATTGGCGAGTAGTCCTTATGGAATTGCTATATCTATATTACTCGTGACATTCATATTTACTTAAAAGATACAATATTTATAAAATGGTGGCGAATAAATATACATTTATATAAATTTCAATGAAATAGTTTCTAAATGAATTCAAATAAAGAGAAAGGTAAAAAAAAACATTTCCATATACTGCTTAACTTTTTGTTGTAAAAATGACATTATTTAGCTTATAAGTTAACCATATGTCTAAGAAAGTCGACCAGGAATTAAATTAGACATAAGAAATTCTTTGTGAAAATGTTAACATATTTTACCTAGTCGGTAAAATATTTTATCATATAATACGGTTTCGTATGTTTTCTTTAAAATTGGAAAAACAAACGCAGGCAACTGCACAATTTTAATAAAAGTGGATCATAAGATGCGATAGTGTAAGTTGAAATGGCTTATTAAGTTTATAAACTTTAACTGTTTTACACTGGAATACTTAAAATTCGTTCATCAAAAGGTATTGTAAGTTGACTTAGTTGAACAGCAAATAAAATGACATAATTTGATAAAATGATTTTCTTTAATTAATTTTCACATACAGAGATGTTATCTTTTGCAGGTCTCGTAACAACTTCTTTTTATTTTGATTACACTTGGGTAACTGAAACATTTCATATAAAATTAACAACACCTAGTTTAATAGTACCCGCCAATAAACAGATGAGTTTATAATTGACTTACCAAAAATGTGCTTATCAGCTCAAATACAATTTCTCATTAGTCTCGTCAGATCAGGGCAACGTCGGCTTGAGCTATTGGATTCTAATGAAGAGATTCATTTCGAATAGGCGAATGCTGGTAAACCGGTAGGTACTTTAATTCATGATGCCTTTGTCAGTTATTGTTTGAGGGCTGAAGGAGGGACGCCGGCCAATATCGGCTTGATTGATTGCAACTGAGGATGGTGTCGCACCGTAGGGACCTTCATTAATCAAGCAGTCGCGCGCCTCGTCGTTTTGCCCCTGGTAATGATAGACCGGGTCTGCGAAGTATTTGCAAGTACCATTATCCACATGTACGACCTACAGACAAGATTGCGAGATATGGTTGGGGAATTTAAATATAGGAATAGTTTGAAAATGATTTTATGTTTAATTTATTAAATTGTAACGAGAAATTTAATAAACATTTCACTTTAATCTTAGCAAATATTTTACTGAACCTCTATGTAGGATCGTAAATATTCAAATTGTGTGTGTTTTTTGAACCATTTTAAAATAATTTGTGGAATATTCTCCTTTTAACGGCATCCAGATGTATATTATTATAAAATGTTTATAATAATACAACAGACATTTTATTTATTTACGTTTCCAATGTGTCTGCGTCATTACTTAATTGAAATATTTTATAATATAAAAAAAGATACATTGTTTTGACAATTTGGCAAATAAATTCAATTATCTTTTAGCATAGTGATATATAGCTTATTTCATGAAATAATTTCTACTAAGAAACAAAATTACCTGATTCGAATTAAAGTCATTAAATAGATTTTTTATTTCATTTAGGATATGTCATGTTATGAGAAATTGAATGATAGTGTAATGATTACCATTATATAATATCGGAATTACCTAAATTTTAAACACATTTAATGGAAAACTTCTGATCATCGAATAGTAAGAGAAAAATTTGTGCAATTGGAGTTTTGAAAATATGTGACGAAAGTAACGTAGTTAAGTGGGAATAGTGTTATTTAAGTTAGGCATTAGTGCATAAATTACTTTGTAGCATTTTTTATTAAATTTTTAACAGTTGTGTTGACTTTTTAACACTACCGACCGACTACAAAAAAGGAGGTTCTCGATACATGGCAATTTTTTTTTTCTATTTCTGTTCAGCGATAATTCTTTACAAAGTAAATCGGTTTCGATTATTCTTTTTTTATTCGAAATCGGATACTTTAGAGGTGGTCCCATATAAATATGGTGATAATCTGGTGATGAAGTCCAGGAACAAACAATGAAACTCTTTAAATGATGACAATACATAAACTAAAATTCAAAATATTTGCTACGGGTAGTTATTATCGACTGTGTCACAGTCATATCATCGACTGTGTCACAGTCTTTTAATACGTTCTGGAGATGAATAATGGAATTCTTTATCAGAAAGTAGTAAATGAACCGTGATTCAAGATATTTGGTACTGGTAATTTTTACTTTGTAAAACGACTACACCATTGACAAGGTCAGGGTCTTTTAATGAGTTTTGGAAATGAACAATGCAACTCCTTATCGAATGATATTAAATCACTCGTAATTCAAGATATTTGCTACTGGTATTTGTTACTGGACTTCGAATATCGAGAAAGGAATTACTCGACAGTGTTCTTAATAACCAAATTTAGCCAAAGAGGAAATTATCCATTTACTAGCTTTTTCCCATGACTTTTAATAATTATACAATATTATAGGAAAGAAAATAACTGAATATTGTAGTGCAAAGATTTATATTATTAATAATTAAAAATTTGAAAATAATTTTTTTAAGCTGACTTCAAAAAACTAGCCGCTAAAGTATAAAAAAATAATTAACTCCAAAGAGGTACCTACTGATTTGAAATAAATAACTCAGTTATTTATGTTTGAAGCCGGTGTTAGAACTGTCGACCTACTTAAATAAACTCATTACTTTACTTAATTTATAATGTAAATTTAAAACATTAACTTTTAATGTACTCATAATACGAAACATTTTTCCAAAGGGTGAATTTATAATACAAACTTTTGCATTCATTTAAGTTGATCGGCGGTGCCGGCACTGACCACAATTATAAATAACCCAGTTATTTATTGCGAATAACCAGGTGTCTATTTAGAGTTAATTATTTTTTAATTTTTAAGTTGGTTTTTTAAAAAGTATTTTATTATAATTTCGTATCCTACATCTCACTTATACATACAGCTGCTGAAGTCTTATGTAAAGTGAAAAAATATTCGCTTTTGAATAAAAATTTAATAGTCTTTCATATATATATATATATATATATATATATATATATATATACAAATATTACGGTGCAGGGCCTCAGATAGGCGAGGATGATGTGGTTTTATGGTTCTCTTTTTAAAAGAATAAAAAAATTGTGTTTCTGCAGATTCTAAATTTCCCACCCGTTGAAATCATTGAGAGGCAAGGAAGAAGTAAAATAAGCAGTCGTATATCTTTGTTAGTTTATCTCATGGGAATTTCACGAGATAGGGCTATTTCTGTATACTTTATGTTTACGGCTTCGAGCCTTGGGGACCTTTTTAGTAATTTGAAGTATGGCTTTCGACAGTATCTACAAAAAGCGAGATGAGTTTTATTCAGCACCTATTTGTGGCCTATAATTTGTTGTATATATATTCATCATATTAAAAATCTGTTGAATCTGACCTAGTTTTTTACAGTAGTTTCCCATGATTCGTTTTTGGTAGAGTTATATTGTGTGTAAACATGCCAGTTTGATTCAAAGTGAATAAATATGTTTTAAAAATAAGATGAGGATTGAGGATAAGTTAAATTCTCCTAAATAAAATAAAGGAGAAAAAATAGTAATACCACTAAGTATGTACTTCAAGCAATGTATATTCTCTGCATATTAACTGTCACATAAGTTCTTATTATTCCGTACCTAAACAAAAAACAGTAGTTTAAAAAATAGCTCTGGATTGAAAAAATATTTTTTAGAATTTTACATAAGAAGATTTTATAGATGTTGCTGAAAACATCAACGAAAACATGTCCACATCATGTTCAGAGTTTTAGAACTTAGTACCTAGGTTTCCAATAAATTTTATCCAGCAACTGTAATTATTATAATTAAATTGCATTGTAATTCCATAGCTAACATAATTGATATGAATGTTAGCTACAGAATTGCAAGAACTGATAATTCTACTTAATCAAAAATATTTAAGCATAAATGGGGTACTGTCACGTAACTTACAATTATGAACGTCGTAAACTTTTCATATTTATTGCAGTTTTTTTAATTTAGTAACTTTATTAAAAAAACCGAATGTAAATGAAAAGTTTACACGTTTCCATATTAATTATTCATTTCTCTAATAAATATCTCAAACAAAAAATCTCAAATTCTCCTAGAAGTATATATATTTAAAAATGTACCCCTAGTCGGCACAAATTGAGAAAAATGGGCTAAAACATCTCTTCCTAAACGGACTTTTTTAATTATATCAACAATGGTTTAACTTAAACCATTTTCCCAGTAGATCCAAAATGATGTCTTTGATCTTCTTCTAGCAGACACTCTTAATGATATACTTAAAATATCTTTCGACATTAATTTTACTGAACTTATTACGGTTAGTATGGTCTAGCCATTTAAATTAACGGTAGTGAAATTTTTTATAGTAATTAATTTGAAGTGGCTCTAGAAAATACTACAGCATTTAAATATAAAGAAAATTGAAATATGGAATATATTTGGCGTTAATTTTGTAGAAATTCATTATTCACAATTAAATGAAACTACGTGATGTGGTATTCTTTCTAGTTTCTTCAATTTCTTTACCACGACCTAGATTTCGTTGTATTACAACATCTTCAGGCGGGCTATTAGCAAAGAAATTTCTTTGCTAATATCCTATATAATACTACATCACGTAGTTTAATTTAATTGTGAATAAAGAAAATTATTTAACATTCAGGCTCTAAGGTAAACTATGATTTTTAAATGACATTTTAAACACGAAAACTTTCCGAAAACGAAACCGCAATATTACAATGGGAAATAAAACTTTCTGCCTTCTATTGACTGAGGATTCCTAGATTCCACATATTTTTGGTATTCGTAATAATAATTCAATAATTTTGCACAAATCATCAACAAAAATAATACGTAAAATCTATAAAAGATTCAATATTTGAGTTGTACTTTTTTTATTCCAGAAGAAAAAAATAAGTTGCACGAAATCAATACTGTACGTTTTTAATTTTATAGATGTAATTCAAATAAAAAGCGTTTAATTACTAAAATTTAAAAATAAAATAGAAATGAATTAGTGTGTGTATTATATTATTAGAGAAATTTGGAAAATCGTTAAAAATTTTCAAAATAAATACAACCGATTTTTTAAGGAATAGTATATCGGCGCATTCCCCCTTTATATATATTTAAACAATGCATTTATTCCGAATTTATGCTCAAATACATTATCTGACATACTTACATGAATTATTATTGCATTATCTGATATACTTTCATTTCTTTATTCATATGTATGTCTAGACAAAAATCTTCGCATAAATTTGGAATGTAACGAGTCTAATAGCATGTAACACCATTAGTTTTAACAACAAAATAATTAAATATTTGCTATATAATATTGCACGTGTTCGATAATTTATAATCTCGATGGTAATTAACAACTTAGTTTACATTTTATTTAATACCTTTGATTTTACTTTTAATAAACGCCATTATATAGCAATCAACGTCCGTTGTCTTGAATAGAGATATTTTGAGTAGTTATATACTATTGTATAACTGAGCTAAGTTAACGTAAAGCCTTTCGGATAACTTTGAAATTGATAGAACAAAGTTCGTTTGTCTAAGCTAAACAGAATCTCTCGTTTGTCTTCTCAGTATGCAACTGCTCGATATCCATCTATGCATGAACTTTCGTCTGTTTAATAGAATATAAAGTTTCGACAGACAAAGGTGGTCAGCCAGCAGGTACTTTACTTCGAGAAGCATTATACAGTTATTGTTTCAAGCGATGTGGGGAAGTGCTCGAAGTCATATTGGTGTAACTGATCGTTGTGAAGGCAAATGTCGTGCTACCTGGCGTTCATTTATGAAGTAATAATCAACTTTTTCATAATTATGATATAATGGGCTTGTCTGCATATTTATGGCCATTATCCCGCTAATGTGTTTTTGTAGTGATATTGTGAAATGCAGATTATTTCGTGTGTTACGTTTTACATTATATTATTGTAATTGTTATTATTTAATTCTACTTTCTTTACGTTAACTATATATTGCTGAGGCATCAAAAATAAACTAACATACACGTGAGATTTAAAAATTACTGTATACGTACACACATAAAAAATAACAAATATATGTATATTCAAAACAAATAAAGGGATTTATTAGTCATGAAAATAATTTTGTCATAACGTGATTTTTACATACGGAAAATATAATTCATAATAACCAGATTACATCACAGATATATTGAATGGTGTAATGGACATTAATATGGAAACCACAATATGGAAACCGACTTAATAAGAATTCCAATAAGAATTTTGTCGGTTTTCAAAAATATCCTTTAACAAAAATTTTATTCACTGTGATATTATTTAATAACTGGTAGACCAAATGGATATCCTTTTAATTAAATATTAGAACTATGGAAATAGTAGTGATGTATATATTTAATATAATAATGACAAGACTTGTAAATTGAAATAAATTTTGATTTATGAATGGATATGAATATTTGTTTTTATCATGTAAATTTTCAACAAAAGTTCACGAACTATTTTCAGAGTCGTCATAGTATTTTCCATGCTTTATAATAATAATTTAAAATGTTTTGTAATGCCCTGTAGTGATTTGTTGGTCATAACTACTACACATTATAACATTACATTTACCAGCATCGGATTGATACTTTTTTCGTTAAAATGAAGTTGCTTATGTAAGGTTTTTAAACTATGTCATGTACTTCGTTTTCAATAGTTAAATATCCAAAAACTAGTAGTCAATTAAAAAATGGAGGTGGTTCTTAATTCTTCAGAATTTTTATTTTATATATGTTCCGCGATAATTCTTTACTGAGTATACCGATTTCGGTAATATTTTTTTCATTTGGAACAGGGTACTTTAGGAATGGTCGCATCTAAATGTGATCATGATATAATGAATAGGTGCAGAAAATAACGAAGAAACTCCTTAACAAATGGCTTAAAAATAAACAGTGTAATATTTATTTCATAAATCAGCTACGTTTCAACATATTTGCTACGGTTGTATAGGTTGACGTTGCTTTAAAAAATTTAATAGGACTTCGGGTATGGAGAACGGAACTCTTCAACAGCTAACAACTAACCACGCATATACTAGTATCGCTTCGTTTCTGTGTTTTTTTGATAATCAACTTTAGACAAAGAGGAAATTATCTACATACTAACTTTTGCCCGTGACTTTTCATGATTGTACAAAATTCCACGAAAGAAAATAATTGAATTTTAGTTATAGTGTGATGATTAATATTATTAATCACTTAAAATTCTAAAATAAAATTATTTTTTAAAAAACCAATTTAAAAAAGTAGGTACTAAAAAGTAAAAAATAATTAACTCAAAGTAGGTACCTACTTATTCGCAATAAATAAATAAGTCACTTATTTTTGATGTCGGGGCCAACACCGCCGATCAATTTAAACAAATGTTAAATTTTATATTATAAACACGCTCTTTACGAATCGATTTCATACTGTGCATACATTAGAAGTTATGATGTTAAATTAAAAATAGAAATTAAATTATAAAATGGTTTAAGTTGGCCGACAGTGCTGGCACCGGTTTCAAATATAGGTAACTTTATGGCGAATAAGTAGGTACCGATTTTGAGTTAATTATTTTTTAATTTTTAGTATCTACTAAATTTTAAGTTTTTTGAAGTCGGTTTCTTAAAATATATTTTATAGCGTCTATTAATAATTTACTTGTAATTCAAGTAAAATTTAGTCTTCTCTAGATGATGTTTCGCTAGAAAAACTTGATCAGCATTTTTAAGTACGGTACGATTGCGTACTCATAAAGTTCTTTAAAAATATGTGGTTCTATCATTATATTGGTAAATAAACTTATATATTTAATTTATTTTTATATTACGCACTAATGAAAAATAATAAAACAATTCCTTGGATCACAAAAATATCTTTAATTATATCGCTATTAAATTTTAAATTATATCGTATTTTAGGAATTATTTTGCATATATTTCGGGAGAAGTAATCCCTATCATGTCATTATTACGCATATAAATTAAGGAATATCAGTGATCTGTTTTCAGTTAGCAAAATACTTTACTAATCAAACAACCAACAAAATGGGTAATCATGCAGTGTATTTGACTTTATGCAGTTAATAAATATTTGCTCTGTACCATAGCGGTAAGTTGGCTACGCTGTTGATTCGTGAATACAAGATATTGAACAATAATTCAACTTTCATTAACAGCTTGATTTTGCTAACCACTAAGTTTCGTACTGTAGTAAAAGAAAAAAATAGAGAATATTTGTAGCCATCATTTATTTGGATAATAATCCAAACGCTACGTGTAAATAGATTAGAGCAATTTCGTCATCAAAGTGTAATTAATTATAAAATGTTATTATTAATTTTACTAAAAAATAAAAAGAAAGATATTAAAATATATATATATATATATATATATATATATATATATATATATATACATATATATATATATATATATATACATATATATATATATATATATATACACATATATATATATATATATATGTGTATATATATGTATATATATATGGCTAAAAGTCTAGAAGACTTTCCTAATACCTAGATAAGCATTTATCCGTTCGAGCTGAGCTACTCTGTAGCCGCTAAGAAGTGAATTTATAATTAATTAACCAAATATGACTAGTTCGCTCAAACTCAGTTTCGTTTTATACTTCTTTTGGTTACTCAACATTTGTCCGAGTTTCAAGGGCTACTGGTCCTTAAAGAGAAGTTTGAATAAGCCGTGTTTGACTTATACTTTAATTCCCAAAATGTCTGTCAATTAATGTTTCGAATGACCATCACAAGGGCGGGTGTAATATCAGCTGGATTAACTACGATCACCCATATTTTAGGGACATTTATTAATTATGGGAAAATAAATTAGTTCTCAAGTTTTTTTTGGCCACACCTGCAAGCAAATTTATAAGTAATATTGACTCTTGTATAGCATTGACGTCATCTAACATGTGGTTTTAAATATCTGATCTATTATTTAAAGCTTATTACTCAACGCCATATTAAAATTAGTGTCGATTTAGTTTTGCGGGTAATTTGAATACAAAATTAAATAATTAAAATTAAAGAATGAGTTTATTTCTAAAGAAAATTAAATGTCTTAAATGAAGATCTTTTTATAAGCAAATAAAAATGTTGCATAATTCTCACACTTATCTCGTATCTCATTGACCTCAATTATTTTCAAATTTAACAATTAAATCTTGTTTTAACGTATAGGTAAGATCTTGAAATCTTGTCATTTCTAGGTCAAATCCTGCTAGCAATTCAAATTAATGAGTCGCACCGAATCGTGACTAAAAAAATTAGACGAATTTTAGTAACTATTTATATTTACTTGTAATTTAAATTGTTACCTTGAGTGTTAGCGACCGACTACTTTTTTCATAGAATATATTACTTCTTATATTCTAATTTCCTATTGGTTACAATTTACTTTTCGTGGTCATTTAGATTACAAAATAAATATTACCTGAATATAATATGACGTTTAACAGTTAGCAATTTCTATTTATGTGTATGTGCTTATTTCTAACAATTGAATTACGATCGAATTTTGACCACTGAGCAACCACTAGTATTAATAAATATGCTGAAAAACCCAATTTATTATCGTTTTGCAAGGCGAAAGCACGCATTATCATTCACCTCCGTTATATTCAATGAAATCGATATTGCTCTGCTTCACAACTTGCACGACTCTAAACAATAACGGTTGAAATTCTTGTCGGTTTGTCAACTCCCAGTCCAACAGCAATGCGCTGGTGCTGCTCGGTTGTGCATTGCAAACATAAAGTTAAAATTGTTATCAATATGCTTTTACTTGCCATTTGTCTATTTTCTCGTCACTCAATTTTAATCTGAGATTTTAAAATTAGTTTAATCAAGAATCACTCACGTGTCTTTAAAGATTTAATATTTTTAATAGGTCATGGGTTCAGTAGACATAGCCCTTAAATATTTCGTGAGCTAAAATTATGTAGTTACAAAATTATCAAGAATATAATCTAAAAAAGGCGCCAGTCAAATTACCAACAATAAAGAAGAATAAAAACGTAAAATGATTTCTAACAATTATTTTACATTGAAATTTAACCAACCGCAAAAATTATTCTACACGAAGATTCATCAACAAAACATATCTCTAAAACGAGGAGTTATAGGACTGTTGTTAGAAGATAGGGGTTATAAAAGATTTAAAGACCAGACCAAAAATAATTTATCAATGGATCCAATAAATGACGTGTATGAAAAAAAAATTCAAACTACAAGGAAAGTGTGGTTTAAATCAGCGAGAGTTCTCGACAACTGATGGCAGATATGTTGAGTGGGTTCTCTTTCTTGAAGATGTCAAAATTTAGAGGAATTTGTAAGCAGGGTGATGAACATAGCATATAAGTTCCTTAATTTTGGATTGAAGGTAGACGAAGAACAATGTTTCTCGCCGTTTTGTGGATTCATAAAAACTAGTGATCCTAACGTGTAAAAGTCTTAATGAAATTGAGGAGATTTTGCAACACGTCAGAAAAAAGGATAATGACACGAAAGTATTTGCTCATAATCATTATTTCAAAGAAAATTTACAGGTAAAGAGTTTTCAACAAGGATTTTGCTGCTTTAATATCTAGAGACTTGATTACGTAATTCAAATATGTTGCAATTAAATCAAAAGGAATGCAGATTAAAGCAAAAACCGAAGAAAAAATCAGATCAAATAAGCTTAAATTACGATGCTGCATATACAGCATTTAACAAATAATACTGAAGCCTTTAAATATACTCAGGCATTTTCATGCATATGATCAAGTATGAATATATTTTTCGTGATGAAACGGCAGGGACACCAATATATTTACAACGATTTATTCGACGTCTCTTATCAAGATAATAAAAGTGGCCGATGACAAGCTTCTTCAATGAAACGTTCTGGGTAACTGAGTCATAACGTTCACAATAATAAACACCATTGCAACAAAATCTTACTTAGAAATGTACTACATATACCAGAGATGAGAAAGAACCTATTGTCAGTTGATCAAATTACTAAAAATGATGGGCAAGTAAAATTTCATAGAAGAGGCTGTTTAAACACGAGAAAGAATGAATTTGGAGCTACGGAAAATCTAATTAACAACTTTTACCGGCTTAATACATACAATACTCACGAATGCAGCACACACACATACACAGGAACAAAACGAAGATGGGGAACGGACGAGAGAACCCTGGTTAATATACCTGCAATTTAATGCAAATGCTCCAAAGGGGGAACAGTTATCAAACTTAGAGACGCAGTTTTAGAATCCACTGTAAAGAGAAAATATATCTTGTTAAATTTTATGCATATGACATCAAAAAAATATACTCAATACTTGGATATACATTGTCCAAGAATGGAGCCGCCTTTACCTGATCCAGCCAGTGCTTACAAAATATGTCCTGTGTACCACCAAACAGAATTCAAGGCAGTCTGTGAGTCGAAAAAGACAGTATGGTTAAAATAGTTGATAAGTGATTTAAGTGAGTAGAAGCAAAAGACTGTGTGTATACATTGACAATCAAAGATCAATTAACATAATCGAAATAGTAAATATAGGACGCAAAAACAAAATACGTAAATTTGTAAAAAAAATCATGATATTGTTATTAATTTCAACTATGTATGGACAAATAATCAATACGTTGATATGTTCATAAAGCTTTGCCAGAAATAAATTTAAACCCACGAAAGTAAAAATTGTAATATTGGAGTTATATTCAACGTAAAAATCTGACGCTCTAACTTTTTTTTTGATAGAAGTTTTTTACCAACTTTAATTACATATTATCAATAAAATTAATTAATATTAAAAATAATAAAAAAAGTTGAAGAATACTAGAAAGCTTTAAACATAGTACGTTAAGAAAATTTAAATTATGGTACATAATATTTCTTTTAAAAGATTGTATACTTAAAGAAAGAGCTGAAATTTTAAGACCTTACTTTCACGAAGGAATTAAATTGATGTATCTAAAACGAGTCAGTTAATGAACACTATTAACTGTAGCAGAAGGTTAACACGTAACTTAGATATGAGACTTAAATTAAAAGACTTAATTGAAAACACTATAAAATTTAGATAAGAGACTTAATTGAAAACACTATAAAATTTAAGTCTCACAGCTAATGCTCGTAACTAAGTTATTTCGGTGTGACATAGAATTTTTTAAAGCCAGAAAACCAAACAAAAATTTCTAGGAAATAGATATCCTAATACAAAATAGAAAGAAAAACATCTATCTGTTTTCATACAAACTTAAAAATTGTTTTTGATAATTTTTTAAACCGATAAGTATAAAAATATAGAGAGGTGCGAAATTAAATATGGCCTTTTCTTAAATCTAATTAAGTGATCATTCAATAAGTGATCAATGGGGAGGAACAACTGTGTATGGATGTTTCATTTCCATATAAAAAAATTAAAATATATTAAAATACGAAGAACCAAATAAAATGGAAAAGCTATTTAAAAATCTTAACATACTCCTTGAAACAAAATTTTAAATTCATCCGATTTGAAAGTATATGCAGCAGGTCATATGTGATATATGTCTTATAATAATATATGTCATCATTATTAGTCTATCATTATTCAATGCACAATGAAAGTTTCGGTGCTGTGTCATCGTATTTTGGCCTAATTAATCACCTCGATATTCCGTTATACACTTTTCTTTAGCTCTAAAAGTGAATACTGATAAAAGCTTCATTAATTTTTTTAAAATAATTAATTGTTTGCTTCTCTTTATTTAAAATGACATTTCCTATGATTTTAGGAAGTCTATTAAAAAGTACAGTGCAAACTGTTGAGTTAAATTTCTCGCTCTAACTGACGGGGAAGTCGTGGATGATACTGTCAGGAGAATATAATTTTTATTCAATAGTGAATAAATACAAGTGTAGAAAAATGCCTTACCCCAGTGTGTTTTTAATTTTCAGATGTATGAATGGGAAAATCAATTTTAGTGATGTAAATAGAGCTAAGTAAATATAGAAGTATGTTTAGTAACTAATGGCATTTAATGGTAACAGATCGTAAAGCGTAATCTAGTCAAAATATACGTCTGCAACCCTTATATCCTAATAATTTATATGTTTTAAGAACCCCTTTACTAGAAATATTTTTGCTGTTATTTATTAGAGCACTAAAGTAAAAGTAAATTACTTTGCAGACAGAACATAAAATCATTTGAAGTTTTTTAATTTTATGTGCATATTAAATTAATTAATATGAATTAATCTATAATATAAACATTTCTAAGAAACCTTATTTTATGTACATTGAAGTAATTTTTCTTGTACGTATACATTGCATATTGAATTTGTAGAAAATTCTAGTACCTCTTAACTCAAAATGAATTAAATGATTATAACTAATAAAATTATTCATAGGGAGAAATAATCCTAATGATAAAAGAACACCTCAACAATAAAATGTGAGAAGAAAATTCATAAAATCGATTCGATATTGAAAATCGTTTACTTTCATAGAGGCTTCATTTCAAATCGTCTTAAGACTTTATTATTTTAATTAAGCATGCTTAAATCCTTTGTATCTTTTAAGAGTTTGTATTTTCCTACTTCGATTATTATTTTGTTTTATGTACTTATCTCTTTAAACTATTTATCTACTTGAACCTCTCGGACTATTATCGGTTAATATTTTAGTTAGTTGGCTTGAGCTTGCTTCTATTAATAATTCATTTATTTTCTTATACCATTTTAAGACTTTGTTTTATCTTTATTAGTTTCATCGATAGTTGTGATTACTTTTGACTTCTGTTAAAAACATCTACGATATTAAGCTATTTTTTAAGCTATATATGCTGCCCTGACTTGTAGAATCACTAAACTGTTTTAGTAGTGTTCCAAAAATTTAAATAAATTGTTATGAAACATGTTTTCATCCATTTCGACTTCTGAAAATAGTTCAAGAAAAGAGGTCAAAATAATTTATTCTATGACTTCCAGCTTCCTTATTGATCACCCGTTGTTTTCACCGGTGTGTACTTTCAAAATATTTTTTTGGAATTATTATTGTCTTTATTTCTCTTAGTTACTGATTATTTTACCGTTACAAAAAAATGCTCACAAAAGGCTGTTATTTCTTTTTTGTCATATAGATGCTTCTTGTTGCTTTGATATCATATAGATCTTAATTTGGTTAAAAAAATGCATACTTACAAATAAATTAGCTTAATCGTGCTTCATAAATAAAAAAATAGGTTATTTAATTCGATTCGCCTTTGATAAGGTGAGTTACTTAATGGACTTGCCGTCTAAATTTATATTTTTATCATAATAATTTATATTTTCGCATGCAGATTCGTCGCATTCACAGCTTCGTTCATTTGGTATTTTTTTTAAACAAAACATAGATTTTGCGTGTTTTCTGAAAAACTGCAAACGGAAAACGTAAAAAACTTTTTATCAAAGAAAGAGTTTGCAGATTTTAATCAGGTCGGTCATATAAATACGATATAGATATTATCTTAAATATAATTGAACATGAAAGAAAGACAAACAATACACATACCGAGTACCTTTATTTTATTTGTAGAGTTACCTTTATTGCATTATTTTATAGTTCGACGGTAGTTTAGCTATGTTTATGAAAGCATAATTTATTATTACAAAAACATTGATAAAAGCTGATATAACAATGAGGAATTTAAGAATTTTTATATTTATTTTTAACATCTAATAAATAATGTTAAATTCCATAAAACTAATAAGTTATTCATTACATAATGACCACCAGCATTCGCCATAATGAAATTTAACTACAATTATACCTATATTTTCTGTCGAAACCATGACGAATCCAGTAATACTTCAAGCATCAAAATACTTGCTGCCGTTTATGTTCAAGGCTGGTATTAATTATAACATGACCTGACATAGTTACATGTAAATAACAAAAAAATATTATTTCCCTACGCTTAATAACAAAAAAAAACAAAAAAAACGACTTAGGTTGCTCTTACCAAGCATGTTATAAATCTATTACGTTGACTTGTAGTATATATATATATATATATATATATATATATATATATATATATATTAATTCGGATTTGTTACTAAAATTATTTGTACTTTAATCGACCAAAGTATTGTGTCGTCTTTATGGCGTGGAACATTAAACGTCAAAATGTTAAAACCACAAGTGCAAGCAAACATGAAACAAAGAAAATTATTAATTACAAATACAATATTTTACTATATTTGAAAGTTTTGAAAATGTGTAAACAAAGATTTTAAATTTCCATCTCCAATCATTCGAATTTTAGAGTCTTATGATAGACCGGAAAAAGTACGAAGCAAGAAGATATGGTATTGAACACAAAAAAATACAAATAAAACAATATAGAACTGTAGTAAAAACACTCCAATACTTCATTTAATTCGCTTTTCTGTGAAAAAATTACCGGTGACTGCAGAGAAAAAATGTTGAGTACATAAATAGGCTAAAATTGAACTAAATAGCGTTATATTTTTATCAAAAACCTTTCATATACATTTATAACTAGGATACAGTAACTAATGTGTTTGTACTTCAGTTATAAACGTAATATTTATTAACCCATTAAAAGGGCACGGCGGCGTAAACGAAAATAATTTTATTTGTAAAAGTACAACCTGGCCCGGTTTTGCATTGTGAATAAAACTTCATATTATAATATCGTACGCTTATAAATAAAATGATTTTTGTGTAGGAAATAGGTAGGAAATACTTTTAGAACTTTAAAATTCAATATTCTACGATAAGAGTGGGTTACAATTTAAAATAATTATTTTTTTTTAACGTATATCACCACTATTTAACATTAAACTTAATTGGATTTAAAAAACGGTTTACAAAGTTTTGAAATAATATAAATTAACTGAAGGTTTAAAAAATAAATCCAATATCAACCGTCAGACAAAATGAAGGTCGTATAGTTTTTAATAATTTGTACAGTTTGTACTCTAAAAGGAGTCATAATAAAAGTGCATGAAGCTGAAATATTTTAAATTTTAGCTATGAAAGATTGACAGGTAAATTTGAATCTTATATTTGATACATAAAATTTCGTCAAAATAAATTCAATATGTTTACAAAATGGCACAGCGCAAAAGTAAATTCAATATGATTACAAAATGACACAGCGCAATTTAATTGACTTTTATTACATATTTCTTTTGCCGTAGTACCGTTTTAAAAATATGCTACACAAAACAAAATAACAATTAGTTCGATTTTTGGTTGTGAATGTATTTAAAATTTCGAGATGGAGCCATTCCACAAGGAAATATTTATTAAAGTTAAATAATATTTTACAGATAAACTTTTTACGACTGAATATATAGTGTTTTAACAAAAAAATAAGTAAAAAACAATAAAGGACCTTATTTTTCCTTTTTTCAGATCAGCGGTAGAAACATTTTTTAGCCAAAACTTATAGTGTTTCAAAAGTTGTTAGTGTTAAAATATAACACTAACAACTTTTGAAACACTATAAGTTTTGGTCAACACTATAAGTTTGTATCGAGATTACAATTTATGTAAACTATTTTTGTACCGAAGTTCAACATCATAAAAAAATAAATGTGGCTTTTAAAACATCAGAAATTAAAAAGTTCAAATGACCGTTATAAATGTATTTCTGCAAAATTTACATGAAAACGTATCATTTTATATATCTTATTACAAAATTTTACGTAGTTTATTTTAATATATGTGACTAAGCCATAAATTGATCAGAGAACAAAATCATTTCGAAAAGGACATAATTATTTACAATTCGAAAGTTTGATGTCTATAAAAAATGGGACTATTAAAAAAGAATCCTCACGCTATAAACATAATGTCGGATTTTTGATATAAATATAATGATCTGGTTCTTAATTTTATAAAAAAATTTATTTAAAGATACAAAATTTTACATTTTCGTCAAAGAACAGAAAGTGTACTATCAAAACACCCCTCGCTCGTTCCTCTTTCGGTGGTAGATTTAGTAACATGAAAACTTAGAAAAGAGACTAGAGGTTTAATTTATTTCTTTACTTTAAAGTACTTTGAACTAAGAGTCATTTTGGAGTCTTATTGTATTCTGTATCCAAAGGTTTATAGACCTTTTTCGACAAAAAAAATATGCGTTGCACTTATCATAGGTCATAAATTTTACGGTATTCACAGATGGTATTATGTTTTAATAGTGGCTCCTAGGTAGTATTCTGATAAGAATGGAAGTAAATTATGCAGAAAATACTTTTTGTAAGTTCATCTTAAGACTGGAAGGTAGTTCAATAACCTTTGGCTAAAGTCACAGTAATTTATTGTTTTTTTTTAACAGCTTGGAATATTCTCTCTGAGCTTTTGGTTTTTGGCTCCAGTATAACATACTAGGCGATAATATGTTTGCGTCAGTGGATTTTAAAAGTTCTACGCCCTTAAATGCTTTTATTAAAGTTCTTTGGATTATCTGGAGAAGTTTTTAGTCATACCGAAAATTAATGAAGAAAAACACGTAATTTTTCCAAGTTTATATACAATTTATTTTAAACAAAGAAATAATTTAGGGATGTGTGAATACTGAAATACCTGTTTTCGGTATTCTAATCAGTATCTAATATCTGTTGGCAAATTACTATATGTTGCAAATATTTCGTAGCAAATGATTACGACATTAAATTTTCTTAATAATGAAATTCGTGTAAGTCCATCTTTTCATTATCTTGGAATATGTGCTTGAAGAACCATCAGAAATTATCTACTGATAAATTATATTACTGATGTCAATCGACTTTTGGGAAACTCTTCAAAATTATGTTTGATTTTGTTATAGCAGATGGTTTTTTAAAAAAGTAGATGGTTTTATACATAAAAAATAAAAAGATGGTTTTATAAATAAAGTATTTATAAATTTAAAAAAAAATGTTATAAAATTTAAATATTTTTAACACACGGGTCTGATAACGATGTTAAAAATAGGTTAACGCTTTAAATTTAATTAATTTCACTTTATCATAACGTAAGTTTTAAATTTTTTTCACAAATTTTTTGCATACATATAGATTGCACGATGCGCTAGCACACGTGTGTAATACCAAACACGCATGCACACATACTCACACATAAAGACAGACATACTACACACTTAATATAACTATATTTTTAGTTTCACCATAAATTAAGAAAATATGTCGTAAACCGTTTATCACAATCGAAATAAAAGTGTGAAAATTCTATATATATATACTTACAAAGTATTTTCCATTTTAACTAATTGCAATTCATTAAAATGGCATTGAGGATACGAGTCATATTAATTTTTCTTCTAGTATGCACTCTTTCAACAATAAGTACATCTATATGTATATTAGATATCAACGAACTGTCTGATACTATGTTACATTACCCAAGACACAAACGATAGACACCACGCAATGATGTCGTTCATCTGATATTAATTGTTGTAGAAAATAAAAACACAAATAAATTTTGTGAAACCTATCTCTAAATATACTTATATGTGAATATATATATATATATATATATATATATATATATATATATATATATATATATTATCTCATTATCCATTTTCGTAACTAGCGACATATGAAACACGTCTGATCTCAATTGCGGCCAAGTGCACACTGACAGTCGCACTTGGCCATTTAATTTATTTGTGCGAAAAATAGTTATATTATTTTTTGACGAGTAAAATCAATACAAAATATAACAAATTATTATTTTTAATTTAATTTAACGGTCTATATTTTATGATTTTCGAGTTGGAAGAAGTTTTGTGCATGGAAAAACCACATTTTTATTATTGTAGTCTAAAATTAATACATTCGTATTTACAAAAAGTGATGAGTTTATTCATCAGAAAAAAGATTTCTCAACTATATTCTTTTTAGTAAATTGATAAATTTCGACGAGCTCAAAAGTAGTATTTTTTGGTTATCTCGCAGAGTTTGCGTCTTAAAACGATTTGATATGAAAAAACATCGATCCTAAAACCAGTAGTTGCATGCCGATTTTCCATGCCACGGAGGGGGGTACTCCTCAATATGCTATGGGCATTGGGCTATACAATTATTTATTTTGCAGAAAGAGAAATCCACTACAATGTTAATTCAATTATCTTAAAGGCTTTCATGATGGATTTATTTGCAATATTATAACGTTTATATTTAAACATGTGTCAGAAAAATAACAAAAGTAAAAATATTTTCGACGAATAAATTGTTACTCCATAATAAATATGAAAATCAGAAAAATTATGTTCATGTTATATTTTCGAGAAGAATCCGAGAGGAAATCTCGCTTCCTAATGAAAACTTTGTTATTTTTTAGGTAAATTTCACAGAATATATTACGGAAAAGAACCCAATTTACCTTTTGAAAAGAGTTTGAAGCCAGTACTAAATTTAGCGAGTATTTGATTAGAGTAAGATGTTATAATTCAATGTAAGATTACAAATCAAGATAACTGACTGAATTTGGTATTACCGACATGCCTTTTTAAACTCGATAATTCGGCACCCAACACACAGACAGCGATACACGAAAGTTGAGGCAGAGCGTGGCAACAGTGATGGTCAGCGGATGAGTAAGACAAAACATAGTGTGGCTACTATGTCCGCTATAAATAGACACACGTCGAGAGTGCCCATCCTTTTCCGCCATCGGTCACCAAGAGACGTGCACGAACTAAAGCTCCGTGCATCGATGGTGACGTTTATCACATGCTGTCTTCGTCTTCATAAAATCTGTCTCGTGTTCTACTTTTCATTATTGAGTCTGCACAGCTACAAGTATTTATCTATCTTTATTTTACATAGAAAATTTATTTCTCTATAGTTTTAGCCTCAAGATTAGGTTTTTTGGTCTGCTTAGCCCAGTGAAAGTAAGTGTGAAGGAAATTGTGAATCCCTCTCATGATATTATATTCATAAATTAAATATGTCGAAACAAAAGAGGAGTATTCCAAAACATAAATTTAATATTCTATGAACGGTTTAAGTAAAAAAAAATTGACGTACCGCAGAATTCATCTTTCAAGATTCTTTAAATTCATGTACATTAGGTTTTGTGTTATTTTATAATAAATATGCACGGCCGCCAACGTCATGGCTAATAAAAACTTACCTATAACATCAAAAATAATATTACTTTGCATCGCTTTTCTTTTTGAGTCATTTTCAATGTCGTCCGATGTTAAATGATTCAACAGGAAAATATACCAAGGATTCAATGAAATTGAAAAAGTATATTGGTTTTTGAAGCTTAAAATCAATATTTTTTAAAGTAATAGAAATAAAGAGCACATGTTTTGGGAGTAATTTTTCTATAAAATTTTGGTAGTATTTCTTAAAAAGACTGAGAATTCTCCGTTTTTGAAAATAGTTATTGACTACACATTGGCGAGCATGCTTTATGGAATTGTCACATCTCATTTTGCCTGACCTCGAAAATTTTGACGCATATCACCTAGTGAAGAAAATATTATGTGACATGTTTACATTTGAAGTATTTTTTTAAAATTTGAAAGATTTGAACAAAGGCAACTGCAAAATTTTATTAAAAATGTTTCATAAAATGTAATAGTCTAAAAGTGTTTCATTAGATTCGTAAATTTGGTTGGTTAGGTTGATTTAATAAAATATAAAATAGAATAGCATATTTTGGTATAGTGGATTTTCTGAATTTAATTTCCCATAAAAAAATAACACAGCTTTTGCAAGTCTTGTAACGAAATATCACATTTGGTTTTGATTTTGTTTTCTATGTAGGTTAATGATTTACACTAGTTATTTTGTATCAAACATGAGAAGCCAAAATTGTGTTGATAAAATGAACAACATCAAGTCTAATAATAGCCACCAATTCTGACTTGCGTTTATAATTAATTGACCAACAATTTGCTTGTCAACCCAAATACAATCTCTCATTAGTCTCGTCAGATCAGGGGAACGCTCGTTTGAATAGTAACAGCAAGTAGCTATTGGACTCTAATGAGAAGATTCACTTCGAATAGTTGGTGGCTGGCAAACCAGTAGGTCTTTAATTCATGATGCCTTAATCAGTTATTGTTTGAGGGTTAGAGGCGGGACGCCGGCTAATATCGACTTGATTGATCGTGACCGAGGACGACGTCGTACCGTTGGGACGTTCATTAATTAAGCAGTCGCACACGGGGACATGTCTTGTCCATAGTGACGATAGACAAGATCTGTGAGTACATTTTTAAGTGTCTTTATTTTCATGTACTGCCTACTGAGAAGATTGCAAAACACTGTTAGCTAATTTAAAGACAGGAGTTGTTTTAAAAATATATTTATGTATAGTGCGCTAAAATATTAGAAGTAGTTATATATATTTGTCATTTTTCTCTTAGGAAGTCTAGGATTGAACTAATTTACGTAAGATCACCAATATTCCAAATTCTATGAAATTTGTGGAAAATTTTGTACAATAAGTTCTCCTATTATCGGCTTTTGAAGCATTGTGAATGCTACATTATTATTATAAATATTTATAGACAGATATAGATAGCATTAATGTTTTCTTATGTGTCATTAATTGAAAATGTAATATAATTTTATAACCTGTTTTGACGGTTGGAATATACAATTCGGAAACCTTTTTTGGTATTCGATTTAATTAATTGTTTGTTTTGAGTTAATTTTACGTCTTTTAACTAATAAATAAAAGAAAGTAATTAATTAAAAAATTTTGCTTATTTCATGAAATAACTGTGCCTGAGTAACAAAATAATCTAAATTAATTTAAAGTTCTCTAAATCAATTATTTTACTTACTATACAACTTGTCGAGGAGAACGTTAATTACAGCTAGATTATCTGATATTAATTCGCAATAGTTTCAATTTTAAACAAATTTTAGGTTAAATTTCTGACCGAGTGTTTGAATGAAAATCGGTTTAAGGGGAATCATAAAAATGTATAATGGAAGTAATGTAATTTAAGTAGGGACATTGCATTATATTAGAGTCGAGTACCAGTTCCTAAATTTGTTATTTAGCGTCTCCATAAAATATTATGATAAATTTGCCTGGTGCACCGTTTAATGTGATTTTATAAAATATTAGTGTGTTTGGCATAAAATGTTATTTCATTATAAATTGTACATGAGAGTCCAATTATTTTGTCTACTTCATTATGAATAAAAGAGTGGCATATATACATCGGAAATCGTAATTCATTAAATTATTTTTGAGATTAGTTACTATTAGAATTATACTAAAAGTGGTTAGATTTAGACGTGGTTATTTCCACGCATGCTTTTCTTTGTAAAATTATTCATTTTTAAGAGAACAGTTTGCAATTTTTACTCGATGAGAAATGAACTCGGTTTATAAAATTATTTTATCTTGGTGAGAAAAGAAGTCAGTTTTATAAAATTATTATAGAATTTATGGATGGTTCCTAACGGTTGTGATGATTTTTTAAAATTTTACATGCTTAATCTGGCTTATATGATCAGTTGATGAAGTGTGATACAAAAGGCAATAAAGTTATCTTTCGAATAAATAATGGATAGCCTTTCTACGAAGATTAAATCACTTCACCTCAAATAACTGACGACGATATGGTTTTATGGTAACTTTTAATCGAATATATATTTCTTTATATTTATTTTAATTAATGTCTTAGAGGTAAGGTAGAAGTAACCTAAATAGTTGTACCTTTTTGTTTGTATATCTCAGAAATTTTTTCACAGGGGAAAGTTATTTATATATATTTAATGGTTACTATGTGAAGCTTTGAGTATTTTTTTAGCAATTTGAAGTATGGTTCTTTACAGTTTCTGTAAAAATTATATAGAATTTTAGTCAACACCAATTTATGGTATCAATCTAGGTTTATTGTGTTGTACAATTAATGGTTATACTTTTCTTATAATCAATGGAATCAGTTTTGTTTATGAAAATAATTTCGTTTTGTTTGCTAGGATATTTTAAGTAATACATTACAATGATTTTAAATCTTCCAAATTTCGATGTCACCATGATAAACGAAGTTCGTGGATTTTTCGAGAAAGACTATGGGTTCTTACCGATATAAATAAGTTTTCTCTTTTTTTTTTTGAAATTCGTGCCTCAGAATAAAAAAAGAACTCTTAGAAGGTCACTTTATTCTTGTGTTTTCTCTTATTTTCAAAATATATAATATCTGTCAAGGATGGCAAATATCAAGTATCAAGTTTCAAATTAATATAAGATATTAGGTTCTAGGTACTATAACCCTTTAATAAGTTCAATTATCTTATTCAATGTAAAAGAAATATACAGTATTTCAAATATTACGGACTTCGACTCATCTGACTTCATTATCAACTCACTTCCTGTTTAACTAATATCTTGAAATTTGGTGCGAAGAAATCATTAATAATTAATTTTAAACAATTTTTTATGAACATTTTTGTAGCTAAATTTTATAGACTAGTGTTACTCTTAATATTTTTAAAAATATATCTATTCTTGGGACATTGGTCTTCAAAGCGAGTACAGTTTAATGTTTATTCATATAATGGTTCTAGTATAATATCAAAAATACTCGAACTGTGGCTAAGGGGAGGAACTTCTTACCCTTCCAACCGCATAATGTATTTTAGTATCTTATCAAAACTAATAGTTAAAATATAGTATGGGAATAAAGAAATTAGGCTTACGGACTACTAAAACTTTAATTTATCGTTATTCGTAGGTCGACATACAATTTTAGTTGTTTTGGATTCAATACTATAGGCCAATAAAAACTTGCTATCAGTGTTGATTGAATGGGGTAAAAACAGATTAAAATATTTACTATGAAAATTGAGGAAAAAACGGGGAGCAAAGAAAAATATTAAGAAAATATTAGCGAAAATTTTCGTTGTATTATTTAATTATGTTTTAAAGTAAATTTTAACTTTAGTTCTTGATTAACTGTGACGAATATTAGTATAAAAAAACTGTTTTTAATAAATACACACTTTCTGTTATTGGTATAATATTTTTTTAAAAATATCTTAATATATGAGAGATAAAAATTACGATTTCACAATAGTAGCTTGAGTTGTATTCAAATATTCCACGATCTTGCTTTTATTCAGCAAATGCATTGAAACACATAAGATCCATTTTGACTGACGTTAAGTTTATGACCAGCAAGTAGTAGGTTAGATACTGTGGTGGCAATTAAATATTGTTTAATTTATTTATTGACTTTTTATCGGTGTAAAAGAAACAAAATATACTTCGATGGAACAATTTTAGTTAATATATTAGTTATTATAAGAGTGTTGTTCATGCCCCTAATTTCAATTATTGAAATAATGTTAAATCTTAACAAACGAGAACGAGGATCAATTTTTATTAGAACGGTTTTATCGTAACAAAATATTTGGTATATCTCTTTGTAAAAAAAGGATATACTTCTTAAAGTGAAATTCCTTGTACCGAGTTAATACAAGTTCGTATTTTGAGAAATGAAAGTGGCACGAAAAGTGAAATATATTGGTAGTAGGGAGAGAAAACGATGGATAGAGTTAATTGGAGGGAGGCAGAGAAGGAAAGAGCTAGCGATCTTGGGAGGAAGGGAGGGAAGTGGAGGGTGGTGAGATGCTTGATTTGTTTGAGGGATTAACAGAATGAGAAAGCGAAGGGCTAAAAGAGGGAAAGAGAAAGGATACCGAGTGGAGAGGGTAGATGGGTAGACTAATAATTATATATACAGAAAAAAATATACGATGTATAATCGTTATGAGTTTCTTCGTGTTATTTTTTTGGTGAACGTTATTTTACCATAGCAGCGTGAAGTCGTAAATTAAGAAATGAGATTGTAACGAAAAGTGTAACATATTGGTAGTGAGGAGAGCGAGTGTTGTCGAAATTTTTTCACTAATAATAATGACGAAGCATATCTTTTTTTCCTTCGTAATAATAACATGTTAAGAACATTTTCATATATGCACCTTTTTTAATTACAAGCTATTTCACGGAAAATTATATTTTGTTAAATAAAATAAAATTATTAAATACGGAAATGAAAATAAGTCATAAAAAATACAATATTTACATGAAAGATATAAACAAATTTTAAAATATTTTAAATTACATTCCTGTTCAATACGAGTACAACTCACGCTGGGTTTCTAACAGATATATAAAGAAACAATTTATTTATAATACGTATGTTATAATTTTTTTTTCTCAAATAAAATGCTTAACGTATTCATCACAGGCGTGAAATCGTCATGAATATTTTAAAAACAACGTTTAGAAACATTGCTATAGTATTCCGTTAATTTTTATGTATACTTCTAGAAACAGTGCTTTCATCAGAAATATACCCTTAGAAAAATTATTTCGAAAACCTTATAACTTACTCTTTTGATATTTTTTCTAGTAATTTCTTAATCTTTCTAACATTTTGCTACAAATATTTTTGAATTTTAACTATGATATATTTGTAAATTATTATGCTTTATTATTATATGAAATATGTTTATGGTTTCTCTTTTCCAAAATTTCTCTACAAACATTTTTCATGGATTTTGAGATATATGCGGGTTAGCATGTTTTATTATTATGCTAAATTTCAAGTTACTACGTCAAACGGTTTTGTAGAAAAACAGCTCTGATAGACTTTCAAAAGACATACGGACGAAAAAGCGAGTGCTCTTACAAAGGTTCCGTTTTTTTTACTTTTTGGTGGTACACGACCCTATATAAGGTCAATTTTTTTGTAATTAAAATATAAAAGGAAAAACAGATATATATATAGAGAGATAACTTATGAACCTAAAGGTGAAAAGTATATAGAGAAGAATTTCAAATTAATAAAACCTTCAACTGATAATAAAATACCGAGGCGCGTGAAAAAAATTCATTCTTCCATTAAACAATTGCCCATTTAAAACGTTTTTTTTAATATTTTCCATATTAATTGAAATCACCATTATTGAGATCAGCTTTTAAAGTAAGTATTCAAAAAGTGTATAAGTGTGTATATATATATATATATATATATATATATATATATATATATATATATATACATATATATATACATATATAATAAACGGGATATTGTGAAAGACGCTCAATCTTACTATGCTCACATAATTCGCTAATTTCATCATTTATTATCTATAATATTATGATATTCAAGTATCCAACATTTTGCGGCACCTGTAAGTTAGATATGGAATATTTAATAAATAAATAACGAAATTCTCAGAATTACCTAATTTACTATGGAATGATATTATAAATTAATTATTTAAAACTGTATTCACATTGACTAAATTAATAAAAAGATAAATGTAAGAAAGTGACTAACGTCGGTAGTACTTGTACACCGTCTGAAACTTAAATAAATGTATGTATAGGTACAATTATAGGTACATCTTTGAAAAAGGTAACATCGATTGTAATAACAGTTTTAATTATACAATTTACTTTTAAGTATTGTTTAATAACAGAAATAAGTAAGTATTAAGTGTAATATTGTGACCCTACTATTCACAATATAAAATTTTTAATTGTAAAATTTTATTTCTTTCTGCAATTACGTTCAAAACCACAAGTCGGGTTAATTTTTTATTTATAATTTTTTCACTCTAATTTTTTTAAATTCTAAATTATTTGAAACATATATAGAACCCTTATTAATACTGAGAAAAGAAGGTAGTTGGATCGACGTAATGAAAAAAAGTGTTTAGGATAAATTTAATCTCTTTTTTCAATATAAAACTATCCAGTAGGGAGAATACTTTTCTCGAAAGACTGTGAAAATAAACTTTATTTTATTCCAAAATAATTCTTTGATACATGTAACTGAATAAGTATTTGTACGTTATAAGATTGTGTACACAAATGAGATGAAACGAATTTGAAAAGAGGACAAGATATATCGTGTATATTTTGCTTTATACAATTGAGGAAACGCTTTGAAATTGGGGAAACGACAGGAAATGAGTTTTTATTTTGCAAAAGGGAGCTATTCGTAATAAACCGCGTTATTACAGAGGTAAGAAATGTTACGTTGAATAAATTCGTTTACTGCTCTGACAGTTTAAGTAATTTTTCGTATTAACCGAGTTGCGAGATACTGTTCGTGATATTTTCATTTTTTTTGCTTTCTCATCTCTGATCAACAATTTTCTACAATTGTGTACTTACACATTGTGTGCTATTATTTTTAAATAGTACATCTGTCGTTTTACAAAACAAATATTGTGTTAAAATATATTAATGCGTGTATATATATATATATATATATATATATATATATATATATATATATATACATATATATATATATATATATACATATATATATATATATATATATATATACATATATATATATACATATTCATATATAAATACATACACACATATTTGTGTGTGTATGTATATTCTTTCTCATTTTCTTTTTGAAAATTTTTGCTATATTAATTCAAAAAAAAAAGATGTGCGATTCATTAAGTTTAGAGTTTAATTTGTATATGTTTTGTGGTTTACGTACGCATGATTATAGTATGTATATGCACGAAAAGTTGTTACAACAATATTGCAACGATAGTCTTATTCACTGACCGAAGGATAACTGAATAACACAAGCTGACCAGAACCGAGTATTTATTTAGGTACGCTCGTGGTTCTTCGCTATGCTAACATTACAAAAAACAATAATTTATAAAAATATTTTGATATGTAGAAACAAGTTTGTTATAGTATAGATATACTCATATGTTTTTATTAACAACATTAATCTGAACCATTTTACTCAGTGTATAATTGTAAATGAATAAAAATCATGATTGAAATATGTAAAGTAATGACTTACTACTTAAAATTGTTTATATAGTTTGTCACCTTTTGTTTCAAAATTTCCTTGCTAGATGCACTTACAATAATCTTCGTACGAAATATATATATATATATATATATATATATATATATATATATATTTATATATGTATATATATATATATATATATATATGTATATATATATATATATATATATATATATGTATATATATATATATATATATATATAGGAATGGTATTTGTATATTTTTTCGAAACGAACTGTAATAAAAATAATAAAATGCATCACTTGCTCATTGTTTTCGCCACGCCCGTCCTGACGTCTATTTAACTCTCAATTCTGAATGTAACAACATGGCTAAATTATACTTGAAAATTTGTTTACTTTCATGAACAAGATACATTGCTTTTGGGGTAGATTTAGGAATTATCAGCAAATACCAGACACAAAACTCAAATTAATAAATTTTTAATTAACTGCATGGAAATACACACGGCATTATGGTTAAAATATACATATATGTTCATTAAGGATATGATATCAGTAATATTAACAAAAAAATATATATTTCAGTAATATTAACAGAAGTAGGTTCATTAGTAATACATTAGTTTTCATCGTTCTAACATGTTTACTTGGTGAAAAGTAAGTAGAGACTTATCTATTTAGAGTTCATTAAATAATATAATATCCAGGAAGTTAGCGTTAGTACCGTAATGCTTATAGAAGATAGTTCAGTATTAAACTAATTATAGTAATTGAAATCTATATGCCTTGGAAAATGTACATAACAACCAACCTATATGTTACAATATATTTCATATTATGTTATATGTGCATTTACAAATTTAGAGAATTCATACATTTGGGTGAAACTGAATGAATTTCGCAACGAACGAGTCCTTCGTAGTTTCCTTGTCGTTTCATTATTAAAGGTGATAATCATGAGGTAGATGAGAATTTTATTTCATACGTAAATTGTAGTATAAGTGTAACGTATTTTACCCTTTGATATTTGAACGTATTGTTTATATAGGTATTTTGGAATTTTAAAAGAAATTATATTTTAATTTATACAGACTAATCGATTTTTATTATCTTTTTCATCATGACATTGCATTCGCACTCCCTTATAGTTTTATTAAAGTATTAAACACATTTCGGTTCACTGAAAATATCACATGTATACACTAGGAAAGCAAAAAAAATTTATTTACATTTATCATATTTATTTTTAATAAAAATGAAAAGAACTTATAATTCCATACAGTTGAAACCTCAAGAAATATGCAAGGTCAATCCTCCATCCACCGACACCAACGTATTTCGGTGGAAAATAGATTCTTCATTAATTAGCTTTAGCTCCTTTAGATCCGTCGTAAAACCGTCGTAAGAAAGATAATCTCTTACTTTTGCAGATATACCAACTTCTCAGTAAGTTTTGGGTATACATACTTAGATACTTATAAAAACTTACATAATTAAGGATACGTAATACATATTTTGAACTATTTCCAAAAATTCACATTACTTTTACAACATAAATATATTGCTTAGTGCATGCTTCAAAGGAAAATATTTGGTTGCATAAATCTCTTTATTTTAATAAAGAAAGTTGATCAAAACAACTTTTAATTTCTTGCTTAACGCCATTATTGTGATATTTTCAGATTTTTAACAAACGTTTTAAAAAATCAAGGAGGGGTTTAATTGCAAAATAATTTGACATTTCCAGGTTAGAAGCCACTAAAAAAAGGACTAGACTATTTCGACTGATTTTCAAAAGATCCCTTCAATGTTACTTCACTTGCTGGGGTCTGGTATAAAAAAAATGTTAAGGCTCAATTTTAGTATAAGTAGAGGTACTTAAAAAAAGTTTTTTTTTTAATTTTGCCATATTGTTAGCCAAAAAATATGCCAGAAGTGTTCTACCGCAAAAAATCTGACGAATTGAAAAAGAAAATATAAATATTGCACCAACTGAAATAAACGTACAGGAAAATACGATACGAATATCCACTTACGAAAAAAGGAAACCAATAATCTAGTATTATTTTCACCTCGAAATGTCAAATCGTGACGAAAGGGGCAAAACTAACGCACTGCCTCATAGTGAGCGCACCAAAACATTGCTTCTCGCCGCGCCTGTCAATTAGGCGCGCGTAATCTACCAAACCCCATTCCGTCATCACGTTTTACCTGTAGCAAGCCTTCCAATCTAATCGCAAAAGTGACGCAAGGTTAAGGTACCTAGGCACGGCGTCGAGGACGGAAAAAAAGAAATGGATTCTCATGAAATATGCTCGGCGGCGGGGAAGCTGTACGGGCCGCTTGATATTGATGAATGGCGCGCAGGCGGCCGGCCTGGGGTCAGGCGAGTCACTCGGCGCGTCATTAATCAGCCCAGTCAGCACACAATCGACTTTGCCGGGCTCCGTCGTCGCGGCCTCCTCGACGCGTGGGCGGGCGGTGCAGAGTAGACGCCCCCAATCTGTATAGTAGTAGATGTTGCTGCGATGTATGAGGAGAGGGTGATTGGAAATTCTATGTGTGAGAGGAAAATAGAGAAGTTATGGTAGTAGTGGGAAACGTCTAAAGAATCTGAGATATGATGAGCGACAATTTTATTAACTGGGTTAAAGTTAAATGATGTGTGATAATTAAGGAACATAGTATGAAAATTTATGGATATTCCTTAAAATTTAGAAAAAACAATCTGTAAATGCAGGATAAAAAATACAAAATTAAAAGACCACTAAAAATGAGCTTACGAATCTTAAAAAAGACAGGAGTAATGAGTTACGGATATATCAGGTCCATTTATAAAATCGTTAGTAACTTATACATTTGTAACTTACATCAGATTTGTTGAACATAACATCAACTTGAAAATAGATTTATGGCACAATATATTTTTTTCCTGGTTAATACTTCTATCCGCCTCGAAAAAATTTTCACGTATTTTAGAAGGAAAGTTATCACAAAAATTATATATTCGTCAGAAATTAATTTGCTTCTAAGGGATCAAAAATGGAAAGGGATTTAATTGCTTGAAATTTAAATTAACTTTGAAATATTACTATATTCAAGAAAACTAATATATAATTTGAATATTTTGTGTAACGTAGCCTAGAAGTGACCTTGTTTCCTCTCCGTCTCTGCCAGGAAAGACATAATTATATGTCATCAATAAATGAAATTATATATAGGCAGTTTATTAAAAATTCCCTCCCTAATATATCATTTACTGGTCACTTTTTCCACTCTCAGGTGTTTTATTAGAAAAATAAGCTTTAATAGTCACCAAAATGTGTCACGCAATTAACGATTCATGAAATGGTTTATATGTTATATATTTATGAATATGTCGTTACATATTGCCTCCAATACATTTGATGAGTACAGCAAAATATTTTATTCAAAATTAGTTTTCACTTATTTAGTAATTAAGTTAGTTGTAGACAACTAACTTAACGTTAATATTGTCAGGGGATAGAGGGAAAACCATAATCATTAATAAAAATAACTAGAAACAGCGAGTAGCATTCATCCACTAATACCGAAAATGTTTGTTACCACATGCCATTATCAAAATAATAAAGAGTCAATGGGTATATCTTTGAGTACTGAATATATTCTTGCAGTACCATTAGGTACTTCAAAATTTTCTCAGTTTTTGGAGCAAGTAACTAATAGTTCAATGTAGTAAATACTGACGTAATTATAAGACAACTTTCAGTTGTAATTTTCTTGGTATATATCTTACCATGTACGATATTTGAAACAATTTATATGTGCACTTATTCCTGAAAGTAATCTATAAAATTTACAGGCGAATTTGACTTTTACCGAACTCGTCTTTTACATTACATCAAATCGAAATAGTTTTTTACATTATACTAAATCGAATTAGTTTTTACATCCCCTCTTTTTTTAAGTAGTTTACAGCGTAGTATTAAAGGACAATTTTTACATATAATCAAGAAATTTACACCGGATTAAGTAGGAAATCATTGAAAAACTGCTCATGTTGACCAACAGTATATCCACATTTCTTGGATGAAGGCATCGATTAAATGCGAAATCTATTTACACTAATTGGATAAAGGCAGTTTGTCGCAATAGTACATATATGTGTGTGTGTAAATATATATATATATATATATATATATATATATTTGTATATATATATATATATATATATATATATATGTATATATATATATATATATATATATATATATATATATATATATATATATATATATATACATACATACATAGATGTACGAATATGTTATCAAGTAACAATATATTTACTAAGCATTGCAAAATTAAACACTTTAATTTTTTTTAAATATTGGCTTTCATATTTTTCCATAAAAACTAATCAACTGCATAGTATATTTATTTCATTGAATTATGACGAATCTCATTAATAAAATCTTACACTATTTCCGAATCATATATCAAATGAATCTAAGTTCTGTTTTCAATAATAATATTACAAATTATTGAATATATTTGGCGTTAATTTTGTAGAAATTCATTATTCACAATTAAATGAAACTACATGATGTAGTATTATTTCTACTATCTTTAATTTCTTTACCACGACCTAGGTTTCGTTGTATTACAACATCTTCAGGGATCTTTGCTAATATCCCACCTGAAGATGTTGTAATACAACGAAACCTAGGTCGTGGTAAAGAAATTAAAGATAGTAGAAATAATACTACATCACGTAGTTTCATTTAATTGTGGATTACAAATTATATTAATAAAGAATAATATCAACAAATCATCGAAAATTAACAAAGGTGGTTTTAAAATTTTGTTTTTAAAATATGAACTTTTGACATTTCTGGTTAATTTCTATTTGTTTTTCCATTAATATGACTTTGATACCTGTCTTCTCAATGAACGTTTATATGTAAGCAAGTCAGAGTACTAGTAAGATAATTATTTGCTATTGTACCTACATGAAATTTTTCATTGTTTCAATTATCTTCATTGTTGCCGGTTTACTCTGTAGAAATATGATATTTGGTGGTTTCCTGTAACCAATTAGACTTTGTTTCTTCCTTGAAGTAACTAACTGAGCTGCTTACAACTGTATTAATCATGATTGTACATATATTTTTATATGCAGGTGTAATCAAAACCTGTTTATTATTCATACAGATGATTATGTGCATCAAACTTAGTAGAAAATATTACGGAACTATATTAAAATCCTCAAGTGTTTCTGAAAAAATCTCCATCAAAATTGAGGTTTCAATAAAAAATAATTAAATTGTACCATAGACCTCAGCGTTAAATGTCAAATTACATTTTAAATTATTGTATATGAGTTTTACTTAAGACTCAAATGAACGTTGTTGTCGCCATATTATCTATATTATAACTCTCTTGTACAACATCATCCAAAATTATAAGAGTCCTATATATCTTTCTTCCAAATTTATATATCCATCAATTGAAAAATGTTAGTGCTAATATACTTATAATTCCAACATAACCTACAACGATCGTAGCGATTACCAGAGTTCGGAAGATACTTGACACTAAGACATATAATTTTGTATACGCGAATATTTTCATAGTGGCTTATTAAAGTCGTTTAAATGTTTATACCATCCCGCCCATTTCTTACTCATTATTACTATTCTTTTGTCTTTTATATTATTAAGGTTAGCTAAAGAAATTGTGTTATATTTGCTTCTATTTTTCCTCATCGATAAAAAATATATATCAAACATTCTTTTACTGTCTAAAACAAACATTACCTTAAAATTAAATTTTAATAAATAAATAGATGAATTAAAATTTGAAGTTTTCAATTGGTTTGACGAAATTAATAATATTTAACTAATATAATTTTCTTTCTTTCTTAACTCATTACTAACATCTTGATGAAATGTTTCCCGAAATCTTCAATTTCTTTCTTTATTTCAATTAAAATGCTCCATGGAATTGGTTTTGCAATTGCATCAAAGAAGGCATCCTATAAAAAATTATAGAAATTAAAGATACCGTCTGAAAATATATTATGTACTTATAAAAGGGTAAAATAATTATATGATTTCAGAGGAAGATTTACAGATTACTGTATTTGAATGTATATTTTCTTTGCATTAGTATACCTAATGCAAACACGGATTATGTAACGCGTACGTGTAGATATCGCAAAAAGTAAAAGGGTGTAGATATGTTTTATGGAATCGAATACCGCTATCATCATACCGCCGAAACCGCTTAACGTATTACGATGAAACAAATTAAGTTGGTAACAGGATCCTATCCGTAACCTGTAAAAGATTCATGTCAATTGTTTCCGTTGTTTTTTTAGTTAAATATTTTCGTACATAGAAACAGACATTTTTTTAAAAGGAAAATAATTTAAAGCTAATAATTGGAAACTACAGACACTTCCATTTTATTGATCTGCCTTGATGAAACAAACTACAGGTAAAACTATTTAGCAACCCTATGACATACAAATTCATATTAACCCACAGTGCGGCAGCATTGTCGTTACCAGCGATAAATTGTTTATGAGTTAGAGATTTTATTATTTGTATTATTTATTCGTTATTGATTTAAAAGTGTTAATTGGATTTCATTTCAAGTTTAATATTTGGTTTTCCTAAAGGTAATTAATTTCTAAGTTTGTAGAAATTGTTTACTTTTAAATAAGTAAAGATTCAAAATTAAAATTAAATGGATGTCCGAATACTCACTTATCTTGACATAAAAAAGAAATAATCAGTTCAAAAGGATAAAAATTAAAAGTTTCCACCTTTAATTTTTAGCCCGCAAAATTGGTCACCAAATTTGTTCTACCCAAGGGAAAAAAGAAAATTTATAAACGAGGGTAAAAAGGAAATAAATAATTTCCCATACCATTTTATTCTACTTAGTGACATTTGTTATTGTAAACTTGCGGCGCGTGTTCTACGCTGTGCATGGCTCAACTCGCTCTTTAACTTACCTGCCACAAAACATTACTAAAATACGGACCCGATTTCGAAAATTTATTGTGGCTCCCAGTTCGGTCCCGGTCAGTAATAAATGGTAACAATAAATAATGCAGGGGCGCAGTCGGTAAAGCGTCGCGTCGCTAATATTTTCAGTCGAGTCCCGTTCGTAGTTTTACGGCTTCGAAGTAAAATATTTCTACGAGTCTGGGCGATCAAGTTTTCAAGCGAATTCTGCTATCCGTTCGAGGATTGTTTAAAATAAAGATGTTTTTTCTAAAACTTAGTGGCAATAACAATTTCTTGAAAAATGAAAACCGATTTGTTTTTCCTATTTGAAGCAATAATTTATGGTTTGGTATAAAACTTAAAAGTACCATTACGTATTTTAAATAAAGTGTTATTTCTTATCCACCGTTGGTTTTAGCTTCTGTAATACAAATAATATGCATTACAGGATACGATGACAGCGTTCCTATTTTTTTAATTGTATAAAAAATATAGAGTATACAGAGATTGTCCCGAAGAGATAGCTCACTCAAATGTTTTTATGTGTTATGATCATTTTGGATGTAAGTAATATTTGTGTTTTAAATATTTTTATCGATATCAACGTCTGCAAACCAAAAGAATAAGAATATTAAATTTTGGTATGAATGCACCTATGACGTCATCGGACTTTTAATCAATAACAGAGCGTTTATAACGCTGATTCATTTTCAAAAAATATTGTAATTTCTTTACTTTTTTTACAAAATATAAACTTATTCTTTCCAAAATGAAAAAGAAATACAATCTAATAGGATGACTCCCGCTGGAAGAGATGGAAAAAATATGTGCCTTATCAGAGACTATAGATAACATGCGCCCTTATTCTGATTATAAACTTAGAGTTTACGCTGGATTAAAAAATGTATCTACGGTCTGAAAGTTCAATAGCTTACATATAAGGCTTGGGCTTTTAATATTAAAAAGTTTTCAATACTGTGTGCTTAATCAAACATGCGGGAATTATGTCAGGAGATTAAGGTATGTGTGGTATATTTTGACAAACAAAAAACAGTTGATCATGCTGATTATTTTAAATTGACTTGAGGAAGCCAAATTCTTAGCGACAACGTTTTTTTTTATATTTGGTATAAGAAATACATTCATTAAATTAGAATTAAAAGTTACCGACTGGATTTATTGTATATTTTCTACGGTCACGCGTAAATCAAGACCATATTTCTTCCTGCACAATTCCTTAATCACTTTCAATATTATTAATGCGTTTCCGACTTTCAGAGTCGATACCGATTCTGTAGCAGAATGGAGAAAAAATCTGTCAAGACAATTAAAACTTTAATCAGAATTCTTTTCACAGGAAGGCAGACATGTTTTAAAATGAAGGACTCGAATGAATATTCTTAAGTCAAAGATTTAAACTATTGTAATTCTCACAAATATTCGACAGGTCTGAAATATACAATCAGAAATACTAAGGATGCTAATGAAAGTGCCTGTGCAAAGTTTATGCACCAGAATGATTTGAACATGAAAATGATTTAATTACAAAAAATGAGAATTCATTTACAAACAAACAAACAAAATTAATTTTTTCATCAATTTACAATATTTGAGTGAAACAGAAGGTAAAAATTGGAGTAAAACTGAAGGTAAAATCTAATAGACCATAAATCATAATCAAATGATATTTAGAGTTAAAAGTAAAATACAAATATATCAGTGAAACCAACGTTTTAATCGTCTTGTTACTTGAGTTAATAAAAATATAGAAACCATTTTATTGAAGATTTTGATACAACAATCAAAGCGAAAGTACTACCAATTTTCATTATTATTTCTTATCAAGAAATGAATGAATTGATTTTGGTTTTAAGAATATTGAAATAATTTTTAACCAACTTTTAAACATATGGTACAATCTAATTATTTCCTTTGAAAAGAAATACATAAGTTGTCCTTTTAACTACATTGAATGTATTGTATTTTATCCATATTAGTAATAGTTATTGGTTTCTAACGTAAATATCACCTGTATTTTTGTTTATTTCCTGTGTTTTATTATTTTAAAACGAATTATCTATAACCAAAATATACTATGTTGACTTTAAATACCAGTCTAACTTAATAAATTCACATAAATAAATTACTCTAATCTGCAAGCATGTATCTACATATACATGGTTTTCAATACTTCAAAGCCGTATATACAGCACTTCAGTATGAATATATATTATATTTTGTCATGTATATCGGCCGTTCCAAACATGAACTCATCTGCTTGGCCCCAACAAGTAACCGCTTTGTAACGTCGGCCAATTACTGGAAAGCAACTTAAGCCAAAGCCCCTTCAACTAGCCGCAAGTTTGCTGAGGGCTTGCCCCACCCGCGTATCCGTTTTGATATTATAAATGGACGGCGAGCGCTGGCGAGACACGCTATATACGAGCCTGTTCGGTTATTAAACTTGTTCAGGCCGTTGTGGTGTAAATTGGCTAGTAGGTTCGAGGGCCCGATTTTGATTAGTTTAAGTAATTGAATAGTTCGAGCGCCTCGGAGAGCAGACCGTGTACAGATGCGTCTCACACTGTGTCGCGAGTAGGTTCGTGTCTCTTGATTAGTGTTGCCAGATGTCGTGATTTTAGTGAAACGGTAAAGTACACGAAAGCCAGCGAAATCAATTTATTAACGTAAAAGCAATTGATAATAGTATTTTTTCATATATTTTTTTAGATACCAATCCCGAGCTTCTGGTGATTGGACCTGGTAATACTACTCTTGATTCCCATATGTTTCAGGGTCGATTTTTTCAAAATCAACAAAGGTTGAATACGGTTTATTTGTCAGAGAATAACTGATTTTTTCTGTTATCAAATAAAGTATTCGCTGTGAATAGAACCAAATAGCGGTTATTCGCCATTTCATATCGTCGTGATATGTAGAGGTTATATTTTAATATTTATGTTAAAATAACAACTGTTATATGGAAGTTTTTTTTTAATTCACTATAAATAAGGAATTTTTTAAAATGATAATTGCACATAATCAATAACGGTAGTTGGGTTTGAACCAAATGTTCATATTGACAAATATAAAATGTTTATTTCCGTATATACTGCTCTATAACATACCAATATCGGTGATCTTTATTATTCTCTTATGCTCTGTTTGCATATAGCTCGTTCAAATAATTATGATATAGTAGAATAAAACTTCACAAAACGCCATTGTTTCAATGGTATAAATACCAGTGCAATCAATTAATTCGTCAATTAAATATTTCATAGCTAAATGAGAAATCGGCACTAAGTGTTTAAAAATAAGTAGAAAAAGCAATTAGAGAAAATTTAATCGAATTTTCTTCGAACTGAAAAAATATAAACTTTCTTAAAATGTTATTATCGACTCTGAAATTTCATTTATTTTGCAGGTAGATCAAAGCAACTCCGTTCGTGTATGTTAAGGTGAATAATATAATTGAGTTGGATTAGTTAAGATTAGTGACGAAATTTATTACTTACCTACTCGTTAATTGGCACATAATATAAAACAAGATAAAAGCGGTATGTTTCGGGGAACTATATGAAAACAAATATTGCTAATTTGAAATAAACGAATTTTAAATGCGACAATTAGACAGCGGTGCACGCCCCCACTTCTGCTCAATATCATCATGAAATCATTAAATACATTCTCATTTTCGCACCCTCGAGTCACGTCTGTTATCCAGCTCGCAATAAATACTTTAAAATTTTAGTGTTGTTTACACATTTATCGACCGCTTATCACGATAATCAACTAAAGCATTAATTACTATTTTTTAACTTATTTTTAATTAATGTAGATATAATTTTAAATTCTAATATTTACAGATACAAAATAGTTATCATCTGCACTTAACACAAAAAAGGGATGACATGTATGTGTATTAGTCTTAAAATATAAATAAATAACAGAAGGTGAAGAAATGAAGTTAACATAAAAATACAATTGAATTAAATGTAAACCAAAAATTGTTAGTCTGAAGGTCTACTAGATTTTTAAACCTCTTAATATTCGTATTTACCGAAAAAAGTTAGCTTTAGATGCTCACAAGGAGGATATTATGAAAAAAATTTAAAGGAAATATTTAACTTTTAACCAGAAAACTTACACATATTTATTAAGTAGCTGACGTTTCGTTAATTTAGGATCACAGCGTTTTGATAAATAAAATAATCGAACATAAATATACTTTTCCACTCCTTCTTCATTAAATCAGTTACCAGATTACTTGAAGTTATGATACTGTACTGATAGAAGGCAATGCAACTAAATATCTTTGTGGATACAACATGGTTCAAAATCTTGGTCATAATTTTTTTCTGTTGAAATTAAAGCTTTTGTTACAGATTGTATTTCTAGTTACGGCCTGTCAATGGTCAAACGTTACAAAAGTCTCTTTACATTCTGCCAAACAGTCACCACTTAAACAGGTTTTTAGGTCTACGTAGACATGGGGACATTTTTTGTTCTAATCAATGCAAAAACACATTCATATTTCATTGACGACATATCTGGAAAAAAATTGATAATGGCTTAGAAAAAAAATTGGGACTGCTTTAGGCCACAAATATCTTATAACGGAGTTATTTGTATCAAAATTATATTTCAAAAACTTGCTAAGCAAACTGAGCCAATACTTGTAGGATCCTTATCAGTTAAGTCCATAATCCTTATTAGGGAAGTCAGTATGCATTTAATTGAGTCGTACATATGTACATACATGTAGACAATCATTCGTATCCGCAAACACTCTGTGTCGGTGTAAATTTGTACAAGTTTCATGTATACATATATATATATATATATATATATATATATATATATATATATATATGTATATATATATATATAAATTTATATATATATATATATACATATATATCATTGTGTTTAACTATTTATCTATGATAACAATCCCTTATTGAAACCTATTACTTTATATTATTTTTCAAAAAGATTAGCAAAATATGTGCAATAAGGATAAAACACAATTAAAGTTTTATTTTTAAGGTTCTGCTTTATGTTATGTTTATACGCAAACATCAGTTAATTTATATCGCATGTCCGTAAACTTTCTCACGTTCAGGAATTGATTTGCAAGTCCTGCATATTTATGTTTTGTAATGATCATGTTGTTCGACTTCAAATTATTATATTTTCGTAACTATTAAAAAATATACTTGTAAAATATATTCACGTATTATGTTTTAAACTGGTTCTAGGCAATAAATTAACTACATCGTTTGATAAAATTTATATTAGAAATGGCAAAAGTGTTAATAGATTATTTGTTACAGTTGAAATGTTAAAATGTATATATGCTCATATTCCTTTACAGAAACCATGAACTGATCTGCACATCATGTTTTAAGGCTTTGAGAGGAGGCATTTAATTAAATCTTTTTTGAGAGTCGAGTACATTTAGATTTTGCTTGATCACAGTAGAATGTGTCAGCTCATCTCGCTAGACTGAGAGGTAAAATAATGTTTTAGATACAGTTTAGACCTTCCGCCTATGACCAGAAAACTATAAATCTTAGTTCTTAACATGAGCTCACTATTTACCTAAGATTTTAGACATTTTTTATGAATTTATTTACGTTTACATTTTATATTATATTGTTAAGTTTTACCATTCTATTGTATATTGCTTTTTATCGTAAAGAGCACAATTTTATACAATAAATCTAAAATTTATTGAAATATTTAGAGATAATTAAATATATCCAAACACAAAAATTTACCTACAAATATACCCAAATTAATTCGTGTGTCACAGTATTTTAAAAATTATTGTAGTGTCTGTGAACTATTTCAATCCATTGTTATTATATTCGTGTCCATTGAATCCTGAAAATATTTCAAGTAAAATTTCGTATGTATTTTGTTTTAAAATATGAAAATTTTCAAAAGATATCGAATAAAGAACTAACATATACACGTATTGTACTCAATGATAAAAATTCAAAGTCGGAGAAAATGAGCTTCCAAATTAATATGTCGCTATTCTTTATCGTTTACATACGTGATTAGTATTTATTATAGAAACCAGATACGTCGATAGAAGAGAAATTAATTGTTAGAAAATTAAAAAAAACAATGCTGTCATTTCCAGAGATTATATCAAACCCATGCGTAATCTGCCAGTTATTCACTGGACGTTGCTTTATGTAATTCCGCTATTTTTGCAAGTAGTAGGGTATCCAATCTTTATGATGATATACGTAAATATTTCAGTTCGTTTCCATATTATGAAAGTAAAAGACATAGCTAGTAAAGAATTGGAATTTAGTTATAGAAACAATTTATATTTTACTTAAAATATTGACTAATTACAAATTGAAAATAAGTGTCAATATAAATATCAGATAATTATTAATTATGTGACATTTTACTTTCTAACTAAATATAAATTTGTGAAACCTTAAAAGTATATTGCATGTACAAAACAAGCGAAATTTTATATAGAATTCTTATGATTTTTATACCACTGTTGAAAAAAGACAGTTAATTGACCAACCAATTTAAGAAATCCACGATTTATTAACCATGGTCTTTTTATTACTTTGTCACAAAAGTTTTATTTCATTATAAAAAGATAAATACTCATGTTTTTCAACGTATAGTAAAATTTGTGCCTTATTTAATTTTAGTCTTAATCATGGTCAAGTTCCATAAACAGATTTTTCGTACTTTAGGTGGCTTACTTTATATTTATCTCTTACTAGTGGTAACTTGCGACATCGTCTACGTGTATACATAGATGGAGTTCTGAAATGAAAGTGCAGTATTTTAGTGCATTTACCTTATGCCCTTACAATAGACACAAATAAATAGCTTAGTTTAAATCCAGCGCCTACCGATTTGGGCATTCTCTCCTGTTCCCGTTATGGCTACAGCCCACCGCAGTACATTATCCATATGGCGGAGGTTTTATTTAATTTTTTAGGTAATATTTTTATCATCACAAGTTCGGGGTCATTTGAAATAACATAAACTGAATTGTTCCCAAGGTTACTATTTACAATCTCTGCAAATTAATATGAATATTTTCAGTAGATTCCGGGAAAAATCTAATCTTAAAGACAGATGAAATTTTAGGTAACATTAGATTAGTTTTCGTAATCGAATAAGTAATCGGATAAATTATTGTAAGCTGAAAATTTGAAAATCACAGACACTTCAGCTTTATATATCTAGACTATAATGGATACTACGTTTTTTATATACTAGTTATATTCCGTACATATTTTTGTGTACGTATCAAATTATTACAGGTAATACATATCTTCCTGCTAAGCTATGAAAGTAGAAAATTTCACTTTTCGAAAAATTTGTTTGATTTTGCTTTTTAGGAACTCTAAACGTATTTCATATCAGCGGAAATATGATAAAAATAACTTAATGACATTTAGAAAAAAAATTATCCAAATCCCTTCAATTATTAAGTCTCACCTAGAATGAGAAAACTTTATTTTTTAGTTGGGGCGTAAGGCGGATAAATTTGAATTATGTTTATTTTCGAAGGTAACTTTCGTAACCCTTCTTAGTGAAGTAAACCTACATTGACATACACGTCTAATTATGTCATATTATCGATTAGGCGAATCGATTTACTTAAGATTACTATTGTAGTACGTCCGGCAATTTATTAATGGTCATCCTAATGCATCGCCATATTGCTGTCAAATACAGATTTATAGGCGTAATAGCGATTTCAATGTACACGTTTACGTAATGACAATATTTAAAAAAAGGTAGATGTAGTAATAGTGAACAAATGAACGAGTAATACAATGAAATTTTATCCTTCATGTAATGACAGCTCTAATGAATTTTGTTGGCCCCTATTTACACAACGTTTCTAATTATTTGAAATAACAATGGACCGATTTGTATTTCCAAAAACAGCGTTATATTTGCAAAGGGCATGGCGATGTGTCATCTGTGTCGCCGAGTTAGTAAACACATTAGCCGCAGCTTTGCAGCAAACCTGTGGGTTGAAAACCTCCATCCGCTCTCTGGGTCGTAGCTGCTAGTCTGTCAATAAAATCAGCTATATCTGGCTATATAGCTCGCGCCACACGGCTAGCGGCCGAATAGTTTGCCAACTATCCAAGCCTTAATAGGGGGACTTGGGAGGGGGCGGCCTAGTCCGCTATTTATGAATGTTAGTTATTGTGACAATAATGTCGTAAGTTTGACAGTTCTGTCGCAGTCGTTTTGACATTTATCCATTGACGATGTTATTTATTATGGGAGAGTGACCGCCCGCTATGTATTTGCATGTGGAAGGGAGCGAGGACCTGGTCAGATATTGCAGTTCCGATTTTTTATGGAGTCGTGGCGGGGGTCAGCAAACCCGTAATGTGGAATTATGTCCGACTTGATTTAGTGTCTCATGCGTCTGTTTATGGGGCTACGTAATATTATGCAAATTTTTGTGAATATTTAACATTTCATTTCTATTTTGTATGAGTTCGTATATAATGTGTAATGTTTAGTTATTATACATGTTGGTATATGATTTTCTTTATGTACATATATTTTATTATATCGTAAATGAATATTGTGCAAAAGTGGAGATATAGGAATAAAATGGTACTGCGCAATGGGTTTTTCTGTAGAGATGTTATGTACTAATATATTATTGCACGAGCAAACTAATGATTGATTTTACGAAACGCTAAAACATATAAAATAACTATAGTATACTGTTTACAAGGTAATTTAATCAGATTTACGTATAATCGGGTAAAGATAATGTTATGAATTTCAAAATGAATTTAATAACGGTAGTAGCATACGATAGAGTATCAGTTTCACTGGAATGTGGAAAAATTGTGTAGCAAAAACGAATTAAATTCAAAACACAAAGTTATTCATTCAGTTATATTGGAACGTAGTTAACTGTCTGAGAAAAAATAATTCAATAAGTTTGTCGAAGGATCGCTACCAACCCAAGTCAGAGCGAACTGATTTCCAATATTCGTGTTAGAAACTCTGCTTGCAAAATTTTATAGAAACTCTCTACTTGCAATTGACTTATTACAGAGGTTTTGACCTGTCACTGATTGAATGAGTCAGTGAGTGCCATCAACTCAGGATCAATTTAAACTATTATTATGAAATTTGTTTTTTTCTACAAGAACTAGTGGAAGAATACATCGATTTTATATCGTCTCAAATGGGAGCTGAGCTAAGGATAGGTCAAAAGTGGCTGGAATATGTTAATATAAATAGAACTGGTGCTCGTGGGCCTGGTATTTTGAGAACTTGTCCTGCGCACTAACGTCGCTTAAATTTACGTTTTAACAAGTAAAATTTAAAGGAATTATTGGATGAATATTAATTCAATGTAACATTTTGTCTATCAAGATTTTTTGTCTTCCTATAATTTTATGTTAAATAGTTGTTTTAGATTCCCTCGTGCTTAAATATTTTAAAAAATCCTTCAGTGTCTTAAAAAAAATTGTAATAAAATTTAGAATATGGTAGTTTTAAAATTAAAAACTATAGATAATAATGATGTGTTATTTACAAGAAAAGGACGTTCTGTTGTAGTCGTGAAAATTTAAAATTATTGGAAAAATCTCTAAGAAATGTTACAGTTTTTCATTCACTATTTATCGATGCAATGCTTGCAAATCTCAATATTCATCGTAATACTTTGTTATGGTATAAATATATATTTAAATTTGTTATAAACCTTGATTTTAAATTTGTTCAAAATTTTCCCGATCAATACTAATTATATTTTAATTAGGGGAAACCTAGTCTGCGGTGCCGCAGTCAAAAGATTTTTTTTTGAATTTAAAGTCAGTTGCTAATTTTATTGAGACAGCACTTGGATAATTCTTGTAATAAATAAAATAAAATCTTCTATGTAAATAAATTTGGTAGATTTAAATATGGCCGACAAAATATTTTCAAATCCGTTCATGTCTTTTTTTTACTTTTAAAAACCTATCTATTACGAGTAGAACGCCCTACGAGGATTCCATACATGTTCAGGACTATTTAAACCTTTAAAGGTACATAGTATGCGATTGAAAATTGATTTTCAGTAGTAACCGCAATAAAGAGGGAGAGGGGGTGGCTTATGTTTTGCAAATTCTGTATATCTCTGGAAACATAATAGCAAAATTGGGAAAAAATATTTTTGAGACTCTTATAATAATAATCAAACATTACTTCATACTACACATGGAAGTTTAAATTCTTTTTTTGAGTACATCATTGTTTTCTCCTAAAATTTTGATATAAATGTTTCTGAGTGCTATGTATTGAAATTTATGAAGCTTGTTGTATTGAAATGTATGTTTTAATTATTTTAAGTTTCTACATCAAGTTTCTGAGTTGAAATGGCTATGACACGCGAATGACTTTATAAGCATTCCGTTTTTTATACTATTAGGGATAGTTTCAATTGTAAAAACTTTTATCTTTTCCGAAGAGTTTTTCATTTATATTTTATATCATAACATTAAAATAGAATCTAATTAGACGTTTCATAAATTATATATATACTATACTTAGATTTACATTCTACGCTTATCGAAGATTAAAATTATATTAATATTACACGTTGAAGTTAGAATGAAAACGATACTGGTTTGGAATTGGAAAACAATATTATTTTAAAATTCGTTAAGACGCATTTTAAAAAAAAAATTGGATGCATGCACATCGAAGACTAATCTTAACCCACCTTTGTCGTGAATTTTAATAAAATAGATAAAAATTTCTATCACAAAATTAATCTAGAGTAACCAGGTTTACAAAAAATGTTAGTGGCATAACGCTGTTAGTCTGTCCAATTACTGGAATTAAAATAAGATTTTTTTTAAATTTTCAACTGTCATATTTTCCATTCGATTTATTTCTTTTCCGTTTATGTTCATGTTCTTTTCTAGGTGGCTATTCAGTAAGAGTAGACCCAGCGCATACGTAGTCCTAAAAATAGAAAACAAAACCTAAAAATAATCTATGTGATATTTTGCTAAAATATTATAAATTATGTACCCACAACGCCATAACAGCTAAACATAGGAAGTACAATTATCAAGTCGTTCTTACTTTCGCGTAATATATTAATCTTGTAATTTGTTCTGTGTATTGAGGTGTTTTTAAAAGTATTGACATATACGCAAAAAACCAAAAACTTGACTTTATTAGATACTAGCTGTACCCCACGGTTTCACTCGCGTGAAATTTGAGATACAAATTTTTTTCTCTCATGTTGCTTCTGGTCATAAACTATTACCATACCTAATTTCATCAAAATTCGACGAGTAGATTTTGTGTGTCAATGACACAAAATAATATACTTATTCACACATAAAATATACTGAGCGAAAAAATAAAAAAAAGATTTTCCGGCTCCTTTTATCGTTCTATATGTAAAACCAATCACTCTTTTCAAAATATTTTCCATGTACGGAATTTACTCTGTTACAATTTTATGATACATGTGTAGATTGAAATGCTTTAATCTACTAAGCTACCAAAACTTTACTTAAGGTTGTAGTCACTCGTTACATTGTTTGCTAAATACGCTTTCTGATACATTTTGCTAAACACACTTTTTCATAAATTTAATGTTAAAGTCATATCCTTCCCGATCGCTTTCCGATACCTCCTCAAAAGTTTTCTATCGAGGTTTTTTTTCGTTTTATAACCCCGCGTTTTTCTAACGCTTTTAGATAATTAAAACAATGTACAAGTTATATCTAGACGTAAAACTTTTGTACATAATAACCTAAGTCCTAAATCTGTGTCTTCAATTTATGTAAATTGCTTTATTGTTTATGGTATGTAGACTTTCTATAATTTTTGCAAAAAAATTATTTCATAATACGCTTATAAAACTGTTTTTATTGCTTTCCTCTTACAACTTGAATGTAGAAATTGATTCGTTTACAAACAATATGAAAATCATCTTTAAAAAGTCTACTCGAACTGAATTAAAATGAATTAATGTTTGATATTTTAACATTAGTTTCCTTTTACAAATTTGATAAAAAAATGGAATAAGATTCGCGAAGAAGACAAAGTTGTTAGGATTTATAACGCTCTCTGGAACTTTCCCTCGGTTAGTTGATGTTAGTAGGGAAACAATACATTTGCTACGCAGGCAAACTTTATCTTGAGAGGTTGGGGGCTTACGAACTATGAGGTTCGCTTACATCTCATTGCTGGGCTGCGGTCTTACCGTAGACGTAGGACGTTACTCATTTTAAAGCGTATTCAGTGGTGATACAATAACATTTGTGAAGTTTACGAGGAATTTGTACATCTTAAATTAGATGTTAGAGATTTGACTATTAAAAACAATGTAATGAATATTTGAACTTTATATACATGTACTGTATGTTAAGTGAATAAAAAGTATAGCTTAATATTAAGTTAGATAATTAAGTACATTTTCCCAAATCACCTAAATCATTTTCGAAGTTATAATGGTTTTCTTAAATAGACGTTTCATTGGTTTTCTTAGTACATGAATCGAAATTCAGGTAATAAATCTTTTTATTTTCTGTCGATACATACTTTCTCTTTTTGAAATTACTATAAAATCTTCCATAAAGACCAAATTTTAATAAAAATTTGCGATGTTTCTTAATTTTGGACCTGTAATGTTGTTCTTATATAAAAAATAGTAGGTTGCAATTTGTTTCCAAAAACGCAATGGATCTTTGAGATTTATTAAACATAGTAATTTTTTTAGTAGGAAATTTTATAATCACCCATATGTATTAAAATTATTTAGTAATTATCAACTTTTTCCCAAATGGGAAAATAAAAGTCATTTACATGTAGAATACATTAAAAATAAATAGGAAGTCTGACATATTTGTTTTTAACTGTAATGCCATATTCATTAACTTTGTTATAGTCTGTCGTTAAAATATTTAATTATGTATGTGTATTTATTTTTAGTTAGGTTTTTTAGATTGTAAAATATTATGAATATATTATATGAACATGTAATGAAGATATTACAAAGTAATTATTTTGACTCTATGACTCACCTACGAGTTTCAATTTATGACTAAGCTACGAGTACTTCCGGTAAGAACGGGATTCAATTCAGGCACGAATACTGTGAAAACCGACAAAAAAATTGAACGAAGGGGAAGTGGCATAATAAACTATACGTTTTTATTGCGAAATTTTTAGGTGAAAATGGTTTCGAACTTGCTACTTTGACTTTCACGGGCACTTACTGAAACGGTTCGATGACCTGCTCCACGAGCGGGCTAATTTGGATATGAAACGTTTTTAAAAGAATGTAGGAAAATATTGAACTTAGGAAGAAAGTAAATTGAATGGTGTGGAAATGAAATCATTACCGAGTGTCTGTGGGAAGAAATTGCATGATGGGAATAATAGTCCACGATTATGTTACGTCGGAATAAAATTGTGATTGCGGAGATGAAGCGAGGAATTTTTTGATGACTTTGGTGAATAAAAGTATAAAATATAAAGACTTCTAAGGTACAGTACTCAGTCTAGTAATAATGAAAATATTATTTTAATCGATGTTGGAAACAACGTCGATCCGTACGAGATACTCAAATCGCTACGAGCTTCTGTTAAACGCGGCATGAGAAATATTAGAAATAATTACATTTATAATGTAGAATTGAATTTAAAAAGCAACTGTGCACCGTTTTGGTCATATATAAGCGCAACATTGCTTCATGCGATGGCGTGATTTTTCGCGGTCCAATGGCGGCCGAAGCTTTCGCTAGTCATTTCCATATGGTGTTCAGTTCGAAAGTTCCTCGACTAGACGTTTCAGTGGCAGTTTCTTGCTTTCGTATCGGAACCGCTGTTGTTGTTACATATGTAAAAACATTGAAAAAACAAGTTGAAGATTACTATTAGAGGATAGTGATCTTCAACTTGTTTTTTCAAGCTTAAGAGATCAATCCAATCCGACAGTATACCCAGGTACATATTCAAAGCCTGCGCTGATATTTTTATGGAACCTTTAAAACATATATTTAATGTTTTACTAAAAATTGGCACTTATTCCTCGCGTTGGAAAGTGCGGGTAACACCTATTCCTGATGGTGGCACGGGGTCAGATCAATATAATTTCAGACCGATCGCTATCCTCTCTGCACCGGCTAAATTATTTGATTTTGTTTTAAATTGCAAGATATACTTGAGCTACGGAGGTCAAATCTTTGATGAGCAGCATGGATTTCTAGTCGGATGTTTGGTGGTCATGAACCTTTTATTCTTTGACTACGTTGCCTATTATGTTGACCTCGAACCTTAAGTAGATGTTGCATATTTTGACTACCAGAAAGCTTTCGTTCGTGTAGATAAGGATATCGTATTCAATTGCAAGGCAGGGTTCTCCGTTCCACTTTTACGATTTTTCTCTTTGTATCTTGCAGATAGAAAACAGTACGTACAAATAACCCACTTGGACAATTTTACATCCGAGATTTATTTTACACGATCGGGAGCGAGCCAGGGTTCGAATCTCTGGCCTCTACTTTCACGATTCTGGTAAACGATATTAGTCAAGCGGTGAAAACTGTGTGTTGTTTGTTATTCGCGCACGACATAAACATTTTTACTGTTGTCAAGAATGCAGCAGATGGCGAACGGTTGCAGCGTGACATCAGCGCCGTCGTTGCGTGGAAGGTAGCAAGCGGTTTATAGCTTAACGCAAGCAAATGTGCAATAGTGTACTATAGCCGGGTACACTTCCTATCAAATACGAATACACGGTCAGCGAAATTCCGCCGCATCGTCTGTATGAGGTCGTTGATTTATGAGTCAGATTGAATTAGCGATTGACTTTTCGTGGGCATAAGGCGGATGTTTTAAAAAAAGTCATTTTGGAAATTTGGACTAGTGTTAAATAATTCCAAAGATTCTAAATCGATATCATAAATTCGTCTGCTGTACACTTGATTAATGCAGAGCCGATTAGAACCCGGTTCCATTATATGGAGCCCACACGAAGCCAAGCACAGCTTGAAGATTGAACGTGTCCAAAAGACGTTCCTTCGATATTTGTACATGAGATAGTATGGTTATTTCTCTTTTTATTTCCCACCGATTTCCTCTTGAGTATGCTACTCAGATGTTGCACTAATGAAATTTTTTTTCCAGCTATTAAAAGGAAAAATTCTGTGCCCTGTATTATTGACTAAATTTTCATTCTTCGTACCTGACAATTTCCTGCGTTCGTGAAATCATCACCTGTTGGTTATACTACCCTCTAGAACCGAACAATATCGGAACATTCAAGTTTCCCGCGATGTTCAACTCCTCAACCATCTAATTGGGGTCGCACCAGCGTGTGATTTATTTATGATGAGTGAAAGTCATTTTGTCGAATTGTGTCGTCGTTATCCTTTGTAGTTATTGTGTAATTTGTGCTCATGTTTATCCTAAGGGTTTAAACTTTGCTAGGTAACCTAATAGTAAACCTTATGGTTTACCATTAGGTTACCTATAATGTAACGATAAATGTGTGTGTGCCAATAAATAAAAACAAATATATTTAGATGAAACTTCGTATGTTTTTAATGACGCTTAACTTTTGTAACAATAGGTCGCGAACACGCAACGAGATGTCATTTGCAAACGAAACGACCTAAATGCTAGTCTCTTTGTTCCGTAGATACAGATTAAATGGTATCAAAAATTTAACCTTCTGCACGCATATACATAACTTATATACATCATACGTAATCGTGCTATATGAAATAGTATGGTTTTTATTACTGAAAAAGTAAAAATAGTCGATTATATTCTATATGCATTTTCTATGTATTTTAAAAATAAGGAAAGGAAAGTATTCATGCATATTTACGTGGTTTATACTTTTTGTAAAAAACATTCATAGTCTAAGTAAAAATGATATGGTTTTGGAATCCACGTATCAGAAAATTTTAATGTAATATATATACATATATATATATATATATATATACATATACGTATATATATATATATATATATATATATATATATATATATATATGCCGTTCATAAATAAAAGTAAAAAATTGCTCTGTTCTCAGAAGTGCTATAAGGAAAATGCATTTTAAAATCGTTTTTTGGTGTGGGGAGGCAACTGCGCTCAAGCAAGCGGCAGTTTCTGTCGACGTAATTTCAAAGGTCAATAATTCGACTAAAAATAGACATAGCGCCTCCATACTGGTATCGTTAGAAAGGATGAAGTTTGTGCCAGTACTGACATTTGCAGCGGTCAGATCTCGCAAACTGCGTGAGCTCAGGGTGAACCCATGATTTTAGACCTGATATTAGTTTTATTGATTTGATATTTGCTAGAGGTATTTAAGTAATTTGAAAGCCTATAAATATATTATATATTATAAATATATTATATCTTACTACCATTACCACTACCCCGTATTTAATATATAAAATTTACAAATTAAATAAACAATTTATAACAAAATACAAATTAATTTCACACGTTTTCACAAATATAACTCTGGCAGTTTTCGTAACTGCAAGCATTTTTTTAAAATGTTGTTTAGTTTTTACACTTAAATAATTTATTACATTTGAATTTAATATTATACGTACATTAGGAATCACTTACATCAATAAAAGAGGCCATTTATGTTCGGCCATTTAGGTACTATTGACGAGTTGAATTAATATTGCATTTGGTTAATTTTTTTCAAGTGTGGTATTTTATAATCTATTAAAGGAGTCTACCAATAATATCTTGTTAGATAACACACATAGATAGACACAGTCATTATCACCTTACAAAAATGTATATAATGAATAACTATGGAATAACAAGTTGAAAAACAAGTGTGAACTTTTAAAATGAACGTCGTTGATAATTATATTTAATTGGAATAAGATTTTATAGTTATATTTCCACATTCTGTCAACTACTGCTTAGAAATATATTGAAAGTTTGGTTTTAATCTCTGTTAATATAAAAAAGCAATCTGATTCATTTTGTAAAAAAAACCGTCCTCGGAAAATATTACAAAACATGCTAACCTATAACTGAATCGCTACAAGATACGTTTTACGGTGCGAAAATACGTTTTAAAGCGACGACCAATATTCTATTGCAGTGACACAAACTGCATTAAAGGCGCGTTTCAAATAGATGACGGTGCCGCCGCGCCGCATCTTTTCACAAACTGTCAGCCACAGGGCGACATCTGAGAGAGTGACATCGTTGCCTATCGTAACGAGATGCGACCTTTCTGATAACGTAACGATCCATCTGATATTTGTTGAAGCCGTAAATCTTTGAAGTAGTTTAAATATATTTATACCTATGTTTAAAAGGTGAAGACAGAAATGCTTAAATGAGAAATAACTAGGTTTAGGACGCGTTATATATTTAGAGTTTATAGAATGAGAGTTAGGCGCCTTTGTAAAAATTTTATTCCAATTATTTCACGAATATAGAACTCAAAGAGTTGATATACATCGATTAATAATTTATTTATATTCTCATAGCCTCTCCCGTTTGTGCAACGTAAGCAGCGATAATGAAACGACATAATATCTTGACATATTTTATTCCATTCACTCTTGAAAGTTTTTTTTAAATTTATTACTAGCTGTGCTCACAGCTTCGATCACATGTGGACCTTTAGACAGGTCCAATTCATAGTTTAAAATCAATAAATGTGACTCAATCGGAACTCGTAAAGAGGAAGAGTTTGATCTCAAAGTAAGTCGATTTTCTTTTATAATAAGATTTAAATGAATAAAGTCTTTGAGGATTTAATTTGAAATAATTAATGTTAGCGAGAATTGCACTATATTGAATTCCGTCAATTTCTAAAACTTGGGACTATACGAGTCTCCATTTTAAAAAAACAAACACTTTGGTCGTACATTTCAGCAATGTGAATATTCGGTTCATATTCGTCACAAAAATTATGCAGTAATTCTCCTTTACCTTGTGGAAGTAAGCAGTGTATTGTTCTTTAATAGCAAATATCCAGACATCTTACTTTTTCTCATTATAACGTATGTGATGGCGCTTGTGTTAGCGTTTCTTAATCGGTCCAGTGCCGATCATGGATCTTGCTCTTACCTCCCATAAAATCGATACCGTACCACATGCATCCTAGTCCTTCTCGCGTCTTTACCACATCATTTTCCACCTAGCGGGAAACAATCCCACTCTGCGTCTGCCGGTGTGTAGTCGCTATTTGAAAACTTTTTTCAACCTTTTTTATTTATTACTAATTCATCTCATTCACCATTCTTATCTTGGGCAGAAGGCGTTAATATATTTTCTTAAACTAGATTTTTTTATGTTAAGTACTATGTAATGAGCTTTTAGCTAAAATTAATGAGGTGCATTATTACATTTTAAAATATAATTTTTACGAAAACATCAAAATCTACATCATAATGCTCATAAATACGATATTCACTTACTCTATTCGATTGAGTAGTTTATCTGCAAATGAAAATATTAACTTAAAATATTAAGGAAAATTAATATTTTTTGTTAGAGATATTTTTTTCAAAACTTTCTTTTCATAACAGTGTATCTCTGCCAGCCGTTAGTGTGAGAATTTTTTTCTTCCAGATCGTTGGATAAAGTGTAGAATCTTTTGTATCTCATAAAACTGGCAGTCGCTTTATATATAGCAAATAAATTTACTTGAAAATCTTTCCGTTTGAGAGGGACTTTTTATCATAAATTTACCTTAATTTCGTCTAATATTTATTATTTACTGCTGTGTGTTTTATTTACTAGTTAAAGACTGAGTGAGTAGCTTATGCAGCTTATAAATTTAAACTTGTTTGCTTTTTTTTTTAATTAATCCATTACTCTGATAAAGTTATTTTCAAATCAGAATTATTCTTATTCAGTGTACAATTATGTGCAAATCTTGTTAAAATAATTTTTATCTTAGTGGTTTTCATTCCTAATTAGAATAAGTGAATTAATTTTCACTGTTCTTTTCAATTGTTTTAATTGTAATTTTTAAAAATTAATCAAATTAGTAGTTTTGTGTTCTTTTACAAATCACTTAAAATATGTTTTCTTTATGGTTCATATCAGCAGATTTTTTTCAAATTACCAAATATACTCTTAAAAATATCTATTATTTTTACCGTGTTGTTGTTGTGACTCAAGATATTATTAATAATTGTACTCTACCTATTACTTAGAATAATGTTTTCCATTGCTGAAGGTATAATTGGTCTTTCTTAAATAAATGTGTAGATTTTATACATTACGTTACTAAAATGGCATAATTTTATACTTTTATATATGTATCTATTATTTTTCAACACCCGGATTAGTAACATTTTTTTTGATTCGCTTGCATGGAAATTATCTACGTCGTACTACTAGATACTTGCTATAGTAGTAACTTATTATAGTAGTACTATTGTAGTAACTTATTATTTGTACATATTTTGGGTAATATAGATATTGCGAAGTATAAATTAAAATTATTAGTCAAGAAATCGAATAATATACACTTAACAATATTTAAAGTAATGTTAAAGAGAACGTTCCGAATAATAATAAATATATCTTGGTTTCTTTCTTACACGTTAACATTAAACGTAATTTCACCGGGTGCAATAAATAATTTAATACCTACAATTTAATAACCATTAAACCGTAACTTCCCCCTCGTGTGAATGAATTTAAGAAAGAATTTCATATTACCTAGATTGTGTTTATAGTGATTAGAATCGGACAGTAAAAATATAAAGATTATAGTTACTTAGTGATTTTATGAAGAAGTTTCTAAGTTGAGTCATATGGAAACTCTTTTATATTATTTTAGTTAGTATTTTCTACAACCAAATTTACATACCAAAAATATTCTACACCAAATAATGAAAAATTAAAAAGAAAAGTTTATGATTACTTTTTCCATTTAAAATCATACAATCAAGCACTTTTATAATTTTACTACCTATAAAATAATTTCTAAACAATTATTCGGATTTACTTTGTTTAAATCGCGATCATATAACTGAGCAGCCAAACATAGAAAAAAAATGGAAATTTACTTCTGGATAAAGTTATTGCAAAAAAAAATTCACAAAATGAATGTCAAGTTAATGCTAAAGATAATTAAATTGCTGTGGGTGAAGATTTGGTGTCTTCAAGAAAAAATCATTTGGGAATAGAGATAGAAACTAACCTTAAGGTCTTATGAGTCAAATATACACACGATGTTATGTGGGTTCCAAATAGCTGAGTTTGCTTTTTACATACTTTAAACTAAAGACATCTATAATAAATTGATTGGAGAGACACGTTAAAAATCCCTGATATATAAATTTGTCTCCCGTCCTATGGTAATACGCCACAGTAAAACGTCACGAGAGCAATCTATTAACCGAGTATTAGAAATATGGATAGATAGTGGAATGAACCCATAAGGAGTTCGCATTCAGTTGCTTATCACTAATTATTTTATTGCTTTAATGCTCAAATTATCCGTTTTTATATAAATCTTAATAGAAGAGATTATGATTAAATAATAAAAAAATTATATACCTGAATACTAAAAAGACTATCTTAAGATAAAATAAAAAACAACTTCGTGTAATCTGCAAATAACTGTAAATAATAACAATAGGCTGTATAATCACAATAGCGAAATTATTTATAAAGATCGTGGAAAGTGAAAATCCTGACCGATCGCATGAAATTGGACCGAAATATGAATTCCATCTTATACTTGGGAAACCGCAATTCATACATTACAATTTAGTATGAAAATATCTTTTCCCTCTCCCACTTATTACTTTGTACCAAACAAAAAAGTGTAAGAGCGAATTCGAAGAAGAGGGTTAAACAAGATTTATTTATTTCGATATTTAAGTAGAAAGACATTTGTGAGTTCAAATTTAAATATCGATTATTAAAATTGATTTGATGCTTAGTTTTGACTTGGAATTCTTTAAAATGTTTAAAATTTCTAATGTATTTAGCAATCTAAAAGTTTTTTTAAGCTTATGATCTTAAGTTTTAGGTAAAATAAATTGATGAAGGTTGGAAAAATCTGAACATGAATATAATTCAATTAAACTTACAAAAAAAAAACAAATCAAATCAAACGATTTAATTATAATTTTATTGGACAAAAAGAGTTAGACTCAAATTTAATTATATTTTTGCAATGTTCGAATTTCTTTGTTGTTAGTATTTTACGTAACTTTATACTATTGTAAAAATCTTGCTTCACCGACGTTTTGATATATTATTGTGGCAATTTTATATTGACGGTCATTATATTTTTAGTATAGAATAAATGTTGAAATGGTGCACATATCATTAATTTGTATAGGAAAAAGTATACGTTTAAGTTATCAACTTTCAAATTATGAAACGTATTTTGTATTGTATCTATTTGTATGTAGTGTGCTTTATAATTGCGTGGTTAATATCTCAATTTCAAGCATTTTGCAAATAACAAATTTGTTTGCTGGGACAAGTTCCCGATCTTGTATGATTGGCCAGATAAAGATACTCATAGTGATAATTATATATATGTAACAGTTAAATGTACGTGTATATATATATATATATATATATATATATATATATATATATATATATATATATATGTATATATATATATATATATATATATATATATATATATATATATATATACATGTATGGATACCCATTTATAGGGTATGGATGCTAAATCATAAATTGTTCCTTCGAAGTTTTACTTTATTGTCAATAAACATTGAGAAATTTCAGTATATAGCAGAACTTAAGGGTTACCAGCTACAAATCACATTATATCGGAAACTTCCCACAAGTATAGACATCACTTTACGTTAACCCTGCAGTTTGGAAATCAGAGTTTCATTAAGTGGAAAAGTTTATGCGTGGACTACGATATTTATAGTAACTTTTTTGTATAAGGGTATTAAACTTCGTAATAGATGTCCGACGAAATTGGAGAATATGTAATTTTAATGTAATAATAGGTTCACATCTTTTTATTTAGCAGTCTTGAATTTAATTCTTTAGATACACTTGCATTCTTTTTTCAAAATGTATTACATAAAATGTAATAATTAAGCTTATTATCACATTCTTTTACTTTTTTATGCTTCTGTATTTATTTACTAACAGCAAATAAAAGAGGAAAAAATGATATTTTCCTTTTAGATCATGATTTTTTTCCTGTCCTCCATTTGAATTAGTGTCAAAAACCTTTCCATCGTATTTCATAAACCTGACCAAATTCAATTTCTCCATCAACTTAATGAGTAAAAATTATTTTGAACAAAAAACTCGTAATTTCATCTTTTAATTTTTGTTAGTAATATTTTTTTTATCAGCTATGATATTTAAGGTAAAATGTTAAAAGTGTATAGTTAAACTTTCACCACTGCCCACAGAGAATCTTCATTTATATTTTCGCTTTAGAAAGCATTTAAAATCATGACTGAATAAAAATACAACGAATTTTCAATTTAATATTAATTCATTTGTTTTCTTTAATTTACTCTATAATTTGTCGAAGATGGTCAATTTCGCAAAACGCATGCGTACATGCGTGTATATATATATATATATATATATATATATATATATATATATATATACATATATATACATATATATATATATATATATATATATATATATATATATATACATATATATATATATATATATATATATATATATATATTACATAACTGTTGTCTTTATACTCAAAATCCGGCGATTTCGTTCAGTGACGTACTCATTCAAACTAAAATGAGCCTCATCGCTGAATAAATTATTGTTCGAAAGAGTGGTTGAGAATTGGACTTCAGATTGGAAGACAGCCGCGGTGCCCATTTGCTTAAAATTTTCGTAAATATACATGGGATAAAATTATCTTTTCAATAACGGTAATATAAATATATGACGCTTAAAATCATGATTTTTATTTTTTTTTAACATTTTAAAGTCGTATACTTCTGAAAAAATAGCCGTTACGTACATATATATCAAAGGTATATACTCATACAGCAATGTGTGTGTATTTATATTACGCAGGTATTATGCAGGTGTTTCACTACTCAAATCAGTATCAAATAAATAAGGTTTAAAAGGATGTTATTGGGAGACGTAACGTCGTTGTGTTTTCAATAACAGCTACTTCGAAGTGTCACTCACATAGAAATGTGTGTGTATTTATATATTACGCAGGTGTTTTCACTACTTAAATCAGTATCAAACAAATAAAGTTTAAAACGATGTTATTGGGAGACGTAACGTCGTTGTGTGGTAAATAACTTTAAAATGCCACTCAAACAGGTCATGCTCTAATAAATAGTTTATTTTTACGGTTCCGTACCGATCAAGGAACATTATATAAGATCTTTCATGGATTCGTTTGTCCACCTGCCTGTCACTTTTTTTTTTAAAACTTGAAATTTTATATGGCGGTAAAGCAAAATGATTCGCATATACTTCAATAGATCAAAAAATAAAAGTATTTATAAGGAATTTTAGACGAGAAAATAAAGCATATTATTTTTTATGTCATGTACCGTGGATGGCTTCTATTCTAATAATAAGTTTTATTTAATATTTAATAGAACATTCGAGTATTGTTTTCAGTTATAAGTATTATTTTAATTATAAGTATATTTTCTATTCTCTATATATATCTTAATTATAACTAAAAATTTGTCATTTTTATTTTGTACAATAATTTTGACTGTTGGATTCAGGTATTATTTTACTTTTTGAATTGAAGATATTTTCAATCAATTCGTATAATTTATTAAAATATTTGAAAAGAGTTTCGTTACAGAAATTTTGTTAATATGACCATATTTGCGTAAAAAGAGATTAGTTGTTTTGTGAATTTCAACTTCTTAAAATTAAGGTGTTTCTAGCTTTTTATTACATGTTAATGTATAAGGCTAGTTTAAAAAAATACTATAATTGTTTTTATATTATTATGTTAGCAACTGATACACTCGCCTTCTGCGATTATCATCAATATTAATTTACGGTGTAGTCAAACATAATTTTCTCACTTCTTCCCTAAATCATGAAGTGGTTTTAATTTTACACCCTGGGAACATGCGAATGTAAATTGGAATACCGTAGAATAAAAGTAATAAGTTAGAAAACATATTGGGCATAACAAAATTTCCTTTTATGAATCTTTACAACCAATTTTAGTCTATGTTATAAGAAAGTACACATTTCTTCCTCCTTGTGTATGTATTGCGTGTTACATCGCTCGCTTCTTGCTCTGAACGGAATCCATGAAGCAAGAAAGTTCTAAATATGTTCGTGAAACTTTCATATTTTATTCGTTGTTTATTCGTCAAAACTCAGTTACTAACAAAACAGAATTTTGAATGCCACGATATTTGAATTTCTTAACAGAGTGGTTTGAGAAATCTCGATAATATTCAATAAATGGCTGGAAAAAGTGACAAGTTTATTAATTCCCAACATTATATTTCTAACACATTATTCCTAATATTTAAAATAAAACATAGTATATTTAGCGTCATCATTGGAGCTTGTTTAAATAGATTTTTAATTTTCTCAAACTATACCGTCTACTTATTTCGGCATATGATGCTCATTTAAAAAAAAAGGACAATAACATGATACCACCTGAAATTATAATAAAGAAATAAAATTTTTGTACTAATTTTGTTTTGGTAAACTTTGCCCCTACTTGTGCAATTAAAGATAAATAAAATTATTATTAGCATATTATTGAAACTAAGCATAGTTTAGCAAATCAATTTTAAGCTTATAATCACCACTAACAATATGCTTAACACATTTAAGTTATAAACAATTAGATTTTATATTCTCAAGAAATATTTTAATATAAGACTGTAAAACGGCAATGAAAACGTAACAACTTATGGCTGGTTCTTAATATCGGTAACGATTCTCACTTCTTTTACTGCCATTCATACAACACTCAATTTGCATTTACCTTGACTGTCTGTATAATACGTTAATAATATTTTTGATTTTGTGACTCTTGGCGCTGCCGAAAAGTAAATGAGAAAAATTTGTTTTAGTATAAAATTAATTTTTTTTTTAAACCACAATGCGAATTGACGAATTATTAAAATGAATTCAAATTCAACAACTCGTTTCCATAATGATTAAATAACCACGATTCGTATCATGTTTATATGTCTTCAAATTTATATTCTTTCAAGTCTAGTTTAGTATATTGTTAGAAATTGTGTTTAGATTTATTCAATTTGTTTTTTATTATTGTGCCTGAATGGCTGGGTATATTTAGCCAGATTATTTCTAGTCAGGTAATCATGAAGGAGTATGAATTAAAGGAACATATTTGGACGAAGTGATAATAGACACAACGTAGCGAAAAGCCCAGATCTTTAAAATTTTACGCTTAATATCTACCGGATATGCGTTCGCGCAATTGAACTGGAGTATTTATTAAGTCCTACCATTTTTTTTAATTTGAAGATACGGTGGACACTGCGGTATAATTAGCAAAATAATTTTTATATATTATAAACATAGGTATGGATGTTGATAATTTTTTAAAATATCTCTTCTCACTTTTTTATGCTAATGTACCAAAGAGCAGATAAGTGATAATATAATCAGTGAATTGACCATTATTTTTGCATTACAAGAAAAATTAGGAAACAATGATCACGATAGGTGATATTTAGGGAATGGAAGTACAGATGATGAAAACGTAACGCACGTAACTCTACACATCTAATTGAACATTTTATTATATATGACATTTAATTTGCAAAATAAGTTAAGCTATTATAGCTTATGTACATCCATATGTATCTGATGGAAAATGAGTTTTCAGTTAAGAGGCTAATAAGAAGACTATATGGAAAAATATTTTTTATTTGTATTATAAATAGTAAATGGCAACCCCACAGTTTATAAATTGTTTTTACGAATGTCCAATTTGAAAACAATCTGTAAAGAATAATACAAAACAGGCCTATCGTAGTTTATAAGTAGAAGGCAATAAATAATAAAACCCAAAGCTAAACGAATATTTAAGCAATAATGCCTAAAATCACGACATATAATATCCTCGCGAGAAATTTATTATATGACTGAATATTTAATGTACTGTATAAAATAATTCTCAACTAACATATTGAGCAGAGCACGCAAAAAGATTTATTAACACGCACATCTTAGTCAGCTTATGTACTCGCATAACACGCCTCTTGTTATGCGCATAACACGTTCTCATTGTTATGTGACAAAAGGATATAAGCAAAAGAATTAATTGGGTAGAATTCATCGTTATAATAATGAAAAGGAGTTGACCAATAATTGAAGGAAAGATTAATAGAAAATGTTTTCTATATGAAATATATGGATTATTTTGTATATTGATCGGCCACCACTGGCATACCGGTGAATTATCATGAAAGTTTCTTTCACTTCGGCATCGTTTCGTGATTTAAATCTGTGTTTGTGAATATTTTGTTTGAACTGAATTTTTAAATGTTAATATAAAACCACCTATTGCTGACGCATCTCCCGTTATATTTTTTTGTAGCGCTTGAATTAGATTAAAATGTGTCTTATTGAAAAATTAAGATATTGGTGATAAAATTATACGTGTAACTATCTTATAAGCAAGATTTTAATATCCTCTTTGTTATCGTAAAAGTAAATAGGAACAATAATATAACAATAATATTTTTTCTGCTTTATATTATTGCGTTGTCTAATTTTTCACTTTATTGCAGTTTTCATTATATAATGAGAGGAAAATAATGATGAACGTATTGATAACTGGTTCCACAAATAACAGTTAACAGTTTCCAAAAATTATGCCTAAATATCATATTATACAAATCAATTTTAAGGTGAAAGCCATTTATTATTTTCCTCCACACTTTGAATGAAAGAAAAAGAAACAAAACAAAAGTCAGAAATTTTTTGAAGTAAAAGTAGCATTGATTTCTTTCATAGGTAAGGGTTATGGAAAATGTATAGATAATTTATCTGTTTACAACAGTGTGGTCGGTGCGTAGCTTCTTTTCTTTTGAATAAAAAATGTTTCTATTAAATAATATTTTATCTGAACGTTACACCAATTTATCAATGTACAATATTTATTTTTATATATTCTGCCAATTACATACTAAGGTATACACGTTTTCTCTCACGTTATTTTTTTTCAATACATCCATATTTAATAAGAAATTAAAAATTAATCATTCAGTTTTATGACGTTTTAGTTTTATGGCAATATAAAACATAAGTTGCAAAATTTACTTAATTTACTTCAAATTTTTCATTATATCTCAAAAACAGAAACGACAACAGTAAAAATAGAAGCCAATTTTGAAAACAAAATGTACATTTTAAAATTAATCACTACATATTTAAATACGAATTTACTTGTTTTCATTTATAACGATGAATTCGATACGTAATATTAAAATTAATCACTACATATTTAAATATGAATTTACTTGTTTTCATTTATAACGATGAATTCGATACGTAATATTAAAATTAATCACTACATATTTAAATAGGAATTCACTTGCTTTCATTCATAACAATGAATTCGATACGTAATATTAAAATTAATCACTACATATCTAAATATGCATTTACTTGTTTTCATTTATAACGATGAATTCGATACGTAATGTTAAAATTAATCAATACATATTTAAATAGGAATTTACTTGCTTTCATTCAAAACAATGAATTCGATACGTAATATTAAAATTAATCACTACATATTTAAATATGCATTTACTTGTTTTCATTTATAACGATGAATAAAATACGTAATGTTAAAATTAATCACTACGTATTTAAATAGGAATTTACTTGCTTTCGTTCATAAAAATGAATTCGATACGCAATATTAAAATTAATCACTACATATTTAAATATGCATTTGCTTGTTTTCATTTATAACGATGAATTCGATACGTAATATTAAAATTAATCACTACAATTTTTAAATAGGAATTTACTTGTTTTCATTTATAACGATGAATTCGATACGTAATATTAAAATTAATCACTACATATTTAAATAGGAATTTACTTGTTTTCATTTATAACGATGAATTCGATACGTAATTTTATTCGATACGAAATAAAGGATGAAATCAATATTTGACTTACCGGATACGATCGTTTAGATTTCTTAGGGACGGAGGCAACTCGAGCGTATATTCCTTATAGTCGAGGACTATTACGCAGATTGATAGACATATCCAGTATTCTTTCTAATAATATGTATATTAAAAATGTTTATTTAATCATTAATTTTGTTAGAATAATTACGATATAATTACATATGCACGATTTAATTTCCAATTACATACAGAATTAAACGAGAATATAGGTGGTGTGTCTGCAGATCCATTAGCACCTTCTGTACGTCGAAAAACACAAGGCAAGGCGAAAGAAAATAGGGTAACACGATGGCACTAACAATTCTTTTGCTTGTGACGTCCCGCGTAATTACAAAAAAAAAATATTATTTATAACAGAATGTAAATCAAAAATGTCAAAATTACAACTTTATTACACCGGGCCTTTTAAATAATTTCCTAATTTGCAAAGTTAAATAAGAATTCATTAAGTTTTCCTTTATAAACATTATTACCATTAAGTTAAGCACGTAAAAGTTAACTATTAAAACTGCCATACGCTGATGTACGATTGTCCATCTTTAGAAGTACGTCATAGAAAATATGACGTTTCCTCGAAGATCGACGCAGGGTCGACCTCTTAGTACAATATGCATAACCTTCGTACTTACAAGGAATATTTTATAAACCTACAAACCCTCTTAAGGATTGCTTAGATCCAATTTAATTTGGCGCGCTTCGGCGGGCCGCTTTCAGCTGGCGGCCGAAAAAAACGCTAACTCGCTGGCGGCGCCTGGCGAGTGGCCCGGCCGAATCGATTCTCGTATCGGAAAATGAGGTAGATTTTCATCTACAGATAAGAATTTTCCTGCTTGAGGGAACGGCATAATTGGCTATGGATGGTTTGGTACAGATGTTTGGACTGGAAAATTCTTTTTATACTTCATATCGGGTCGCGGGCGTCCGGGCTTTCTTGTGAATTGGGAGCTTTTTAGCTCTGATAATGCTGGAGGTGTAGGTATACAAATACAGGCTTTTGTCGGGTGAAAGGTTTTCACTGTTGGAAAGATTCGTTTGCATACAGGTATGATTAATTGAGACGAACAAGTTTGTATTGATGGAGATCATTTACAGTTGGTCGGAATCATTTGCAAAGAAAATAATTTATATTGGGAGTATAGTTTCGATAACTTCATAAATCAAATTGAAACAGTGATTTTTTATAAAATTCACAAAATTTGTACATACATTTTTCTAACTAAATGTCAACTTTACCACTTGTCCTTAATGTGCGTTTCATATTCTTGCTACGAGCGTATTCATGTCTTCAACAAAATGTGTGAGCTAGTAATGGCAAAGGCGATGTTACACTTATTTTACGATATTTCTTATATTTCGGAGACCTCTTTTTTATCGTGTACAGTACAAAAATACACATAATTCACGTCAAAAGGATTATTTTTCCATCTATGATAATGTATTTAGTCCGGTGGCGGATAATCTATAATTTCAATGTTACATTTTGTTTATTACAAAGAAATAATATATTATTTAAAATGTATTTAATACTATATGTGTTATATAAGTATTAGGTTGGCAACTTACAAACATGCCATCTCTGTACACAAACTTTTCAACTTTTTATATGTAGGCAATAAAATCAATCGTTAATTATATAAGCACCGTCGGTATCTAACACTTGTCGCCAAAGTGTAGGTAGAGCTAAAGTTCTGTCTTTGTAGAAATCTTTGAGAATTTGACTGCAAAACCGGTGAAGTTCGATTTTAATAAGACTTTCATCTTTAAATTTTCTATCACATAAATTATTAGACAAAGCGCGAAACAGATAGTAATGAAATGGCAAAAGATCTGGAGAGTATGGTGGGTGAAGTAGTATATTCCATCCAAGTGAAAGTAGTTTTTCACGGGTTACTTTTGCTATGTGAGGTCGACCAGTGTCATGTAAAAATTAGGTCGAGCAGTGTGATGTATAAATGTACTGTTAGCTTGAAAGAGTTCCTAATGAATAACTCTTTGAATAATTTCATTTATACCCTACTATGCACTTAAAAGTATCTTTTGTCTAATATTATATTTTGGTTTAGGAACAACTTTTTCTCCAGCTTCTAGCCACTGGCGTTTACACTAAATATTAACATAAACTACCCACTTTTCATCTCCTGTAACCAGATGCTTTAGCTTTTGTTGGTAGGATGGGAACTCAGTAGCTCCAAGCACACTTAGATTTTCTCTGAAGTTGAAAGGTTGTTAGGTCATGTGGTAGCCAAACGGAATATTTCCACTTTTTCGCAATACATGAAGTTTTTTTCCACTGCAATAAAAGAGTATCAAAAAAGCTCTGCCAAACAACATGAACTTAATCTGGGATGAGTTTTAATAAGGCTTTTAAATTTTTCTAAATTAATTGTAGGAGGTCGCTTTCTATGAAGTTTTTTGAACATGTCAAAATTTCCTTCTTTCAATCAGTACTTGGCTGTATCATAAGAAGGCATACCTTCACCCATCGTTGTATATTGCATGATGCTTTTCTGGTTTTCTAAGTTCACTTGGAAATTTATTCTTTATTCATTTTTAATTTATTCTTTATTCACCGTTTAATCAATGGCAAACTGAAGCAGAAGTTCGAATGCCACACTCTTTATATACTCTACAAGAAATATTCTAGAAGCTTCTATAATATTCCAGAAATCGGTTGAAAAAAGTGGGGGTTTGTAAGTTGGCAACTTTATATTTTTGAAGTTGTACTTTGTTTTAAATGACAAATTCCTTTCATTGGCTCTTTGAGAGATTAAGATAATAATTCCATATCATTTATTGAATATTTTTGACGTTAATTTTGTAGGAATTCATTATTCACAATTAAATGAAACTACGTGATGTAGTATTATTTCTACTTTCTTTAAGTTCTTTACCGCGACCTAGGTTTTGTTATATTACGACATCTTCAGGCGGACAATTAGCAAAGATTTGGGTAATTAGCAAAGATCTTTGCTAATTGCTCACCTGAAGATGTTGCAATACAACGAAACCTAGGTCGTGGTAAAGAACTTAAAGAAAGTAGAAATAATACTACATCACGTAGTTTCATTTAATTGCGACTAAGAAAAGAATTGAAATATTTTAATATGTTATTATACGTTAAAAAAGTAAAGGTCACGATATTGATTTACTAAATATTTTATTGTCACCAAGAACTAGGCAATCAAGTAATACACACAAGGGTGATCATCAGCGGAAACTAGTTACATATAAATATATTAATATATTTTATTGTACTCTAACTATTCCATCACATCAAAAAAAGTACCAAACTAATGTAAATTATAGTTCACTTGGACAATATGAACTATTTTAAAACTTAGCAGTAATATAAGGTATAAAATGAAATTAATTAGATCAAAAAAATAAAAATATTAGTATTTATTAATATTAGTATATAACTACATTACACTTAATAAGGTATTCCATTCAGATACAAAAATACATATTCCGAATAAGATTACTGCAATCGTGCAAGAATAAAACTCTATAAGCACAACTAAGAAATTTTACAATGTTTGTGAAATTTTAATTTTGAAATTAAAAATTGTTCTTTTTTTCTCGAAATTTTGTTAATTAAATTTCATGCGCCGCTTCATTTACATTAATGGTATATATACTTGTACGCATTAAATTTAATTATGCGTATGTACATATATATATATATATATATATATATATATATATATATATGTGTATATATATATATATATATATATATATATATATATATATAAATATGTGTGTTTATTTCATTGATATTTATATTTATTGATACATATAAAATATGATGATTTGCATTTAATACATTAATATATCTAATTAAATTACAGTAACATACTTAATAGCTAATGCAGTTAGTTACAATTACACAGTAGTTAGTGGTTTTCTTTGGGAGGATGCATAATGTTTAATAATGTCTTAAAATCTGTCACATTTCTTCTCATTTTGTCACCCTTTTGTTTTCATTTTAAATAATGGAAAGATGATAACACCGGTAATAAAAGAACAAGACCGATAAGAAAGGAAATAACACCGGTCTTAAAGGTATATTATAAAATCTTCGAGCGTGAAAATGCAGGTCATTTCTCAAACGTAACAAACTATTCTCTCAACGTAGACACATTTCAAAGTATATACGATAATGTACATATGTAGCCGAGGCAATAACTAGGTTATAACTCCACCCCGGGGCGAAGCAACAAGAAGAAATTTGTCGTATTCGAAACGCGTTGCAGAAATGTTAATGACGGTTCAAGAGCGAGTGCTAAGTTCAAACATGCCGGAAAATGCTGACTCCCAGTTAGATACTATTCAAAAGCAACTTTTCCCATTAGTGGCATTCTGGCGTTGAGCCAGGAGAACGATTTGCTCAAAAATAGTTAGCATGTAGTAATAAAAACGTTGACTTATTTAACGCAACCCAAGTGCGGGGCGGGCCGTCCGAGTTTGAGGAGGATTTGCATCTTCGCACGCGGCGTTGATTTATGATGTTTTGAGAAACGTTGATTGAAAAATGGTATTGTTAGAGCAGTTGCGTATTCTGGCTCGTAATTTGTGCTTGTGAAGTTAGTGGGGGTGTTGTCTCAGTTTGGGATGCAGCATGACAAATTGCTTTCGGGAAGGTATTTGAAAGATAAATATTTATTTCTTGTATCCCTGAGTATTTTAGGTGATTGAGTAAATATTATTTAGAAACGTAATTTTATTTATAAATGAATATTTGTCTTGTATAATGAGGCTGACCAAAACTGAATTTTTTTGCAAATACGTTAATCGCATGACTTATTATTAGTAACCTTTTCATATATCAAGGGAATTAAGCAAATTTCTGTTAAATTTTCCGATGCATGTCAATTTTTTTTCTACGAGATTAACTCAAGAAATCAAAAATATAATTATTTTGACAAGTTCATGGTGGTTTATTTATACACACACACACACACACATAAATATATATATATATAATATTCGAACTACAATATTGATTTCAATAATATTTCAGGCTTACGGTATTATATCCACAATTATACATATTATTAATTTGAAAATTATTAAATTGGTAACTTCTTTACGGCGGATTCTGCTTGTTATAAAATGTCCATTAATATTTCCACAAATAAAGAAAATGTATAAATTGCATGATGAGAACTTAAAGTACCCTCATTAGAGACAAATGTTAGTTCCAATATTCAAAAAAGAAATTAAGGACCTCTTAGATAACATTCATTGAGGCAACTTCTCACATTAAATAAAAAAAAATTAAAAAGCCTTATCGAAACTAACACCATGTGAAATTCACTGGTCTTGTCCGACGAAGCTATTTTCATACTCTTAAACTGTAATAAAGAAACAATTTCATGCTATGGGAAAGAAATGAAGATGTAATTTTTTAGTTAACATTTATCTATTGAAAAACTAACAAACAGTTGTCAATCGAATTCAATATAACGACTCAACATTTAGTTAATTCGTGCCAAAGTGAAAATGTAAAGTTCAAAAATAAATGTTAATTTAATAAAATTATGCCTTGCGATGTAATGTACGTTGCTTTTTATTTTGATTTCTTTTTCTTATTAATAAATAAGACTGTTTTAATTATTTCTGGTTTAATTTATATTTGTAGCTTAAAAAATATTAAAACTGTTTCAGATAAGGGTAATTAATAAACGACCAGTAATGTTCCTAAATAGATTAATATTGAATTCAAAACGTATCTCAGAAGTAAATTACTCTGATTAGAAAATATATTATTAGTCATAGGTAACGTTAAATTTTATCAAAAAGTTATAATGAAATAAAATCTAAAGTTTATGCCAGGTTATTCAAAAATTAAAATAATTATTTTTATTTATTTATTTAATTTGTAATGTGATATTTCCGCATACGGTAAAGTTGTTGCTATAAGAGCAATCTATTTCAGTTGATCATAACTAGCCACGACGCAAAGGAATGAAACCAATTAATTCCGAGTGGGAATATAAGATATCTGTAGTTGGTCGTTGAAGAAAATATATCATCGCAGAGAAAATCTTGCCGGTGGTAATATGTTAAGAGATTTTCTAATTTCTAATTAAGAAACGTGACATTTAGGACTCAATGAAAAATAGATAGATATATAATAAAGATATATACATATATATATATATATATATATATATATATATATATATATATATATATATATATAAAGACTCGATATGTAACATAAGCAGAAAGCAATATAATATAAAACTCATTATTTTTTTTTATGTGGAAACTTAAAACCTAAACTGGGCATGCAACCCATTACAAAATTAGATTTATGTTCTCCAAAAAGTATCAGATGCAAAAACCTTTTTAGATCACATATTTCGACGCTGAACTTGCGACGAAATAAAATTGCTATGCTTCGACCTTAGCTTTTCAAGTCTCTAAACTACCATAATTCAACTCTCGAGGCACATTTGCAAATTGTAATATAGACGCCGAAGAACATAAAAGGTCACACAATGTTATGACACTTGGCAAAGTAGAATCAATCCGTCTGTATAACCGGTATAAAGTAAGTCATAATATGAATTTACTACTAAAATTTCCTAAAACTTGTCTAGGTGAGATGTTTAATCTCACTCTCAATTTATATTGCGCATAATATACGTTTATCAATTTTGGAAAAGCTATGAATTTTTCCTAAGTTACTGCGGAATCCACGTTAAAATCTTAATTATTCTAATTTAAAAGGGATGGTTCGAAAGTAAAAATTAGTTAATAAGTAAGAGAAATTCCTCATTTTACTTTTTTATATAATTTAATATTAATAGTTACTAATAAATATGCGATTCCTAATAGTTTATCAGTATTGAATTGTATACTTTTGTTTATTCTCTACAGCATTTAAGTAAGTGAAATATCCAATTTCAGTAAAAAGAGTTATCTCTTTCTTCTTTCTTATTGTTGCCTCACGATGGGATATAGACCTTTCTCATAGCTTTCCGGGTGTTTTTTTTTTGTTTTATCTGACACTAATTATTTCTGCCCTCTGTTAAATATGATCACCCTCTTGTAGGTGTAGTAAAAGAATATGCCATCTTCTCGTTTCCTATTACCGTCTCCGACTCATTACTTTTCTGCTTTGGTTTTAATAGTTAAGGCAACATGTATACTCTAGTTCTATTTTAATTTATATGTTCGCTTGCTAACACCTCAATTAAATTATTGCACCTTATCTACTGATTTGTTTCATATTTTTTAAAAATATAAATAGCAAAAATGGTAGATAATTGATTACCTGATGTCTACGACTTCCTTTTTATTCATAGTTTTTGAAATATTAGTGCTGCCTATTTGGCTACATTCTAATTTATTCGAATCACATAATCGTTTTGCTGTTTTTAATATTTGTAATATTTTGTTAATTGTGTATTTATGACCTTAATTTTCTTTTATTTATTTATTCTTAAATTTAATTCCATTCCTTTTAAATTCTTTCCACTATTTTTGTCTTTTCAAAATATATTCTTTTATTTACATGTATTGTTTTACAGCATCAAATTTAAAACAAAATATTTTTTATAATTTATATTTAATAACTTCAACTTGTCAAAAACATTTTGTTGAAGTAGAATTTACACAGGAAAATCTAAAGCTACACTCTAATTTACAGAGGTCATAGGCATGTAAATTTGTTATCTATAATTTTCGATAATTTGAAATGATTCAACAGGGCATGATACTTAATACAGGTGCTGATTTAATCATAACAGTTGCTTAACTAATCTCGTAAAACAAACAAGGAAATCTCAATTCTGAAATCCTGCCATCTAAAATGCTTATTGTATTTTTTTCAGTTAACTAATGATAAGTACTTTATGACCATGGTTTTCTATTCATAGGAAATCCACTAAGTTAGCTTGTCACCAGGGCTAGTTAATTCCTACAAAATGACGTAATCACTAGATTCCTATTTACCTATTCTTCACATTTATTCACACGTGTCACAAATATAAAATTTAAAGGAAAGAAACATTTAAAGGAAGGGCTCTAACGATTTCGATGAATGTGATGGTATATTTATTGCTTGGGTTATTATATTCAACAATTTCGAAGATGAGCCATATCGGTTAAGTGTCTATGGAAACTATTATTATGACTTAATGACATTTGAATGGAAAAATATGGGAGAACATGTGGAGAAGGAGAAAAGGAAGAGAGGGGTAAGGGGAACGGAAGGGGAAGAGAAGGTGTGAAGAGGGGGTGAGGACAAGGGGAAGGAGGCCATTGTATTGAGATCCAAAGCAAATCTAATAAACGAGTTATATCACGTTCCAATGGGAAACTATGGAATACACCGAGCAACGCTCGGTCTCCCAGTACTATACTATCATATCAAAGTAATTACGTTAACATAATATTCGTATTTACTAACATGAGTGTCACCATAAATATCAAATAACTAGATTTATTAACATATTATAGATTTCGTTGAAATATTAGTATTCATAACACTGTCATGTATAAGGAAAATTATTTGTATAAAAGTTTTATTTAATAAATAAACTCTAGCTTTAAAATATAAATAATTTTTCTACCATTCGCAATTAGATAATCGCTGTGTAAAATCATTATCAAGCAGTACTATAATTTGACATATTTACAATTTAAAAATAATTGATTATTAAAAGTGATCATATAATATCAGTTATTAATATTTTGTCGCGAATATTAGTAATTTTAATAATAAGTTTACAAATAAATTTTCCTGTAAGTGATGATACCTTCGATGAAATATTTGACATAAAACTTTGATGAAATATTCATACGTATATGCATCAACAGACGCTTATATTTAAAAGATTAATTTAAAATAAACGAAATCGAATATATGACTTCTAATACTGAAGTAAAATATTGAGTTTTTGGTAAAGGAGTATAGGCGAAACGACTTAAATTTGATTGTAATAGAATTTATATAAAGAAAATTATATCATCGCGTTATTCAAAAAGAAAAAAAAACAATGTTTCAATACATTTTTCCATAAAGTACTTTGCTAGTATGAATTCAATTTAAATATCGAAATCATATATCGAAATGTAAACTTCAAAAGGATATTTATCACTTAGTTTCTTACGTTTCGTAAACTAGCTAATATAATACAGCGAAATACTTCTAGCCTGCAACTGTAATATAGATTTCATATGTTGGTACCAACTACACATCCCACTCAAGGGTTAAACAGACTCGATCTTAAGATAGATGAATATGCATAACGGGCACATAAATATAGATCGGAGCATAATCTTAGATAATATTATGTTATTTGACGATTAAAACGCCTTTTATTAACGACAAATTTACAACATGTCATAAATATTTATTGGGGTATCGCGATTTATTTTATGCCCGCCATTTCCGAACATGAATTCCGACTCACCATCAAAGTTATCTAGCGGGCCAACTCGCAGTTTTATTTAGATATAAATTCACCTTTTATGCGCCGCATTAAAAAGACAAGAAAAAAACAAGTTTATGAGCGACATAATACTTACAATATTATCGCGTTTTTACGGCGCTATCTAATAAATATTTAGGTTTGTGCACGCTTATAATATTATCGTCGACATATTGTATGTCGCTGTTGGCGACTGTACTGTGATAGGTTGTAATATTTTCTGTAAATTACCGTATCCGGCGAACTTTCCTGAACGGCGCTTTGAATTTTCAATATAGAAGGTGTGGTCAAAGTGAAAATGAGGTGTTTTGGTCGTGGCCATTCTTTTTGTATATGCGGTTACCTTTTAACTGTATTTCATTTAGTACGTCGCAGAAAGAAATTTTTGTTATCTAAGTCTGAAAGAGTGTAAATTTATTAATTACTGTTAATTAATTAGTTTTCCATTGGTTTCATGTACATGATATATTCCAATAAACAGGAATACACTATTGTTCGTAATTCTTGACCAACTCGACTCTTATTTTATTAGCTTATTCTATTTTTAGATATCAAATGTGATAATATATTAAGTTTTTTGTTTGATTTTTGTTGAAAGTAAATAATAAAATGGTTGTATATGAACTTATAATAGTTAATAATAATCATTAATTAATAGTTTAGTTTATTATTTGCAACATATTGAGAAATAACTTTCTCAATTTTCAACTTGGTTGTGTTGTTGCAAAAAAATATTTATTTAAATATCACATCATTGTTTTAAAGTGTTAAACATCTTATATTTCTACATTACCTTCAGACTTTATATTTAATTTGCATATGTATTTGTGTTTGTGAATATTTCTCTAGATATGTATTATAATGCATCGTTCTTAAGTATGTATTATTATATGTCGTTTTCTAACGACCTATGCATAAATTTAAATAAACATAAATTTTGGTATTTTTTTATGTAAAGTTGGCACAGCTGTTCACCTTTACCTTAATAATACTTCCCTGTTGGTGTTTTGATTTGCTGTAAAATATAGTATTTTATGATTGAACTTCCTTTATGTAATATTTGTATATATATGGAAACAGTTTGTAAATTATCAGGTGTAGCTATGCCGAAGGAGGGGGGGGGGTAGCAGCTTTATCAGTATTCTTGACTAATAGTATTTTTAATTTACTGTGTGGCTTAGTTACAAGTAAAGACTGTTGAATCTATCTTAATGTAATTTTAAATCAAATTCTTTGCTGCCTGGATTACTGGGGAAAAATTCTGGCGAAATACGAAAACCCAAGGCTTTTCGTAGGGCCAAAACTAATAAGAAATAATTAAATTTTTCACAATTGTTATCGCTATTAAAATTTTTCTATTTATAATAAGTGGGAATTAATGAATATTTGTTTTTTAATTGTTTTGATTTACTTTTTTGTTTTGCTACTTATTTACCTAATAATATGTGACATTTTTTTTTTTTTATTTGTATGAAATGACATACAGAAAATGCACCTTTGGTTTTAATTACATACTTCATTGCATACTTAACTATTTACCTAATACAAACATTTCACTAAAAGTTCAGTGTATAAAAGTAATTTTAAAATGTTTAACTAAGCGCTCCATTCCCACCTGAAAATTAATATATATTAATCTAATCCTCTTTATTCTGATATCCGTACAATTCTCATTGAACTCCAAATACAGATTAGCTAATATCACCGTCATTATTATTAATGGGGTGTTAATATTCATAGTTATACCAAGTTTGTAACCTCAGTTTTGCGGACAATAGATAAACGATTTCAATATTACATGAAATTATACAGCGTTTAGTACTAATAGGGTTAAAGCGAGACCATCTAGTATTCTTAAAATTTGTCATAGGATTCGCAGGGTGCTAACTTTTTTTTAAAAACCTAACACCGAAAACAAAACAGAAATATTTTCCTATGACCGTTTATTTTTAATTTTTTTTTGTCCCCATTTACCTCAATCCAATTACGTCATTTGGCGCTCCAACCCAGCTGTTAAACAAACAAACGTCCATTTTGAAATCCACAAAATATTGCACAATTTAATTACATTCCGCTTATTAATCACTGGTTGGTTTTCGCCATACGTTCAGCGTGCGGCGACCACTCGTTATAGAGGGATTTCCGTGATAGGAAGCACGGTCTACGAACAATTACCGCTTATTGACTCGGTTTCGAATAATTTTTGTTGGCTTTACTCTGTGTTCGCGTATCGTATTGGTAGACCAAATAGAATGGGTGAGAGAACGAGATTTTTCAATGTCTGAAATCATAGTCGCGTAATCACGCGTGATTGATTTAATTTAAGCTTAAAGGTATTATTAATTGGCTATTGTACAAAGTAGTAATTGTAGTCCAATATCATGGCAGCGTTGACAGGAGTGAATCATTGATTTATGTGCCACGTAAAGCAGACGAATGACTTTTGTAAGTGGTTAGTCGGTGACCGACTTCCGACCGACGTACCGCAAGAGTCAAGATGGCATCAGTCACCACAGTCGCGCTTTCAGTCGTATATTTTGTGCTTTTCTCCGTTAGCTGGTGTTAACTCATAACGTATAAATCAGCGAGAGTCCGACAAAATTTTTCCAATTTTTTATTGCACCTTTTTTGTGAGATGTGGACGAATATATGTTCTGTATTATTTCAGACTGGATGTTATTGATTGTTTACGATTCGCGTTAGGGTTCAAATTGATTCCAGCCATGCCACATGTTCTGTCATATAAAAAAGAGTAATTTTAATAAAGTCAGGCAGCCATATATTGCCAAATAAGAGTAATACGATGCTCGGTCTGACTATGCTTTCGAATTAGTGGGAGATAATGTGAAAGTTTGAAAATCTTAATACATTTTAGTAGTTTTTTAAAGACTATATTATATAGCATGAACATGCCACATATCTATATCAATTTAGTGTTATTTTGCAGTGAAATATTCTGAAAATTAACTGAGTTTTACATGTTATTTTAGAAATATATTCCAAAAATTAAAATATTATTTAAGTAATTGTTTGGAGAGTGGTGATTGGTGGGTGAGTAGTTGGCTGATGTAGTTCTCAATTTTTTTTGTGAATATTGGGGTAATATTATCTTTTATATACCTATTATATATTCTCCGAAGAACAAAGAGTTGTACAACCTAATAACATGAGTTTTAATAGATTTCTTTTCATGACGTGAGAAAGATTAAGGGTATAAATACTTTAGCAATTCTAAATCTAGTTTTATTATTAAGTTTATTGTAAAGAGAAAATTTACAAAAATGAGAAAATTTAACTCACTTTTTAATTTTTATAACCGATTTTGATTGATTAATATATGAAAAAAAATTACAATGATAACATTATTACAAAATTACAATGATACATTTACATCTCATTGTATATAAATACAATGAGATATAGACGAAACAAATACAGTTCGATAAAAATTCAATCAGTGATTTTTCGTATGAATCAGCTAAATTATTTTTTGTTGCAGTTTTGACCTAGAACAATGCGATGAAAATTTTTGATTTTAACATGAAAAGTGGCATCTGAGTATGCCTCATTATTTTAACCTATTCTCATTTTTAACGTTACTGGCATTTTAGACCATGTGTTATCATGGATGGTTTTGTTGTCACGTGGTTTTATTTTTTGTAATAAAGAAAGGGATACGTGAAATAATAAAAATTGTATTTATTTTTTGGTCATAATTGAATTTTCAACAACCATTATAATAAAAGCCGCGTACTTTAGTTCAAATTATAAAGGAAACAAGTGAAAATGAGGCTGGCATTAGAGTAATATATAGTTTTTATAAATATTTCTATATTTTTATCGACGAACCTGTCGGATCTGAGAGTTTCATGGATTAGTAGGCTATACGAGTATCTTTGCTTAAAGGATAGGATAAGACATAATCTACACTTTGTCTCATTTTGCCGATTAAAAGAGTTCCGTAGCAATAACCTTTACAAATATTATAAAAGATTATCTAGTTTTTCATTAAAAATTAAAGTTGTCTTATTTGTGTTACTGACAATTTAAATAAAGCTTTAAAGGATCTTATTTTCTAATTTTTTTTGTTTAACTGTCTAATTTCAAGCCTTATCAGAGCTTAATATATTGTGGTCTTTTGCTAGTTCACTATGTAATTGTTTTCTGATTTGGCGATTCATAAAAATTTGGTAAATGCTGTCACAGTGAAAAGTATTCAATGTTTTTTAAATGGTACGCTTTTTGTTATGTCAGATCAATCCCAAATGTTTTTTTCCTTAGATTAGTATATCCCATAAGGAACAAAACTGAAATTGAACTAATCTTTGAAGCCATCAAGAATATCTCTATCTGATCGAGATCATCGAAACTATTTATCATAGCGTATACTTAATTTTTTTTAAATTTTTCTTGTTCTTTGCAAAATTTTCTATTATAGTAAGATTAATTGTGATAATAGAAAATCATATCACATAATCAATGTAACGATATCTTGAATTTTGAAAAAAATAGTTTTGCCATGAAACGTCCGTATCAGGTTTCTGCATGCGGTGCAGCAATCTCTTAATATCCGGCAATTATTGTGAAACCTTCCAATTACATTTGTATTTGTAGTCAATGAAATATTCACATTCTTTGATAGATTTTAAAAATGTATATAAAAACACACGTAACTACGTGTATTTTTATTAGCGTTATAATATAATATGAAACCGAAGTTTGCGAATTTGAAAAATACAATTTAACAAATATACAAGCGGTTTGGTCATGGTAAACTAACCCCCATAAAGAGCCGCCCGCCCCATGAGGCACTTTTAGAAATCCGATACCAATGCTCTTGAATCGGGCGTACGCTTTTTCACGTTACCAATCGCTGGAACGTTTACTTTAAGTGCAGGAGGAATAAATGGGAGAGCAAATGTATGTTTTCATTTCGTAAAGTGCTTGCAATCTTACTTGGACCTTTCGTGAAATGTCGATATTGGTACGAGACATATCTAATAATGTGGGTGATGCATTTTGACTGTATATAATATTTCAAATATTATTAGAGCTGCCATAAATGGGTGAATTTATGTTAATTAATTTTTAACAAGCACACAAATCGTAACTTTCAATATTTTTTAATTAATAAGTAACTAAGGAGGAATTTATTTAGAAGGATATATATTCCCATCTCGTTTACCTAGGTCAGTACGACGTAGCATATATAACACTATTAAAATGAAAATAAATGATTTCAAAATCATAACTTTAGTAAAACGACGTTTAAAGTCTCAAGATTTAAAATGTTTTATAATTATTTGGCACACAGCCAAAAATGTAAAAGACCGAGATGGATATTTACATATTTGCCATAAATGTATAATCTACAAGTTTTTGAGAACACTTTCTTTGGCCTTTTAGTTCCATCAATTCAGTTTTTCATTTCCTAATTAATTCTGTTTCATTCTGGGAGTGCAATATATATCTATGTAGACTATATTGATGCAGCCGCATTTGCGTGCCTTGTTTATGAAATGGAGGCTGTACCTTCTCTTTCGTTTCAAACCAGTATATGTATATATATATATATATATATATATATATATATATATGTATATATATATATATATATATATACGTGTGCGTGTGTGCGTGTGTGTTTGGGCGCGTTGCTCGCGCGCGCTTGCGCGTGTGCATGTGTGTGTGTGTGCGCGTGCGCGTGTGTGTGTACAATCTTATTTAGCCAGGGTTTGAACCTATAATCTACGATTACTTATATTCTGCTTAAATATTATAGAATAATGGCATCATAAGGTAGTGTTAATGAGGTCTGATTATACGTCGAGGAAGGGTCGTTTTCTGAAGACTGAATTTTCTACTTCTCTACGTCAGTACATTTAAATTTTTAAAATAACGAAACGTAATGAAAAAATGTGGTAAAAATTGTGGTAATAGGGTATAAAATATCTTTGGTTTTGCTAGAAATTGGAAATAAAATTACTAAACAATTTTACAACAATTACCAACAAGGACGCTTGTTACCTTCGTAAACTAATCTGACAAAATTGGCTTGCACGGGTTGGATTTTTAAACCGATGATTTCATGCATCTTGCATAAAAAATTGAAATTTTTTTATTATCTAAAGATTTAATTTTCCAAAGTATCTAATTTTGTAGGTCATACATATGAATTATTATTATATATTATATTAGAAATAAATAATGATGCCCTAGCGGAATTAACGTTTGCATCTTGTGTAAAAAAGTTAATATTTTTTTATTACCTAATAATCTTATTTTCTAAAGTAGCTAACTTTATAAATTATGCATCTAAATTATTGTTATATAATATATTACAAATAAGCTGTGATACTCAAGCGGAATTAATGTAGCTTTAATCTTCGGTTAAGGAACACTAAGATATATTTGTCACATTATTTATCAATTTGAAAATGAAATAAACTGGCAATTAAGACATCTACCACTTTTTTCCATTTATTTTTGGCACCTTATAAAAACTTCTGGAATATTTCCAGTTATATAGTGTAGCGTTTGATATTATCATCGATTAGCGACTGTGTTCCAAAAGGAAAGAACGAACAAAATATAACCATTTCAAGAAGAAAATTTAGCGCTGTGAAAATCGAGTCAAGCAACATGCATAATATACACCACGATGAATGGAGATGTATTTTTTCGTGACACAATCAAGTATTGATTCTATGTTCCCACATAGAAAGACATTTTGAATGTTCTCGATATTCTTTATCAAGGTGATGTACTAAATTGCATATTGAAATACCAAAAAGCCTCATTGTAAAGAATCGAAGGTTAAGTTTTCGTTATCTGGCAGGCCTATTCTCAATCTCTCACATTACGATAGAAAAATAATTTCATGCAATAGGGTGATGTGGCAATAGCCTGATTATCTATCACATTAGCTAACACCTGTTTAGCTTCAGAAGAGAGTCGACGTGTATAGACAGCTACTGATTGCCCACAGTACCAATGATTGGCTAAACTATTTTATTGGCTATACTTTCCTTCTCACTATGTCTAATTATTTATGCAATTAAAAATTTAAAGACGCATAACATCTTAATCTTAAAATTATTTTTTTTTTAATAAGACACCTAATTCTTTCTAAGAGAAAGAAATTTTATTTCTACATACACGTAAACCACTAGGTAATACAGGTGACGCGGTGATTATTTTGGAGATTGATTTTATTAATTACGTATGAAAAATAAAATAAATCTGTGAACTGAGATAACGGATTTACTAGTTGCTAAAGTAATATGCAATGAAAATTGTTTTTGTTTTTATTCATTTTATTTATGCAACACATAATAGTGACAGACGACATCGCGTCACGCTATAAATTCGATGTCATTCCACTTAAAATAAGCCCGCGTACAGCTCGCTATATAATTGGCAGTAAGAGTGAATGCGTTAAAGTGCAGCGGTGCAATGCTACTGGATTTAATTGGTTTTTGACGTTTTCCGCCAACCGGCAGCATTACGTCAGCGAGTCATCGAGTGGATTACTAGTCACCGATATCGACATGTCGTGTCGGCATATCTAGCAAGAAATATATAGAATAGTTAAAGGTGCAAATATTTCAGTTGGTAATAAAAGTGTTCTGTTTTATTTTACCGTTACAGCTAGTTCCTACTAAACCGTCGATTGTGTGTATAAAGTTATTAATTTTCTCACGTTCTTTCTCAAATCACTGTAGGCTATTAGAATGAAGACAGTAGAAGAAATAGCGTGTTTATAATTTTACAGTCTTTTAAGACCATTTTTCATGTTAATTCTTAAAAACGATATATACGGTTTTAATTAAACTTGTTGTTTACTTAGACAAAATTGTTTTATAGTACTTTCGTTTCTTGAATTTTCAAATATGTTTCATTTCTATACTTGTTAACTTGGTTTTGTGAAAAAAAAATTTTAACCGAAATTAAAATAACAGATAAATTAAAATGGCATGTAAGGGTTGAATCCTAGTCAAAATTCATGTTCAAATTTTCGGGTTATTTCTGTGCACTATTTTAGGATCTGGACTTATCTTTGCGATTACACAAATGCATGACCATACATTTAAAGCCACATGATTTCAAGTTATGCTAAGTTATAATTTGGAGAATTACGCGTCATTGATCGCAGTGGCCTATAGTGCTATAGTTACTCTAGTCGAATGAAGTAAAAGGAGTGTATTACAACTCAATTGGTTAAAGTTATTTTATTGGCGCAAATTTATTGTTGAATGGAAATACTTGATTTGGAACGCGAGAGTCAGTTCACACGATTCTCACAATCGCGTCGTTGTCACAGTCACAGTTATCACAGTCACCCTCCTGTGATTTGTTTGGCTTAATAAACCAATCGTATCAAGTTGCCATATATTGTTTTCTTTTTTAATACTTAAATTTTTAGGAAGACGAAGTAATTCTGCATTAGCTCGAATTTCCAAGAAATTAAGGATCGTTTTAATCTTAAAAGAGTTTGAAAATCTTTTGAAAATATTTGTATATATATATATATATATACGTATGTATATATACATATATAATATGTATATATATATATATATATATATATATATATATATATATATATAAATATATGTGTGTGTATAAGACCACCTTTTCGGAGACCTCTACTCTCGGGTTTGTAAGCCCAAATTGATAAGAAAAATTTTTCTACACCGCCTTTAGTACCTATTGCAATTGTAATTTATAGGTGAACAAGTCTGAGAATTTTGCTTTCTTGTTCCATATTTGCACTTCTTTGATTCTTTCTGAAATAAACTCCTTTTTTTGAATCCATATAAGGTAAGGATATCCGTTTTCTTTCTCAAACTGAAAAACATGTTTTTACCATGATTTTAGGTAACCCTCTTCATTTCACATCATTATATACATCTTTACTTAACTTAAATTCAGGGCGTCTTGTCGTTTTTAAAATATGAGAATATATTTTTATGTTGTTGTATTTCATTATTGTATTCTTATATCTCTAATATATTTATTAAACGTGCTTTGACTGAATTATTATTAACCGGGTAGAGAAGAATTATTAAATTTTCATATATATGTTTATGAACATATATGCTCGTGAATTTCGAATTGTTGTAAACAAAACAAATAGTAAAACTGTACATTTTTATGTTAGAAAACGAAAAGGCGAGTCAATATAAAATATCTAACACTTTTTAGTTTCGTCATTATGTTCATATTTGTTATTTTTTTACACATACTTTTAAAGGAAAGGTCAACTAATATTTAGGTATATTCTTAATAAATTTTGAGATTTAGTGGCTCAAATCTTAGTTTTGTCTAACGACTGGAGTTGGCTTACTTCGCACATTTTTGATGTTATGCTATTTAAAAGACCACCTTTTTGGAGACCTCTATTCTCGGGTTTGTAAGCTCAAATTGGTAGGACAAATCTTTCTGCACCGCCTTTCATACCTATTGTAATTGCAATTTAGTGGTAAACAAGTCTGAGAATTTGAATTTGATTTGGGTAGATGTATTGTTGTAAAGAATATACTACTACATTCTCTGAAACAGATGTTTTTTTTCAAATAATTAAAAATGTTTTGAAGAGCATGAAATGTTTCCTTAAATATTTAACTATTATTGTACTATTACATCACCACTGGTTAACGAAGCAATTTTCCGTTTTCATCAAACATATTAGTACTGTTATGCGAGCAAAATATAATTGTTTATAAAGTTTTCCTTTTATGGTTTATTTGAATAAATTATTTAGTTTCATATTTGTTTTTAATATGATTGATTAAAACAGTTTATTATAGGTTTCTAAACCATGATCGGAGAAAATATATGGAATAAACGCTGTTATTTACCCCTTCATTACTTTGAGCACATCTATTTTTTAACTCATCTCTTTGTTACATTTGCTTCCTCTCTTCCTTATAATCTTCTGCCAAAGAATGACTGAAGGAAACATTTGGAGTACGAGCATATCTTTTCTTTTTACGGTTTTTATGCTATCAATATATATATATATATATATATATATATATACATATACATGTATGTATATATATATATATACATATATATATATATATATATATGTAAGTTCCTCTTTTGTTATTAAAAAATCGATTATGTATTAAACGAAAGAATTACTGAATTAAGAACTTATTGTCAACTAAATATGCTTATTTTTAATGCGACTTTCCTATTAAATTATCCTACCCAATTTTTTAAAGATTAATAATAATATTACTTTCTATACTTTAGGTTTAATATTATAAGATTAACTTTATCACAAAGCACTTTTGACGCCGTTTTAGTGAACGCCGTGTCCCATAACGATGGTTCATTTTTATTTATGTCTTACATTTGTTACGGGCATCAAATAGAATGAGATTATAAAATTAGGACCAACCAAGGAAGCTAATGACCTTGTCAGAGTTTTATGCCGATCCTCTTAAGACTCGGGTTCTCTGAGGTTCAAACACCTTGGAACATTCGGTTTTAGTTTGGCGATATTACCCCTGGTGGGAGGGAAAGGCTACGCGTGGCGCAGAGGGTAAATTGTACTCTGGGTCTTCGCCATTCAGTTAATACAAAAATGGGATAAAGGACACAGTTAGTAGTAATTTATAGCAGTAATATAAGTGTGAAGATATTTAAGTTTGAAGCGGCAGTAGCTTGAGGTATGAATATACCATAGCCTAAAGTCGAAGTTGGTGAATCCAGATTCGAGATTGTTGTGTGTCTTACACTGTTTGTCTCAATAGAGCAAAGAACAATACATTTATAAAAATATACTTGATATAATAACTATGCTTAACTGTATCTTTAATAAATGCGTAGAAATTTAGATAGGTAAATTTCATATTTTTCCTTTTTGTTAGTTTATATTCAATCTGTTATTATGATAGTTGATAGTTATTATGATAGTGTTAGTTTATATTCAATCTGTTATTTGATTTTGTTATTATGATAATGATAATTTATATGTTTTCGTGTATTTATTCCAAAATGAACATTCAATATTAATACATAGAACATTCCAAGTATACATTCATTTTTGTAGGTTTTATAGTTGTATAGTTTTCATGATGAATTAATTAGTAAGTGGTGGGTTGTAATTAGCTTTCACTTGTAGCTATTGAGCGACTTAGTTATTACTATTTGCTAAGTTCTTTACACATTGTGATGTTATACATTTTAGTATTCGACTAATTACTGTTGAACCTAATATTATAAAACAATATAATTTCCTAGTTTGAGACCTTTGTGTTACACATCACAGGATATTACAATTCACAGGATATCACATTCATGGGTTATTTTATATAAGTACCTATATTTCTATTCGTTATAAAGTAATCGTATTAAATAAGCTACAAAATATATCAATACGGAATAATTTAAATATATTTCCCAAATAGGTGTTTTGGTTAAGTCGTTTGGTAAAGTGCAAGTCGTATGGATTCCTGTCCGTGTGTTTAAGTCTATGTAAACTGTGTGCTTTAGACTATAATTTGAATAAATTTTATCCACGATTTAATTTAAAGATAAATATTAAAAAATTCCCAATATTTAGTGAGAGAAAACATATAAACTCAAATATATAACTCACACTACAATTATTTGTTACTCCTTTGGATCAGAATAAAAGTTTAGACTAATACAAAAATATAATATTTTCATTAACTTGTTACCCAAATTAAAGATATTGCATATTTCACATACTAGCCATGAAAAATACTGAAAGCTTTATTGCTAATATATCTTTGTAATTTATTAACGCAATTTAATCAATTAACGATTTTTCACGTGCATTGTGGTAAATCTATACGTATATGTGCAATTAAGTGTGGAAATATAGATTATTTACAGAAAAAATTCAGATTACCTTTTAAAATTTTTATCACGCAGTTGGCATAAAAAATGAGCTTAATGATAAATTTAGCTTACGTAGTAAACTCTCATCTTTCTTTGATTTGCTACAACTGAAAATGAAGTGACCGCATAGTCAGATAAAATGAAGAGCATTATCGACACCTTGGTGAATGCCAGACTTTATTCGTTAACCCGAAGATCTTCAACTTAATTATATGAAATGTTTAATAACGGGCTCAGCTTATTTATTGTCAATGTCTCAAGTTCGACTCGCAATAACAAAAGTTTTGAGGTTTAATGGCCGCGCTTAATGGCTCTTCTCCTCGAAAGCCATAAAAAGTTGTAAATGCTCTATGAAATAGTTTTCGATGGCGGCTTTTAGTGCTGAAGCCCGGTAGGTTTGGAAAGGTAAGGCGTAATGGAGCTAGGTATTGGTGCGATTAAGGTCTCTGCCGATAAATAGGGGGTAGTCTGCGTTGGCGGTGAAATAGATAATGATAATTGTGGAGCGTTGAATAATTGCGTTGCGAATCGGTAAATGCCTACGGGAAAGGAAATTTTTTGAGCATTCGCTGGCGCTGTTCAATCGTATGTCCATATTTTGTTTAAATACTTAAGAACAAATATCGTTATATTATAGAGCAATTTAAGTGTGGTTGTCAAAAATTGAGCAATTTGTGTCAATTTCATTAAGATTATCTCTCTTTTATGTGTGTGATCTTATTCAAGCGTGGCGCTATTCGTGGCCAATTTCTTTATGATTCATATGGGTATATATATATATATATATATATATATATATACTTTATATATATATATATATATATATACTTATATATATATATATATATATATACATATACTTATATGTTAACCATATCAAAGAAGTATATTTGGATTAAACCATCTAAACAGTTACACCTGGAACAAATTGGGGCTTTGATCGAAAGCATGCGATAAAAATTCAGCATTTATGTGGCTGATTATTTTGGTTATTTTAAAAGATCTTCGGTTCTCTAATAAAGTACTGAATATATAATTTACAGTATAGATTATTGTTTATGTACTGATTAATAATTATTTTCACAAAGAAAAAAAAAACTCTTGAAAATCTCGGACGAACAATATCTATATATAAAAATGGTTTTTAAACCATATTTTTATTACTTATTTTATTTATATTAATTAATTGGTCATTAATTTCTTCAAAATTAACACCGAATATATTCCATAGTTTTTATTGTAACCGTATTGCTAATCGTCTGATTCATGAACATACAACTAATGAGGTGAGATTAAAGATTCTCTAAGAAAGTAAATATTATTCGAGTTGAAATAATTTACCATTAAAAAAAGATTTATATTTTTTTCGGAGTTCCCAATATTTTTACTCGACATTTCTCGTACCTCATACAACATTGGTATGGGATACGAGAAATGTCGTAGACTGTAAAACTGTAAAAAATGCTCCCTATCGTATTATCACCCTTATATATAGTATCAATACGATAATACAATAATTTTTTAGTTTTTATACATTAATTTAGTTTTTTGAAAATTCTTTATCATAATTTTTTAAAAATCATTAATTTTCTTGATTTCCATAACACCTTGATTTGCAAAAATCTATAATTTACGCTTCTTTGTTGATAATTCGCTATAAAATTTTCTCATCGGTTGACATCTTAAAATATTTGATATTAATATTTCTCAAAAATTCTCTAAGCGCCATTGCTCCTTAACATCAACTATTTTTATTCATTACTTTACGATATTAAACTGTAAAATATAATATATTTTGGTATATAACTGCGGAGATTTTAATCTGTTCCTAATTTTGAATACAACATATTCATAATTTCTCACAAATGAACTCAATTTTTTTTTGTATTTTGTTTTAAGAGTATCATAGGCTTCACAACTAATATTTAAATTAAATTAAAGTGAATTTTTATTTATCACAATAAAACTAACGTTAAGTGATGCAGACAACTTAATATTATTGGTTTTAGTTCTTATATAATAAAAATATATGAGGTAGTGTGAAAAAGATTTTTGGTGCTTCTGTCTTGGTAACCTAAGTATAGAAAACATATTTATTACAAAGGTACTATTCTATTTTTATTTTCACTTTTTCTTCAATTTTAAATGGGGGTGACTTGGTAAGTGATGTTTTTATCTGAAAGTTAAAATATAAATCTTTTTTAAATTGTACTTCATTATCTTCTTTAAGATACGCCACGCATACGTAATATTTGCACAAAACACCAGTCATGTCAACCTCTTTCCGTATCCACCTATCCGTCGACACATATTTATTTATAATTTCAAATCACAAGACGCTGTACGATGTTTCAAAACTCGTATGTTGCCTACACAGGTAATATAGTAACAAACGTTTTAATCAAAATATGCAAAAAAAACTCTCCGCATCGAAACGGGGAGTAGGTAAGACGCTTTCAGAGTTAGTCGCCGCGCAAGAGTTTAGATGAAAGGAATTCTCGTTGCAAACGAAATGGAAAATCTCTTTAACCCGACACGGGCCGGCAAGGTATGATTCCACTGCGTTCGACTCAATGAGTTTTTATATTTTCCTAATATACTTAAGCGGCTTCTTCAAGGGGAAGTTTTGCTCGCCAGACGAGAATACGATTTTAATATCGTTATGGGATGAGATAAATATTAAAAAGCATAGATCAATGCTTATAATACAATACATTTTCAATCATTTAGTTGTAGTGTTGTGATATGATTTTACTTACGTGCAATACTACTGGTTGAATACAATTATCTTAAAGTTCAATTATTAAAATAGAGTAAAAAGGGTAAGGTGTCCTTATTTATATCACTTAAAATTATGAGAGAATAAATTAATTATTGCATTACCATAGATCAAATTTAATAAACAAATTTTTAAAATTGTGGAAAAATTTAATTTAAGACCAACGTTTGGAAATTATGAAGCTCTTATTACCTTGATTCTATTTTGGCATCACAAAAATTATCAGATTTATTCCAATCTGTTTCCGCGCTCAACTCACGTACATATATTTCGCAGCGGATATACTGTACCATATTTTCTCCCCTGTATGTCATACAGTTTGAAAAATATATTTATTTCAAGTTTCGGTTCTTCTTCTACTTGCACTCCTATTTTTAATTTTTAAACTGTTTTGTCTTTAACAGCTCCAATCTTCACTTTGTAATCTACAAATTGTATGTACGCTTTTCTTTTTTACGATATTCGAGTTCATAGCTACTTTTTTGTATGAACTTTAAGTTAAGTATTTGATATCCTTGTTTTTGATTAATTTTTTTTGTTTTAATTATTTTAAGCTTATTGTTCAAATTAATGAAAATCTGAAGCATAAATTATCTTTGTAGTCTATGTCAGCTGAAGTAAATGAAGTTAGAAGCTAAGGGAAGCGAATTGAATTAGTGATCATCTTTAAATTGGTATCTTCCACTTATCGCGTAGCAGTTGGTGTTATTCAAATAACATCTTTATAGATAAAGTATTAATTGTTTAGTGCGATGATAAAGTATTCATTGTTTAGTGCGATGATCATAAGGCCAAAATTTTGATGTTTTAAAGTCATGCATTCTTTAAGTCATGAATTCCAATTAGCTACCAGAATTTTGACGGTATTATGCAAAGAAAATTAAAATTAAAATAGTATTAAATTCAATTGTAATTAATTGTTATCTTTTGGGACATTATATCAAATGAAAAAGATATTTCACGCAGTAAAGTACGATTGTTTAATTTGTTCCTTCATCGATGGAATCCTTTTTTGTGTATTATACCTCTAGTTCCATTAGTGCATACGAGAATCTGCAGAGATATTATGTATTTAATACTTTTTATTTTGGTATTTTTGCTTTCCTTTTTGCAAATAAATAACATTTACTTTTCAGATTCCAAAAATTAAAAATTTTTCATTCAAATTGGATTTTTGCGTAAGTCTCTTTTTGTGAAAAATTAGTTGAACACGATTCAAATCGATAAAATGTAAGCGTACAGTATTTTGAAATTAGCTCCTGAGTACTTAAAAATGATATAATATCCAGTTTTAAGAAATTTTATCGTAATATGATGATTATTAAGATAACAGAAACACCCAATATTATTACTTCTATTGAAATATTCCACTTTATTCGAATGTGGGTAAATCAGTAAAGATGTTTATTTGCGATAAGTGCTAAGATACAATATGTTATACGTATTTGGCATTATCCGTTTATTCAATTAATACGACTACATATATTCAGAATTTTTTTGCAGTTATGCATAAATTTCGTATATGTATTATCTTCATCGGCAAAATGTTTCTACTGCATTGTTTGATGTAATGAAATTCAAGGTAAAATTGCAATATGCATTGAACTTATACTCCATGTAACTTAACGTTTGTAACTTAACTTAACGTTAAAAGGCCATTAAATTGCGAGTTGGTCTCTTATCTGGGAATTACGTATTTCTACTTTTTGTCAGTGACTAGTAAGTTAAATTTACAAACCTTTTTTAAAAAATATTATTATCAATAAAAGTATTGAGTTAACATTGATTAAAATTATCTGTTTTCTTATAATATACAGTATTCTAGTTAGACAAATAGATTTTACAACACTGGTAGGTTTAAAAAGTATTTGAAAAGTAAATTAAATAATAATTCCTGGCTAATTCAAACATGAAACTCTCTTATAAATCAAGATCTAGCCTGGTCAATACTATTATTTAAACACGGCATGTTTAATACCAGCAGATTCGAAATTCATATTACTGGGGTTCCGTAGTCAAATATGGAACATTTAAAATATCGTTACGTACTTGTGCCTGTTCGTTCGTCATACGCTCGTACTTTTTACCCTTTTAGAAATTTTGTAAGTATGGCCTCAGATGAAAATGTCAATTGATAAAAAAATCCCTGTTTTTTAAGGTGCCTCCTCATAAAGAACAGTATGGAAAAATTCTTTTAAATTATTCCATTGCTTTGGCCAATATAAGAAGTCTGAAAATAAAATTTAATTTACATTTACCGCTTTTTATTATTTAGCTAAGTTTACGAAGGATCAAATATGAAGTATATAAATACGTATTGATATTTTATAAAATCACTATGGAGAAAACGCATTATTTGTGAAATGACTATGGGAACTTACTATATGAGTGTTTAAAAATTGTTTTTGTTTTATTGTAATTGTTTTAAAATACCTATTTTCTAGAGTGTCATTAGAAAAGAATTTTGAAATGAAGTTTATATTTCATTTACCATTTTTTATTATTATATCATTTATTATAAAATATATTTTGCTATTTTTGTGAAATAACAAAAGAGAATACGATATTGTTTGTAAAATTACTATGGAACCTGAATTCCTGCGTTATCTGCCTCTTAAAATATGCATTATCAGGAAAGTTTTTTTTCAATTAGGTTTAAGTGTCATTTTCCGCATTTCATTTTTAGCACAGTTTACGAAATATTAAGCATGAAATATTAAAATAGATTTTGATATTTTCATGAAATGACTATGGAGGCCACGGTATTATTTGTGAAATGGAACGGGACTCTGATTAATGTGTGGTTTGACACACACTTGGCTGGTTTTATTTATATTCATTTATGTGTACTTTTTGGACTTATTCACCAAATTAAATTCGTCATTAAATACGCATTTCGAATGCTAAGTTGCGTCATATTTCTTCAAATATGTTTACTTTTGTGTAAAAAGGTGACTATAGAAACCCATTATTCCGTTCAAGGCGTTTCACTAAAATAAATATGCATTAGAGTATAATCATATTTTATGTCATCAACAAAAGTTTCAAGAGCAAAACTGAATAGTAATATAATTGTTTTCCCGTATTAATTTACCTGTAACGAAGATATATGTGAATAATATATGTGTTCAAAATAAATATTATTTTATAAATATTAACTTTATTTACATCATTTGAAGGTGATGTCCAGTTAATATAATTAAATTTACCACTAATACTGCTACCTATTACTAATGGTAAATTTAGTACTACTTGTCATTAAATTTATCACTAGTACTTATTTAATTTATCACTAGTAATTTTATCACTAGTACTTGTCATTAAATTTATCACTAATTCACTACTAGTAATTTAAATAGCTGGTTTTCTTAATTTATTTATTTCTTACGTGTTATATACAATAAGAGCCAAGTATTTGTGGGTGTACTTACAGTGGTACCAATAAAGTTGAATTATGTGGTTAAGCAAACACAAGCTAATCAAAATAATTTTAATTGAAAGCTCTAATCATAAACTAGAATTATTTACAATTTTGCAGATTTTTAAAATGGATGGTAAAATAACCTGTAGGGAGTAACATTATACATAAATTCGAATTTTAATAATTTGAAAATGGGGCTTAATTTTAAGCCCCGTTTTCAATTCAATAAAACTTATAAAGAGAATCTCAATTTCACTTCAGAAGCGCTGTGCTTGCGATGCTCCATTTGATAAGGCGCGCGGAACTAATTTTCAGTTCGTTTCAAACTACTTGGATTTTCGAAACTGCTTTGTGATCATACCTACATTCAAATCTGGAAAAGCTGAAATAATAACCGATTGACGAACGGATAAAGCAATCCGAATAGAAAGACTGGCAGAGAGATGAATGTGATGATGAAAAAAGGGCTCCTGGTTTCCATCCACGGAACCCTAAAAGCTACGGAGAAAAGATACATTGGGATAAAAAAGGGACACTTGAAAGGCTTTTTCAATGTATGCTAAGATGAAATATTCGTAAAAAAGCAACAACTAAAAATAAATCTAGCACATTTATTTAAAATTGTTTATAGTCCCATATAGATTTTAATATGTATGAAAAACGTCATATGTATTCGTTGTAATACATATATAGATTTTCATTTCCTTTTTAAGGGGTATTTTAATGAAACTGGTAAAAAAATAATTCTTTTTTATTTTGCATCGAATTATCCTATAATCTGCAAAACCAACTACCATATTTTAAGTGTACTACATATTATGGAGTACAAGAGTTGTTCAGTGTCCTTTATTAAGGTTTGTTTTTATACAAATAGACAAAATGGAAATAAATGTAGAGCAGTTTAGTGTCTCGACAGGTATTATATAGAAAAATATCAGCTCGGATAATACTACTGTATCAAAGGAATATGGATATTGTAACATTTATTTTTATTGTAAATATGACATTTGTCAAAGTGATTAATAATCCTGTCATATGCTGAAAGGGTCACGGTAATATTAAGTTTAAGACTTCGGTGCATTGTAGTTCAGGATGTTAAGTTTCTTTAGAGTGCAAATGTAACTTCACGGAAATAATACATTTAAGCTTGATGATAAATTCAATTGGAATTAAATAATAAATTTAATTGATAGATAATTTAAATTTTGCGACAAAAAATTAAAAAAAGTTCGAAATTCCTAGCCGTTTTTATTGTTATTAAAAATGTCAATTTGGATATTTTCACCATTAGCTAGACAAGATTATTATATTATAATTTTTTAGATTTATTTATTATTATAATAATTTTTTAGATGAGCTAGAATTACATAATTAAACTCGCATAATATATAGCTGATATTAAGTATCAATTTAACAATTTACCGAAAAGAAACATTTACTCGTTCTTTATTTTGGTCCGTAAAATATTTAAATTATTGCAAAATTTGTTAACTCTGCGTTTGTTATTTTTATTTTTAATACTGACCTTCGTCAGTGTTAGTAATTTTACTATTTATCGGTACCTAATAGCTAAAAAAATTTCCAGAAATATAACGAGTCTATGATGTATTGACAATCCATATATTATTTAATTTTGTTCACAAATACTATAAAGAAAACTGAAAAAAATAAATATGAAAATTTAAAAAAAAAGAATAAAAAATAAATAAAATGCGGTGATACTACATATCCGTACGTTGGAACTGTAAATTCTTTAAATTTTGCTATTTTGTGTATACGTGGGAGTTAATGGTTAGTAAGGCCTACAAATAGCTCTTATTTACCGTTTGCTCTTGTGTACTACATGCAATTTTACTAGCCAATAAATGGTGTTAGGATCTCTATAAGAGTGTCAGGATCACTATAAGAGGGAAATACTAATGGGCTTCATATGAGCTGTTTTACTCCTAGCGTGGTCATATACTTTTACTCAATAATTTAGTTGCAAAAATTACTAGAATAATTAATAAATATTTATTTTTCTCTACTACTCTCCTACTAAAAAAAATATTCAACACAGCGCAGAATAAAACGACTTTCCTTCATGGATCGTAAACTAAAAATACTCCGACATAATCCATCTAAAACAACTTTCTCCGTAGTGCGAACTAAAACTATAAAGCGGGTAAGTTGAAGCTCATCCACTTCGTAAGTTTTCGATCACGTTTCTCGCTACCTGCCTTTGGTGGGGTTTAAAAAAAATAACAAGAAGCGAGCTTAACATCCCCGTTTAATATCGGCTCTACACTGCCCTAATACGTTACAGGGCGCCGGCACACACGACCAACCTTGATTAGGAACTTATTTTATATTCAAAATGTTTCCTCGGTTTTTTGCGGCAACGAGGGAAGGAAATTCTCTTCAGATAGGGTCTACTCAGTCGCCTGTATGTGCTTTGCCGATGGAGTATTTCCTTTATGAGGCGTGTTTTATGATTTGGAAGCTTGCGTTGAATGGCATCGTGTAATTAATCGCATTCGAAATCGTAAGATTAGTGGGTGCTCGAAATATTCTTTTTGACAATTTTTATTAAATTGAGAGATTTATTTTTATAACATCATATAGCTGTTGGGAAAAATTGCCGGCGAATTTTTATCAGCTTTTCCTTTCCCATCAATACATTACCCGCTTTTGCTTTGAGTTGTATCCTATGTTAGTTATAAAGATAATATTTCAATATTCTTATAATTTGAAAATTATATTGCTATTATAATCCGACAACTAAACAGAATCCAATTTTTATTCCCTAAGAGGTCATAAAATAAGCGATGCTATTATGACTAAAGAATGGTTTAAATGTAAAATATATGTGGTGAAATAAAGTGCATGAATTGTGCTACCTGCCTATTTAAGAATAAGTCGATTAGCAAACATTTTTGGTGTTAATGACTAATCTAGGTGACTTCTTAGTCAATTTTATCCTCTGATTTTATTCTCGAAGAAACTTTTGGAAAAGACAAAACTCTTAAATCGATTACGTTATGTAGAAGAACAGATACTGGAAATTTTCCAAAAAGACACATTTCATTTCGAAATGTAAAACGATTAGATCTATGAATAAAGGTAGATTCAATAATGGTATATGGCGTTCAGTTACAGCTGCATATTTCTTTTGTGTAACAAATGTAACAAATATTTAGAAATTTGTTTTATTTGTTTCATTAGAACTAAAACCTCTTGTTAGGATTATTATTCTTCGATTTACTGTTATATTCAAAAGTTTGGAAATTACTATACTATCGCTGTAATGTCAATTAGCATAATTTGTAAGTCCGGTCGAAATTGCAGGTTATTAACCATTCACAAATGTCATGTGAAAATAAGTCTTTATGTTAAATGTACTGAAAGTATTTAAATCTATCCCTCAAGATAACTTGATCGCAATATATTTCTATCAGAAGAGTGTCTCAAAAAATACACTAATAAATCGTTATAGCATTGAAGTTAGTTTAATTATTTTATTCATATTTATTATTAGTAGGTTATTAGAATTTATTTTTTCATAGAAATAATCCTCATTTTATTAAAGTGGATCTAATAAAGAAATCGTAGATAATTTATTTTAATATTTCCTTAACAAAATTACATTGCTAATACTTTTTAATTAAATGCTTGGCGGGTTTAGAAAATTTATAAAAATGAGAACTTCGCAAGATTAATGTCAATAAAAACGAAACTATAGTAATGGATAATTACTTATTCCATTTAGTGATATTCAAAGTAATTTTTTTGTTGTTCTTTCTAATAGCTAAAGTAAAGGAAGAGAAAATGAAAATAATGATAATGAAAGACACATTTATTTTAATGACACGTTTTTCTTCCATTTATAAATTAAACTCTTCTAAATGTTTTTTATAGACTGTGTAAGTTTGATCTGTAAAATAAAAAAAACGTAACATAGTGAATATCATACATGAAAATATTTAAAAAAGTTTAAAATTTAGCGTATAGAAAGATAACAGAAGCCAGAAAAACTGTTTTAGAAAATTTGTCTATATTTATGTTAATTTGAGCGGGTATCACTTTTTGGATTTTGATGAAATTTAGTATATACACTGAAAGCAACAGATAAAAAAAGAAACAAAAAAAATATTTTTCCTGATTACACGCAAACGAAGTTGTAGACACAGCTTGTAATATCTTTTTTCATAAGATGTCATGGAGGCGGAAAATTTTGTTTGAAAGTAAATTAAAAATGAAGGTAAAATTTTTATGTAAAAAGTAATGACATCTCTATCTCTATATGTTTAATGTTTTCATCAGTGTTTTGCACTAAATGGCAAAAGATAACTATTTAGTTTGCAGTTTGGTCTGTTCTTCTGATCCATGGTTTTTAATGTTATTTTTCTTTGCTATATCTTATTATAATATTGCTTAAACATTTCCCATTTGCTTAATTTTTTATCCCATGAACTATTTCCTGATAGTATTCTGAATAGTACTGTTACTGTAATTAGTTTCATAATAGTACTGTATTTAAATGATAAATAATCCTCCTGGATTATTTATCATTTAAATACAGTCAGAAAAAAATGAATTTATTTATGAAATGATTTTATCGTATTAGCATGTTTTTCGTCTAATAATATTAATCGCTGGTCAGTCAGATAATCAGGAAATTTTAAATTATAAATATTATGATTTTTTTTCTACATAAGTGTATTCCGAAATTGTACAGCGATTTGTATTCAATTTTGCTATGTAACCGCAAATCAAATTAGCTCAAAATGTGGTTAAGGCCAAATTGACCAAAATCGTAGTTTAAATCACTTTCAAATAGTAATGTTAGCAGTGATTTATTATTGCATTCACGAAAATATGACGTATATTTAATATCTGTTACAAATATTAATTTAAAATAATAATGAAATTTGGATAGTTACTTAGCCTAAAATGGAATATGACGAGTGTCTTCGCTACAATAGCTTACAAACGTTATTGGTATAGAAATAATGTACAAAAAGAGTAATTCCCACATTATTTCATAAATATCAGATGAAGGACATATTAATAGCTTTATTTGATTTCTTGTAGAAATGCTTCGCACGCTTATACTACTTCACCTACATAATTATTACAAATAATTGAATCTTAACAGAATCTAACTACTATGTCTCATTTTATTAATTGCATAAATAATATAATTGCTCGAAGTTATTTCCCTTCTAATTTCTAAAAGTACGTAATTTGTTTCAATTCCTCTTTGTTTTTCATTTGCTTAATCGTTTTTATCTTTTAATTTATATATGAATATACCGGTTTTGTAATGCTTACCTACCCATATTACGCTTCAGCTACTTGTTTTCCTTATAAGCTGGATGTAGGGCGAATTGAACCAAATAATTGTAAAATAAATATAATTTTTACTTAATCTCTAAAAATAATTGCATAAAACATTAAATTAGCTCATATAGGCTAATATCGAAGAAGTCTATTACAATATAAAAAAACAATATTTGAAAAGAAAACCGTTCATATTTAAAGGTTTTGAAATATTATGATTAAATGCATAATACTTCTTCATTAACAGATTGTGGTAAAACATTTATTGGGTGCATATATTTTTACATATAATCTGGATTCAATACGTTTAAAAATTATATATAATTATTTTATTTAACAGATATCGATACTTTAATTAAATTTAAATTACGTGGGAAGCACTTGATATACATGATGCACACAAATTTGCAATAGATTAGTAATATCCTTCGCATGAGCGAATTTGTGCCGTCATTACTATCGCAATCCTTAATAGGGTATTAATATTGATGCCAAAATTATGTTTGCCTACATCGATATTATATGCCGACTCGATAAATATATAATCCGCGACGGTATTAGAGAATCATTGTTCGTGTAGCGCAGGGTGCGTTCAGTCACTAATAACAATGATTCAGTGGGAGCTGCAAGTAATCTACTCTGACAACTGGAACGTATCGGCTAATTAAACTTTAATCCTGCCGTAGGCAGTTGATGCTGTTTGTATTACAAATGAGATTAGTTAATTATGAGTTAATGGTCTGGTGACGTCTGTCGGTTATTGTTGAATTATGAGATGACTGTACGTGTGAGTAATGATGAAACGATTTGTTAGAATTTAGTGAAGGCTAAGTTCATTTAATTATCAGTCTGTGGCTGAAGATACTTGATATAAGTGAAGGAGAAGAAGGAGACGGAGAGGGGAAGGGGAAGGGGAAGGGGAAGGGGAAGGGGAAGGGGAAGGGGAAGGGGAAGGGGAAGGGGAAGGGGAAGGGGAAGGGGAAGGGGAAGGGGAAGGGGAAGGGGAAGGGGAAGGGGAAGGGGAAGGGGAAGGGGAAGGGGAAGGGGAAGGGGAAGGGGAAGGGGAAGGGGAAGGGGAAGGGGAAGGGGAAGGGGAAGAGGAAGGGGAAGGGGAAGGGGAAGGGGAAGGGGAAGGGGAAGGGGAAGGGGAAGGGGAAGGGGAAGGGGAAGGGGAAGGGGAAGGGGAAGGGGAAGGGGAAGGGGAAGGGGAAGGGGAAGGGGAAGGGGAAGGGGAAGGGGAAGGGGAAGGGGAAGGGGAAGGGGAAGGGGAAGGGGAAGGGGAAGGGGAAGGGGAAGGGGAAGGGGAAGGGGAAGGGGAAGGGGAAGGGGAAGGGGAAGGGGAAGGGGAAGGGGAAGGGGAAGGGGAAGGGGAAGGGGAAGGGGAAGGGGAAGGGGAAGGGGAAGGGGAAGGGGAAGGGGAAGGGGAAGGGGAAGGGGAATACTAAATCTAATACCATGAAATAAGCAATTTCACGTTATGACACTCGAAATACACCGAGCAACGCTCGATCCTCCCAGCACTTACGTTTTATACATTCTAAGGTAGACGAAATTTTCATAGTTTCATTTCATATTAGTTTTCTCGAATTCTAAATTACATAGTTTTAAAAAAGATTACTTAAATATTCTTCTTTCAATATTTTCAATGATTACATGTATTTCATTATTCTATTATGGACATAATTTTTTCTATAAGTACCACGTTCTATTTATGCGGCGATATATCAACGAAGAAATCGACAGAATTTCAGAAAGTAACGGAGAGGATATGATTAATCGTTATTGTACGTAAAATAAAGATAAAAATAAATTTATTTAATTTTGTATTAATTACTTAATTTCAGTAAAATGTATTGTAAACTTCTTTCATACATGATAATAGTATTAAATATTTTACCAAAACACACTTTTCATTTTAGCACTAGAATGTGGTACAAGATTTAAAAAAATGGTATCTTTAAAATGCTTCCGACAAAATGCAGCCATTTTTCTAAGCCTTTAATATTAGAAACGGCTCCTGTGCCAATACCAATTTCCACTTACGTTTGTTCACCTTGTATTTCCAGCTTCTTCTCGGGTGTTTTTAAAACGACATAATTTAATTTCTGGTCCTCAAAGAGAAACTCGTTTAACTCCTGCAACGGCGGCGGCGCTTGTGACTTGTACACTGGACGTAAATAAAAAATAAAAAAACACAGTTTTATCGCTTTCCACTATGCTTCTTTATGTTTACTCGATAAATAAACATAACAATGAACTTTGCTCATTTCGTTCGTCGGTGGCGCCCACACCGTTCTGCGGTGAAATTATTGGATTTGCGCCGGGAGCGGCATTAGGCTTCGCGGTTGTATAGTCATCGAGAAAATTGACGAGAAAATTTTATGTGAAAAATAAAGGAGGCTGAATACAACAGACATTGTGTTTTTATCTATTAAACGTATTCAGAATGGGACACGGTGTAAAATTGATCTAGCGAGAATTTATTGTATTAATAGAACTGTGGAAAAGTGTCATTAAGGAAGTGTAATTTGATTACCAAGAGTGTAATTATAAAAATAAGAGAAATTTAACTAAAGTAGTAAATTATATAAAGATTTATATACAAATAGCTTAACGTTTAAAACATTTTTAACTATTATGAGAGCATCCATGGTATAACCAACATCTCGCTAAGCAGAAACATCTTTTTTCTGATGTTACGAATATTACAACCGCTTTCGAAAATTTAGTGACTAGTATTGTTTACATAGTATGTGTAATAATAAATGCAGTAAATTGAAAACACAGTAAAAATAGTACTTTTTTACTTATGTTAATAATACTGAAGTTAAAATGAAGTAAACTTTCTATTACAGTTTATTGTTTATTTGTACTAGGATTTCGGAAGTCTAAATATAATTAAAGTCTCGGGACACGCGCTATCTCAGGATCAAAATCTCGGGACGTCCCGTTATTTTGAGACTTTTCAAAATAAAAGAAAACTAAGGAACATTTTTAGTGAGATATATAAATAAAATGCCCGTTTTAATAAAAAATTATTTTAATTGCCTATAAAATCAAATTCTAACGTTTGTAATGTAAATTAAGTTTTAAACAACTTAGATATTCAATTCTCATAATCAACGTTTCATTTTCAGGTAATGAAATCTTATGATTTAAAAACAGACTCAAAATAGTAAAGTGATCAAACTAATCATAAACAATCATCATCTCTATTAATTAGTCACAAAATTAATATAACGCACAGTCAATTATTCTCCTCTCCTAATTCAATAAAACTAGCATTTAAAAAGATTAGTTAATTAAAAGATTGGTCCTACTAATATAATATACAAGTAATTTTTATTTTACCGCGTGGTTTGTAAAGATATTTTATACTTTTTGAGGTCTTTCAAGGTTCATAGTGTTCCACTCTTTGTATGATTTTTTTTTTCAAAATGGACATTGTGGGTTTGATTCGTTTATTTTTTTATAATGTTTCCATAATTTTGCTGAACGTTTCATATTAAATAAATTGAATTAGTACCTGTTTAAATTGAGAATTGAATTGATATCTATTTAAATTTTCTACGATAATCTGTAATAATAATTATAATCCAAAGTTAACGTTTTACTGAGTATTACTCTCATATTATTTCAGTTTAAAATCATAAATCTCATTAAAGATAAACATCCGACTAAAGTATCTAAAATTTTAGATGTTTTTTAAACTAATATGAGATGGGCATCGTTTCCATAAGGGCTTCGCAATCACAACACACGAATAAAAATTCTGATACTGACTGACTGACTTAATTGATTAGATAAGATTTTGGAAATAAGTTCACGATCACACAAATGTCACTGAACTCACAGTCATAGAATAACAAAATAGTGGTGAACCCATTTGTAGTATACTCACTCAGTAACTTATCTACGTACAAGTGTCAAGTGTTTCCTCGTTATGCCAACAGATGGCGCTCTCAACGACAGTGTGCATGAAGCGTGAGATGTTAAAGCATGTTATGACAATTTTTAAATAAAATGACTACAACATC